>CM056393.1:8171817-8191817 GCA_029718625.1 Synaphobranchus kaupii
ATAGCATGGCCCGTTTCCACGGAAACTCCAATAAATCACAGCTACCTGTGCTAAATCATTCAAATCGGTTCAGGGTGGGGATTTGAATACCGAATATACAACACTTTAATGGTGTTTGTGACATGAGGTGATAGTCCCAGTCATTTGCAGCGTGTTCTCAATGCTTTATCCTCCGCTATCAATTTGTGAGGGGGGGAGGGGGGCAGGCGAGCACGCGCGATGTGGAGCCGCTTCTTCCTTTCACGCCGCAGTCCTCCAGCTGAGCTCACACAGACGTGAGCCGGAGGAGGGCGCTTCATGCGCGGCTTGAGCAGGCAGACTACAGGCACCCGAGTGACCAGTGGGGGGCGCTTGTGAGACGATGGGATGCGGTCAGCCCAGCTGACTGAACCCTTCCCTCCCTGCATACTGCATGCTATGTGGACGGCAGTGTAGTGTGGTGTTTAGGAAACCTGCATACTGCATACTCTGTGGGCGGCAGTGGTGTAGTGTTTAGGAAACCAGGCATACTGCATGCTATGTGGACGGCAGTGTAGTGTAGTGCTTATGAAACCTGCATACTGCATACTATGTGGACGGCAGTGTAGTGTAGTGCTTAGGAAACCTGCATACTGCATACTATGTGGACGGCAGTGTAGTGTAGTGCTTAGGAGGGGGTGCGTCCCAATATTCTTCACTCCTCTCCTCCTTTCCTCCACTCCCCCACTACCAATCGTCTCCTACCCGAAAGTATGCAAAACTGCCTGTACGTTTAAAGTACAAGTATTTGCATGTACAGTATACAATGTACCTGACATTGCAGTTTGCGTCGAGTCATTAATCAATTTGTAACTATTAATATGTAATTAATATGAAATCAGCAACATTAGATTAGGACACAAAGTTCGGTTTCCAGGGCACGGACGAGAGGAGGTGGTAGTGGAGGAAAGGAGGATGCATTTTTCCAGTATTGAGGTGCCCATGTTTGTCGTAGAGGTTGCAGGTTCACCTCCTGAGTGGGACACTGTGATTGTACCCATGAGAAAAGGTACTTACCTTGAATTTCTTTGGTGATCTCTAGCAGTGTGTATGATAATAGAAAATAAAAAAATATATAAATAAATACAGTATATTGCTCTGGATAAGAATGTTTGGTAATTGCTTGATTCTAATATTGCAGGCGATGTGATCTCTGAATAATGTGTGCGATTCCGCTTTTGTAATTTGCTCTGTATAAGAGCTGCGAAGTGAAGGTAATGAAATGTAATGGGATTGTTTTTCATTTAGCTTCAGTGGAGTCACATGAGAGGAGAATGTGTACGTGGCACACAGGGTCTTCCGTTAGTCTTCCTCTGGCAGGCGTATCTAACGCACGACGCGTACAGCGCTGCCCTGGGAATCCATTAACCCACAAAAACATCTTGGGAGTCAGGAGGTGTCCAGAATGTAGGGCCCTGACAGATGTGAATCTCTAAATCCCCCCAAAACCCCTCACCCGCCACCACCGCCAACTCTCTGAAGAGGAAGCTGGAGCCAGACGTCCACGAGTCCGGTGTGTCGATAAAGACCCACAATTCCTCTCTGCTTTAAAGGAGCGCCCCCCCCATCTCCCCCGCCCTCCCCCCCCCCATCTCCCCCGCCCTCCCTTACACTCTTCTAAAGAATCAGGCTCTTTGTTCACGGACGCGGGCCGTGATTTCTGGGAACATGTGTGACCTTCGACTAAAAACACAGATCCGTTGTTCAGGTCTCAACTGAGCTTCCCATCCCCCATCGCCCCGCTGCTGCTGCGAGGGTCCGGCCACAAGATCGCCCCGCTGCTGCTGCGAGGGTCCGGCCACAAGACCGCCCCGCGACATCAGTGATAATAAAGTTTCGGAAGTGGCCGTCTGCGATAGCATCCTGGAGAAGGTCAACAGCATCCGTATTTCTGTGTGTCGTAAAGCTGTACATGTCACAGCAAATGTGTATTCTGTTTGTGTCAGACCTGGGCAAATGGCGCGTTCGAAAAAACTTTTAACTCCTTAGATGCTGGAGAAATTTGAGAATCCTAGCTCATTCCTGGGACTTTTTCAGCAGGGTGTATAACTAACCTAAAATTTACAGCAGTGTAGTGTAGTGCTTATGAAACCTGCATACTGCATGCTATGTGAGCAGCAGTGTAGTGTAGTGCTTATGAAACCTGCATACTGCATGCTATGTGAGTATACTCCAGCAGTACAAAAGCAGAATCCTATCTTCTTCTGAATATTGGGGAAAATAAACAGGTTCTCTTTAAATTGTCGGTAATGTGCAGAAATTTAACTGGTGTCTAAAGGGACAGAGGTGTGTTTAAATAGTCACTGAGTGCTGATGTGTGTCTACAGATGCAGCATGATCACAATGTGCTTTTACTGTAGCTATAATTACATTTAGTCAGAGTGTGACAGTGGCACTTATTTAAGCATTCTGATATAAATAAAGTTTGAGCCTGCAGCCATCTGTCAGCTATCCCAGCTGTGATTCAAATCTTATCCTCAGAACACACTCTTGTAAGGGACAGCGATCCTTTAGGAAATGGCTTGTTTTACACGTCTCTGATGAACACACACACACACACACACACACACACGCACACACACACACACACACACAAATACACACACACAAATACACACACACACCCGCACACACACACGCATTCGCGCACACACACACGCACGCACACACACACACACTTGCACACACACACACACACACACACACACACACAAATACACTCGCACACACACACACACTCGCACACACACACACACAAATACACTCACACACACTCGCACACACACACACACACACTCGCACACACACACACACACACACACACACACACACAAGGCACTCAGAATTAATCCTCTGTAGACAGTAAGACTGCTAAATTAGATATTGTCACAACAACTGTCAGTGTGTATTATTGTACATTGGCTGCAATAAGGACAGTTAACTAGGCTCATGTGAAGGTGAAAGACGTTTAGCTTGAGTTATGCTAATTTAACAGTGATAGCATGTCTTCTATGGCCAGTGTGGTGTAATATGCTGCATCTCTCCCTGCTCCATACCCAATGACTGAAACCCATTGTGACCCTTCTACTGTTAGTTAACTTAGACCTTAGGATAAAAAAAGGAAATTGAACAGACCCTCCAATAGTTTCTTTTCTTCTTGAGGACGGGTGACAAATCTTTACCAATGCCCTCTGGACAACCCCCCCCTCCCCCTCCCCACAAAAAAAAAAAAAGTTTTCTTATTTACTGTACAACAAGGGCTCTGTTTGTATGAGACATCATCAAACTCACATGGTAGCGCAGTAGACCTGCACAGTCTGTCTCTAAGCGTTTGCAGGGAAGACAGCGCCTGTTTTGGGCGGAACTGAAGCAAAAGATTTTCACGTCTGCAGGACTGTAGCGACATGGAAAACGGAAAACCGAGAGGTAAAACTGGCACGTTTTACTAAATATGATTCCTTCACATTTACTTTATTCCCTCATAGATGCTCTAGATATGATAACGATTATTCAGATGAGTGGGGGATCTTGACTCTGGATCTTGATCTTGGTTATTTTGAATAGTCAATGAATGACAAGATTCTGATCTATATTCTGCGTGGTAAAGAATCACTGACTGGCACGTTTCAGAGTTGTTTTTGAGAACTAGAGAATTAGAAATTTGAGTTCATTTTACATGTTGCATATCTGTGGTAATTGATGTAGGATCTTGCATGTTAGTTTTTAAAATAGATCTTTTCTGACCTTTTTTTAATGTCGTTTGCTCTTTGGAATGCGTTCAGTTTGACAGAATTAGACCTCATAATACAGGTGTGAAATATGTGCTTGTTTTCCTACAACCCCACGGTTCAAGATCATTTGCAAAACATCTGCATTTTAGTATATTATGGGCGAGTCACGGTAGCATATATTGAAAGACAGAATTCCCAAAAAACTGTTTATGAAATGTGTTTGTATATCAGAGTTTTAGTGAGACTTTTATTTCTTACATATCAATACTTATAACGACCAGCTCATGGGCATGAAATGGAAATTAAAATCTGCCTAAAGAACAAAGATAGGTTTCTGTGCAACATTCCAAGCTGTTATGGAAATATGTGGAACACGTTTATACATCTTAGTCTAGTTTGCAAATGATGTGTAAAACTGTCTAATTAGTCTAAGTTGGCAGGTCTTTTAAAAAATCTAAAAACACTTGAGAAAGTGATATTTTCAATCATTGACTTGCAATCATGCAAACAATCTTCCTGTTAATGAATCCTTTAAGTTTTAATTAAAAAATCTGACATTTTCCCACTGATGTCCGATTCACCTGGGCCTACTTATGAATATCAGTTATGTCGTCTGTCTCTGATTGATTGACACTTGATATGTCTACAAATAACATTTTCCATTATGAAAAAAACAAGTTTTAACTGAAGGATTTTTATTTTATTTTTACTTTTAGACCAAGCCGGAGACATGGAGGAAATTAACGTGCAGATTGCTCAGGTAGGGTACCTGGAACCAGGCTCACCTGGATCATTCCCAACCTGCAGATGAATGCACCATAGAATGCGCAATAGAATGCACCTTAGAATGCTCAATAGAATGCACCATAGAATGCTCAATAGAATGCACCATAGAATGCGCAATAGAATGCACCATAGAATGCTCAATAGAATGCACCATAGAATGCTCAATAGAATGCACCATAGAATGCGCAATAGAATGCAGCATAGAATGCTCAATAGAATGCACCATAGAATGCTCAATAGAATGTGCAATAGAATGCACCATAGAATGCACCATAGAATGCTCAATAGAATGCACCATAGAATGCTCAATAGAATGCACCATAGAATGCGCAATAGAATGCACCATATAATGCGCAATAGAATGCACCATAGAATGCAGTGTAAAATAGGCTGCTGGCAGCGTGGAATGGACAGATTGCTCACATGACCGTTTCTTTGGAGAAGGAGGAGGGTGGGCAGTCTCAATCAGCAGATTTTCTCTTTCCTCCATAAGAGCTTATTCACTTTTCTCTCTAACGTTATTCACTCCTCTCTTCCCCTCTGAATGGAAGAATTGTCTCTGAGCTCAGACTCAATGCAGCTCTGCTGTGATAAAATCAGAACGGCAGAACAGTGCCGACAGCAGAAAGGACTGGCGAGACACCTTTGAGTTTTGCTGTACAGGAAGTGATTTCCTGGACAAATTAATCTGTGACTCTCCTGTTCTGTAATCACATTGCCCCCCCCCCTCCCCATGCATGACCAATGCCCCGTTAGACATTTACCGTGTGGGAGGGGCTACGGCTTTATGATGTCATTCCTGAACGGGGCAACAGCGGCCCAAAGCAACGCCTTTCTCTCTCGTTCTATTCTCCCCGCATTCTTTTGCCTCTCCCGTCTTCGCCCGTGTTATCGCGCACACGTCATCGCTCTTCCACAGCCTGCCCTCACATGCTCCACTCTGTGACCTTTGACCTTCTGCGCAGCTGCAAGCCCTTACAGTGGATTTGAAGGCGGGGCTAGTGGGAGCCATCCAGGACCTTTGCGCTCAGAAGCAGAGCAGCTACGTTTTGGAGGAGAGGATGAGAACCTACCAGAGTGACATAGAGGAGAAAGTACTGGGGATTAGAAACTCCCTCAACACTTTCAAGGTACCCCCCCTTTTTTTAACACTTTACAGGCTGAATACAAACCTCAATTCCTTTGCAAAAGTGGTGTCCGAAATGTTTGGTAACTCTTAACTATGCCCTGGGGTTTTGGTGGTGCTCTTAACTATGCCCTGGGGTTTTGGTGGTGCTCTTAACTATGCCCTGGGGTTTTGGTGGTGCTCTTCTAATATGGCCGTGATGAGCAGTTAGGTTGGGGAGGAAGTCACTAGTAGTACTTCCTGTGGGGAGGTATTGTGCTGCCTTCAGTTTTACATTATAGGCTCATAGGGTGCGTCCCAATACTCGAAAAAAATGCATCCTCCTTTCCTCCACTACCACCTCCTCTCCTCCGTGCCTCGGAAACAGATCTTTGTGTCCTAATATAATGTTGCTGATTACATATTAATTGTTACATATTCATTAATGTCTCGACACAAACTGTAACTAATCGTACTTGAAACGTTCAGGCAGATTTGCATACTTCCGGGTAGGAGACGAGTGGAGGAAGGGAGGCGAGGAGGAGTGAAGAATATTGGGACACACCCTATGACAGTCATTAAAAAACAAATCGGGTCACTGCAAACACACATTTTTAGATGGAAGTCTTGTGAATAATCTACTGAATTGAGGTTGCGTTACTGAATGCCACTAATGCGATAGATTACCATCATTGTCCCATGACTTCTGTTTCAGTTTTCAGCATCTGATTGAGCTAATCAAGGTGATTAAAGACTACAGTTAGTCAGTGAATCAGGTGTTTTACCGCTGGGTCAGGTGTTTTAGTGCTGGGTCAGGTGTGTTAGCGCTGGGTCAGGTGTGTTAGCGCTGGCTGTAGCAGAAGCCAGGGTTCACACTGGCCCTGTTCTGTGAATAGGAGGACCTGACCACCACGCTGTCCCAAATCAAAGAGGTGAACTACAGACACGCAGAGATGCAGCGGGGGGTGGAGCTCTTCCAGGCAGAGGTGGGAAGGCATCTACTTGCCTGTCAGCAGAGGTAGGGAAGAGATCATAACTCACTAACCATCCTAGCCACAGACTCTATACACTCACCAGATATTCAACTCACTTCCCTTCTTAATACAACCACAGACTCTATACACTCACCAGATATTCTACTCACTTCCCTTTTTAATACAACCACAGAGTCTATACACTCACCAGATATTCAACTCACTTCCTTTCTTAATACAACCACAGAGTGTGTACACTCACAAGATATTCTACTTACTTCCCCCAAATTCAGTCACAGACTCTATGCACTCACCAGATATTCAAGTCATTTCACTTCTTAATACAACCACAGATGCTTTAAACCCACCAGATACTCAGTCCTGTGTTTCTTCCGTTTTCTCTCTGCTTCTTAACTACAGAAGATTTCAGTTGGTAACAGGAGTTTCTGGTGCTACGTTATAGTAAAGAACCATTATTGCCACAGTATTCTCCTTGGTTGTGCCCCCTTAATTCATTTTTCAAAAGATGCACCAAATTGGAATGCTTTGGCTTTATCAATATGGAGACAGAACTTTCAGTTTTAAGAATATGGAGTTGGGTATCCACTGTGTTTATAGAATCCATTATGCAATCCAGTAACTGTCAGCAATGACGTCTGTTCTGCATGTCTGTTGTGTTGTGTCTTGTGTTGTTTTCGCATTTCTCTTCACAGGAAAAACTCAAAGGACCTCTCTCCTGACTTCCCACGCCATTTCCCCAGCGAGACGGATCGACACACTTCGCAACGTCACCTCGTTCGCGTGCCAAGCGGCTCGCCCCAGCAAAGTAAGGCCCTGCGTACAAACGAAATACCAACCAGAGCGAGAGAGCGTGCGTCACACGTGCTAGCAGCATGAGGCCTAGCCTAGCGACAGCACGCTCATTCACAGAGAAAAAAGAATTGGAATAAACATACGCCCTTGAGAGACCAGCGAAGGACAGAACACTTGCCCCTTTGTTTCTGAATGAACATGAAGAACAGATTGATGTAGAGATAAGGATGGGGGGGGGGGGGGCAGGGGGGGGACAGAAGTCCTTCCACTTGAAAAACAAACGCTTCACACTCATACACTGCATAAATGTCCTGTTTGTGTTCAGCTCATGCCTTTCTAAGCTACAGTATCCATACTGTACAAGCTCATGCCTTTCTAAGCTACAGTATCCATACTGTACAAGCTCCTGCCTTTCTAAGCTACAGTATCCATACTGTACAAGCTCATGCCTTTCTAAGCTACAGTATCCATACTGTACAAGCTCCTGCCTTTCTAAGCTACAGTATCCATACTGTACAAGCTCATGCCTTTCTAAGCTACAGTATCCATACTGTACAAGCTCATGCCTTTCTAAGCTACAGTATCCATACTGTACAAGCTCATGCCTTTCTAAGCTACAGTATCCATACTGTCCAAGCTCATGCCTTTCTAAGCTACAGTATCCATACTGTAACTGTACAAGCTCATGCCTTTCTAAGCTACAGTATCCATACTGTACAAGCTCATGCCTTTCTAAGCTACAGTATCCATACTGTACAAGCTCATGCCTTTCTAAGCTACAGTATCCATACTGTACAAGCTCATGCCTTTCTAAGCTACAGTATCCATACTGTACAAGCTCATGCCTTTCTAAGCTACAGTATCCATACTGTCCAAGCTCATGCCTTTCTAAGCTACAGTATCCATACTGTACAAGCTCATGCCTTTCTAAGCTACAGTATCCATACTGTACAAGCTCATGCCTTTCTAAGCTACAGTATCCATACTGTACAAGCTCATGCCTTTCTAAGCTACAGTATCCATACTGTACAAGCTCATGCCTTTCTAAGCTACAGTATCCATACTGTACAAGCTCATGCCTTTCTAAGCTACAGTATCCATACTGTCCATACACTGTTTCTGTTCTTATTCTTTTGGTTTTCAGCTACGAGCTCGGAGCAGGATGACGGCTGTCAGCAGCAGGGTTGGTCCAAGAGTACGGAGTGGGCGGAGCTAAAGGATCCCACAGATGGGCAGGGCACTGAGGACAGCAGTAAGTAGCATGTGCCCCATGATGCCACTGCCTTAGAATAAAACCAGCAACCTCTGCCAGTTACGAGCCCAGTCCTAAACCATTCTACTACAGCCCAGGCCTAAACTATTCTACTACAGCCCAGGCCTAAACCATTCTACTACAGCCCGGGCCTAAACCATTCTACTACAGCCCAGTCCTAAACCATTCTACTACAGCCCAGGCCTAAACCATTCTACTACAGCCCAGGCCTAAACCATTCTACTACAGCCCAGGCCTAAACCATTCTACTACAGCCCAGGCCTAAACCATTCTACTACAGCCCAGTCCTAAACCATTCTACTACAGCCCAGGCCTAAACCATTCTACTACAGCCCAGGCCTAAACCATTCTACTACAGCCCAGGCCTAAACCATTCTACTACAGCTCAGTCCTAAACCATTCTACTACAGCCCAGTCCTAAACCATTCTCCTACAGCCCAGTCCTAAACCATTCTACTACAGCCCAGGCCTAAACCATTCTACTACAGCCCAGGCCTAAACCATTCTACTACAGCCCAGGCCTAAACCATTCTACTACAGCCCAGGCCTAAACCATTCTACTACAGCCCAGGCCTAAACCACTGTACTACAGCCCAGGCCTAAACCATTCTACTACAGCCCAGTCCCAAACCATTCTACTACTGGTATAAAACCGATATCCTTGTCTTTATCTTTCTGCTCTGAAATGTGAGACCTTCAGCACTAAGATTAAACGCAGAGTTAAGGGGTGTCCTATGGTGAGGGGGTTCATTAAGTGCAGAGTTAAGGGGTGTCCTATGGTGAGGGGGTTCATTAGGTGCAGAGTTAAGGGGTGTCCTATGGTGAGGGGGTTCATTAAGTGCAGAGTTAAGGGGTGTCCTATCATGAGGGGGTTCATTAAGTGCAGAGTTAAGGGGTGCCCTATAGGGGGGTTCATTAAATGGACTGTACACAGTCCACATCAAAATGGCAGTTAACAAATAACACCAATAACAATAAATTAACATAACATGTATAACAACAAGTTATTGTATGTTAATTTGATTGAACAGATTCATCTGCTTTTTCAACTCCAGACTCGATTTGACATGTGAAATACTGGAGACAACAGCCAGCAGAAACTCGTCGTCTGAATAAACTTTATTCTCAAAATGGCTGACGGCTCGTCGGCCGATGACCTTCTGTTCCGAACGGGCCTTTACACGATGCTGCCGTTTCCCACTCAAACTGAGAGTAGAAACAGGACCGGTGCAGGAGTGCAGACAGAGTTGAGAGACGGATCTTAAGCACGTCTCAGGAACACATCTCAGACAGATTAGCATCTCACGGCTCATTACCGCCTTGCAAAGAAGCCACTTTCCCATCTCTGTTTTAGCATCGCTCATCTTAAACCATCATTCATCTTAAATTATGATGAACTGTGTTTAATCTAAAAGAAATATGTGAACAATTTTCGCCACTGTGAGTTTTTTTCTGATCTTAAGAACATGGGTCTCATTTTTCACACATTTTAATCGTTCCCTCTCAGTAGGCCATGTTTTGATCGTTCCCTCTCAGTAGGCCATGTTTTGATCGTTACCTCTCAGTAGGCCATGTTTTGATCGTTACCGCTCAGTAGGCCATGTTTTGATCGTTACATCTCAGTAGGCCATGTTTTAATCGTTACATCTCAGTAGGCCATGTTTTAATCGTTACCTCTCAGTAGGCCATGTTTTAATCGTTACATCTCAGTAGGCCATGTTTTGATCGTTCCCTCTCAGTAGGCCATGTTTTAATCGTTACCGCTCAGTAGGCCATGTTTTGATCGTTACCTCTCAGTAGGCCATGTTTTGATCGTTCCCTCTCAGTAGGCCATGTTTTGATCGTTACCTCTCAGTAGGCCATGTTTTGATCGTTACCGCTCAGTAGGCCATGTTTTGATCGTTACATCTCAGTAGGCCATGTTTTAATCGTTACATCTCAGTAGGCCATGTTTTAATCGTTACATCTCAGTAGGCCATGTTTTGATCGTTCCCTCTCAGTAGGCCATGTTTTGATCGTTACATCTCAGTAGGCCATGTTTTGATCGTTACATCTCAGTAGGCCATGTTTTGATCGTTACATCTCAGTAGGCCATGTTTTGATCGTTACCGCTCAGTAGGCCATGTTTTGATCGTTACATCTCAGTAGGCCATGTTTTAAGGACCTTGCATCGTAGTCCTATGGCTCATGTTTACAGTAACTAATGCGCAGTTTTATTCCGGAAAAAAGAAAACTCTGATGCTACTTCGCTACACGATCAAGGTGCATGGAATAAGCATGGAATATTGGAATAAGAAACATGAGGAAAAAATTCCAGCTACACTTGAAGTGGGATATGGAAGATAAAGAACTTTGATTATCATTAAAAACCAATGCGTTTTGCTAAGAGCCTTCCTCAAGGTTTCACAGTTTAGTGCACAAGTGTAACTACATTTTCCCAATTCTCCACAAAACGATCTGAGTCACTAACTCGGGAGTCAGTTCAGCTGTTTGGTTCCTTAGTCTTCTCTTAACGCATTCTCATTCTTAACTCACTTCATCCAATTCAGTCCGAATGTTAGAATTAAAAAAAAAGGTGTTTTTTTAAAGATGAGGGACTGGGGGTTTGAGAGTTTGCTCTACACTGTGCTGTCCAATAAAGTTGAAAAAGCTCGAAATTTTCAAAAATAGCTGAACCTGAAAAATATTTAATTTGCACATTCTCCATCAGAGTTCCTCTAGCTGCAACTATTACATCCTTTTACATCCCTGTTTTTTTATCACTTAGCTGATTTTTGAGCAGATTCCCTCTAAAACTCAACACTACTGGTACAAAACAAGGGGCTGAAGACCACTTAAAAAGTATTTTATTTGAGGGGAAAAAGCAGCAATATTTTTAGGTCAGCGGGCCCTCTCTTGGTTCTGGATTTTCACTCTCACGCAGGGTGAGGAAGATGAGTTTACTGAAATGTTGTCATTTTTATCCTCAGAATAATTTAATCAGCATTTAGACCTGTTCCTTTAATGCTCTGATTCATTAGGCGTCTGCATGCTGAGCATTACCCTCCTAAGAGCGTCTCAACCACGTTTCCAGCAGGGAAAAGGTTCTGATGGGTCTGCAATGTTTGTAGCGGGACGCCGCTAATGTGCTGAAAAGCGCTAATGATTCTGGGCTCCCCCAGGCTGGATGGGGCCCAAAAATATCTGGATTGACAGGAGAGGATATTATCAGTGTCACCCAGAAATCCTGGCAGGGTTTGGGGTGCGCTCGTACCCTTAGGAGACGAGCTCAAGGTCAACGTCAGTCATTACTTAATGATACTGAGTGTTCATCTTAACCTTGTGTTAAAAAATGTCATTCCTGCAGAGAGAGAGAGAGAGAGAGAGAATATTCCCCCTGTCCACAGAGCGTTATCTTGCTCAATAATTTAACACCGATGTTGGGGTTTGTTAGTATGTCACTCACCTTACCTGTTTGTACACAGGAAAGAGGTACGCTGCCGCCCTCGAGCTGCTGGAGTCTGAGAGGGTGTACGTATCCCATCTGTCCCTGCTCCTCAAGGCCAACATCACCTTCAATGGCTCTGAAGCCATTCTCCCCAAGGGCAAACGGTAACCCACATCCTATTGGACGAGAACCACATGGAGCTTAAACCCCAATCCTGGAGTTCTAACCCTAACCCTAACCCTAACCCTCTTCCTTCCAATCAGCAGACAATATAGGCATTGGAAACAAGATGTGTGGGCTCTAGCCAATCGATGATTCGAATTAAGTGCTGAAACAAGCCACAGATGCTCTGAGCCTCCAGGACTGAGGTTTTGAGATTCATGGGCTGTACTGTAGAACAGGTCAATAACAGCACTGTTGCCTCAGTTTAATTGGGTGTCTGTCATTCTCCGTAAGCATCCGCTGACGTTGCTTGGAGGCCAATACTATCGGTAACTGGGATATCTTGTGTAGAATTCCCCCATCCTTATAAGATAGTTTTGTAGAACAGGAAATTAAACACTTTTGGGGTAATATATCTCCGCACTCCAATGATGAATCGAATCAAGCAAGATATTTAAACTTATCAAGGCAGGCATGTTTCCGCACATGCCATCCTCAACACTATTGGCCAAAACATGTCCGCCTTGGAAATTAAATAATATTACAATAGGTTTAAATCTCTTGCTTGACTAATCATTGGATTGTGGGCCTCTGTGTACCTTTTTGATTGTTCAGATGAGTCCAGAAGGCCGACTCACCATCCAGGTTAAACAAAGTGCAAGGTCAAAGCTCCATTGTTATATATATATCTCCATCCTACATTTTTGTTTTACCTCCTCATCAGCAATTAGACTGCAAATCTCAATGTGTGTAGGAAGTAGAAGCACCATAGAAGGTTTATATGCATAGAGTGGCTCATTCCATTCCATGCGGTAGACCCCTCGTGATTAATTCTTAATTCTATGGTAGCTCCTGGGAAAGAGCACTCATTCACGGGGTGTTTATTACATTAAATTATGCACAGCAGGGGAAAGCAAACTTATTCTGTTTAATAACAATCTGCTACAGTCGAGGCTAACAGCTTTTCTCATAACGTGTACTGTAGGATAAGATGACTGTAATTTAATGCAATTGTAATGTAAAGGGGGTTTTCCTGCCTCTCGCCCAATGCATGCTGGGATAGGCTCCAGCCCCCTGCGACCCTGACCAGGAATGAGCGGGTTAGATAATGGATGGATGTAAATAATATGCAATGCAATGGCCATTCTCTCTCTCTCTCTCTCTCTCTCTCTCTCTCTCTCTCTCTCCCTCCCTCTCTCCCTCCCTCTCTCCCTCCCTCTCTCCCTCCCTCCCTCTCTCCCTCCCTCTCCCTCCCTTTCTCCCTCTCTCCCTCTCTCCCGCAGGCCATTCCCCAGCTGTCTGCGCTTCCTCATCCAGCAGCACCTGGAGCTGCTCCACACCCTGCAGGAGCGTGTGCTCAGGTTCCAGTGGCAAGGCATCATGGGAGATGTATTCTTAAGGCTGACCAGTAGTGAGGTACAGGACTACACATCCAACCAGATCCGGGTCAAATAATTATTTTAATAGCCCTATAGACACCTGTAAAATCGCTGTATATTACTGACTCTTTTCAAACATTATTTCATGAAACATATTTTTGCCAATATTCATAATTAAAAATTCGAAGGGGATCCGCAGGAGGTTTTTTTCAAATTTTACTGGTATCTAAAGAGTTATAATACTTCAGATAAGTATTTGACTGGGGGGTCAGGAAAGCTTCAAACCTTGGCATGATGAGTACAGTGAAGCACTTCTGAGATGATTACTCAGTTATTAAAATTAGGCTTTTTTCGCCAGCTGCTGATTGGCTGCGGTGTATCCATGTGATCAGATGTAGGCCAGAAGTAGACCAGAGCCTCAGAGGCTCTAGAGGCCAGCCAATCACAGGCAGCAACAAACAATAAAGAGCTCATCACCCACATTCTGTCAATCATTCTACTGCACGTGGGCAGAATGGCGAAGTGGGCGGGATTATCACGCTAACTTTACATTTTCACGCTGGTTCTCTATGGTGTTTTTTTTTTTTTGTTGTTGCTAATTGTAGTTTTTCTTTTGACTGCAGAGTGATTTTCTTGATTACTACGTGGCGTACTTGAAGGAGCTGCCCGAGTGCCTGGGCGTGGTCAGCATGTACGCTTGCTCTTCTGTGGAAGCAGCCTGCCTGTTTGAGGTAAAATCCGTGGGCGAGTGTCCCCCCGCGCCCTGCAGTTCACCCACTTCTACTCCACATCAAATTAAACAGAGTTGCGGTTTCATAACCTTGGGGCTATATGCCTTTGGAACTGAATTACTTTCATGTGCATTTGATGTCTTCCACTTGACCTTAACTATAACATATATAGTCTATCGAAACTACATTACGCTCGCTCACTGACTCTATTGTTGCCTGTAGGGCAACAGTTCCGGCTTTTCTATTTCCGCTGGGCTTGCCCTATAACAACCCTTTGAAGAGTAGCTTTTTTTGGAATGTTTTTTTTTTCTCCAAAATTCTAAGTCAGTGTTCTAGAACTCCACTGCTTTCAATTACCAGTAGTGATTGTCAGCATTAGAATGTTCAGTTAAGAACATTCTAATCACATAATTGTGATTTTACACCTTATTGGGTTAAATCATTTATTTAATTTGTGTTTAAGCCCTTATTCAGAGTGGCTTACATTAGCTGAGTTTTTCCATTTCATACCGCTGGATATTTGCTGTTGAACACTTCAACCATACACCACAGGACCTTCATAATGCTGCTACGAGCAGGTTTAACACCTGTCGTAACCAGTTATGACAGCGTATTACAGCTTACGTCCAACGTCATAATATATACAACCTTGAAATGACCATAATTCATTATTTGTTTATGCTAATTAATCACAAGTTTTTTTTAAATGGCTATCTGGTTAGACTGCTGCTTTGTTCTTGGGCCTTCAAAAGAAATTAACAGAACAACTGGGAGAGATCGCAGCTGAAAATACTCTTACACTTACCAAAAAGAGAGTGCACTTTTTAAATTACGTTACATTACATTTACATTACAGGCATTTAGCACACGCTCTTATCCAGGTCGACTTGCACCTTTTTATGCAACTTTTTTTTGTTTCTTGTAAAACATGACAGATAACCATTTTGTGTAGGACCGCAGTCACTGGACTGGTTACCTGGTTGATTGATTGTGTGGTTAACATGGCGTGTGTTCACTGTTCCAGGGTGACATCACCGGGAAGGAAAATCAGCTTCCTCTCCGCATCTTACTCCTCCAGCCAGTCCAACGCATCCCAGAATACCTGACGCTCCTCCAGGTAAAACACCTGCGTGTATACCTGGGCTGGGTTCAGTTCCTAAAATTAACTCAAATTCAATGAATGAATTGACATCTTATTTTTTTTTTTTAAATCAATGTCTTTAATTTCAGTTCATTTTGAACCTGAATTGTTTGAACTGAAATGGTATCGATCCACAGGAACTGTACCCTGTAGAAAATCAGCCAATGTCTGTTGAGTGGCCTGGGCGACCCATCTCTACCATTCCACTGACTAGAATTGTTGCTGTTCCTTCATTTAAGCCCTAGTGGTGGTTTTTCTCGCCATGTTAAATGCACCTTTTGTATGTTGCTTTTGCTGAAAGCATCTGCTAAATGCCTATATTGTACATAATTGTAGGAAGTACCACAAACAGGAAGAGTTATTCAAGGCTAGTATCACTAAGGACTGTATGAGTATGATTTATGTTGGAGCGTGAGTGTAAAGCACACATATAGACCACAACACTACTTGTACTTCTATTGGTAAAAATGATATATGTGAGCAAAAATGATATTGTTTAACTGACCTGTAGCGACACAAACTCACTCCCAAGTTCTTTTACAGCATTTATTATTGTTTTATGTATAATAATACAGAGGAAATTAGCTTTTTTTTTGGGTGCACCTGTGTAACCAGGACACACTCAGATGTCCAAGAGTGTTTGTCACCTGCCAGCAGATGTGAAAACTGTGTGTGTGTTTGTGTGTGTGCATGTGTGTGTGTGCACGTGTGTGTGTGTGTGTGTGTGTGTGCGTGCGTCTGTGTGTGTGCGTGTGTGTGTGCGTGCGTGTGTATGCGTATGTGTGTGTGTGTGTGTGCGCCCATGTGTATGTGTGTGTGTGTGTGTGTGTGTGCGCCCATGTGTATGCGTGTATGTGTGTGTGTGTGTGTGTGTGTGTGTATGTGTGTGTGTGTGTGTGTATGCGTGTGTGTGTGTGTGTGTGTTTCTTCCTCACGGCAGAACCTGCTGAAGCTGACGGTAGCGGAGCACCCTGATTACTTCCTGCTCCTGGTGTGCATTCAGCAGTTTAGAGCCTTCACTGGTCAGCACAGCCCCCTGCTGCAGCAGAGCCAGGAACTGCTTCTGCACGGCTACAGAGAGGTCAAGAGGTGAGCCCGTCGCCATGACAACCCACCGCCATGACAACCCACCGCCAGGAACCTGCACAGGGTTGTGTCGACCTCCTTACCCAGGGTGCATTTCAACACGAATTACATTTGTTCTTAATTATTTTTGCGTGATTGTACCGTTTTCAAGGTACCCGGGCCTGACCTGCGTCTGTCCCCAGTTTGCTGAATGCTGTTTTTTTATGCTGCAGATCTAAGACACAGCAGTTTGGCAGCGTACACTCTGGAGAGCGGAGATTTCAGGCCGTTTCCAGCTGTGCCTTATTGCAAGCATCAAATCAGCGGCTCACCCATTAATCACACTATTTAATAATAGAAGCCTTGCAGACGTTTACCTGTCTGCCATAACATGGCCTTATGAGGACATGAGCAAGCGTTATTAATATAATAATTAATATAAGTCCCAGTGGTGGAGTGGTGACCGAATATGTTCCCTGTTCCCTGCCCCCTGTCTCCTGTCCACTCAGACCCCTGTCTACTATGTGCCCTCTCCCCTCACTTTGCAAGCAGTGTGCGAAAGAAATCCTGCAAAACTCTTTCCAAACTAGTGAGGAAGTAGTTTGTAATATGTCCCGCTATTGTACCATAAACATGCATATATGCTCTAAATCTTGTACTGAAAGTTGTAGTTTTTACTTCCTGTTTACTTCCTGAAATTGTCGGATGACTGCACAGTTCTGCAGATGAGTGTGCTCCTGAATCCCCTCAACAAAACCACTGAAATAAGGGTTTCATCCGGGGATTTTAATTGCCCCCATTTGTGAGAAGAATTTGCCCACTCAAGAGCTTTTTGACAAAGTTGACTCAAATATGCGCCCTCAAAGGGGTGAAGGGATCATATTCGGTCACAGCCTGTCACAGTCTCACTTCCGCCACAGACCGAAAACACGCCTGTCCAACCTGGAGCCTGTATCACGAAGCAGGATTACTCAGTTAGCTGGATAACTGCACTGAGTAAAACCCGGAACAGCTCTTTTTACTTCAGTCCATGTTCCACATTTGGGAGGGTTCTGGGTTTTACTCAGTGCAGTTATCCAGCTAACTCAGTAATCCTGCTTCTCTTACTCAGTGCAGTTATCCAGCTAACTCAGTAATCCTGCTTCTCTTACTCAGTGCAGTTATCCAGCTAACTCAGTAATCCTGCTTCTCTTACTCAAGTGCAGTTATCCAGATAACTCAGTAATCCTGCTTCTCTTACTCAGTGCAGTTATCCAGCTAACTCAGTAATCCTGCTTCTCTTACTCAGTGCAGTTATCCAGCTAACTCAGTAATCCTGCTTCTCTTACTCAGTGCCGTTATCCAGCTAACTCAGTAATCCTGCTTCTCTTACTCAGTGCAGTTATCCAGCTAACTCAGTAATCCTGCTTCTCTTACTCAGTGCAGTTATCCAGATAACTCCGTGTTACAGGGCTCTGCATCACACCTGTTCAACCCGCATCTTGGCTAACCCCTGAGCGCCTGAGCGCCTGACTGCCTGAGCATTCTCTCTGGGTCGAATACCGCTATGATTTAACCAGAGGTGGAAAGTTCAGGGGTCAGAAAGTGAAAGTCCTGCCGTGTGTTTCTTCCACCCATGAACTCAGCCAGCTGATTTCACTAATTAGTTCCACCTCCTGGCTGAAGAATTGTGCTAATTAGCAAATTCAGGTGATTGGACTTTTACTTTCTGAACCTGGATTTTACACCTCTGTATTTAACATACACTTAACACATCACTACAGTTAACACCGTACCCTGAAACCCATTTGCTTACAGCACTATATCCTCCATCTCCCTGGCGTATCTGAGCGTATGTTGTAGGTCTGAGTAGTGTCTGCTGCCCTGGTTATGGTCTCCTGTTCTTCCCCTGACCTTCGCGTTTGCACTTTATTACAGGTCATTGTGGATAAGAGCGTCTGCTTTAATGACGGAATGTAAAATGTGAACGTGCACTCCTTACCTGCACTCTCTTCGTTTCCAAGGCAACATCAGAACCAGGTGAGGGTATCGGAGCAGAGGAGGGTATCGGAGCAGAGGAGGGTATCGGAGCAGAGGCAGGGTAGGGAGCCCCAGGACTGGGAGGCCGCGGACGCCCCTCTTTCTCAGGGTCCCTTTTTCGGGGGAGGTGCTGACCCCTGGCTGAGGTCCGTCCCAGAGGGCGGCCGGCCCCTCGCCTTTAGCCCCGCCCCCGAGTTCCTGCCGCCGCCGCCGCCCGCCGAGACGCTGGGCCTGGAGGTGCTCTACGAGGACGGCGACTCCCTGGGAAACGTCTCGCTCTCGCTCTTCAACAACGGCTCCAGCGCTTCCTCCTCCTCCAGCCCGGACATCACCTTCGTCCGCCGCCCCCCGAACCGCGATGGCGGCGAGGCCTACGCGGCGGGGGGCGGGGCTAAAGGCGGGGTCCCCGGGCTGAGCTGCGCCTCCCCGGACGAGGCTCACCTGACGCAACACCACCCCCTGCAGGCCACGCAGTGCAAGAGCAAGTCCCTGAACGGCCTGCAGCTGGAAAGCTCCGTCTGTGGCGATGCCGTACCCCTGGACTTCCCCGGCACCCCAAAAACCCACAGCTCCCACGGGGGACCCCACGCCCGGCTGGCGCGCCAGTGGAGCAGGGGCTCAGGTGGCGGTAAGGCCCACAGGAGCATCAGTCCGCTGGGGAAGCTGGAACATCTAGACCTACAGAGAGACGTCCACAAGGTGGCGCCAACATCCCTCTCATCACAAACTACTGCTAGCAAAGTCCAGCTCCCCACCTCTGCTGTAAGTAATAACTATAACAATAATAATAACAATAATAATAGGCTGTTATAGTTATAACTGTAAGGATAGGTTATAGTTATAGCTGTGTAAGGATAGGTTATCCGTCTAGTAGCACCTTCTTCTGTTACAATTCAAATTGTTGGTTGTTTGTTGGTTTATTACTTATTTATTACAAATGGGCTCTGTTCCTTCTTGGTGACACTGCATTTTTGTATTCCTGACAATAACACTGATGTTCTGCACTACTGCACATCTCCCTGGACAAGAGCGTTATTATTATTACTCAGTCGCTCTTGTCCAGTATGGGCACTGATCTAGGATCAGTTGTCTTTTAGCTCATAATAGGTAAGATCAGACCATGACTTTGGGAAACCTGGACTTAGATCAGCACACCAGGGAGGGTATTTCACAAAGCATGATTACTGAGTTAGCTGGATAACTGCACTGAGTAAGAGAAGCAGGATTACTGAGTTAGCTGGATAACTGCACTGAGTAAGAGAAGCAGGATTACTGAGTTAGCTGGATAACGCCACGGAGTAAAACCCAGAACCCTCCCAAATCTGGAACATGGACTCAGTGCAGTTACCCAGCTAACTCAGTAATCCTGCTTCTCT
>CM056393.1:8196817-8231756 GCA_029718625.1 Synaphobranchus kaupii
TCCCATTGGCTAAGAAATCCCTCCCCTCCTCCCCTTCCCCCAAAAAAGATTCTGGCAGCATCCAATGACATTCAGTGTGTATTGTGACATCACACACGAAACATAAAAGGCACAGCTAATTTGAAATGCAACACTTTTTCGTCAGAAAGGATCATTAATACACTACAGAGCAGATGGCAACAAGTACGGTGGCTGAGCGGGGACAGCAAAGGCAGTAAAGGCCAGACTTCTGACAGAATTATTTTTCTTTTTTTTCCTCATTGCCGAGCTGTGAAATACAGTTATAAAAACACTTTTTATTCCCTTGTTTAAAGAAGGCAATTGTTTTACATACTTCTTGGCAAAAGAAATCAATTGGAAAAAAAAAAAAAAAAACTAAAAAAACCCAAAAACAAAATCACTTCTTGTGTTTCTGAATTCTTTAAAGTACCTCTTTGGTGTGTGTGTGTGTGTGTGTATGTGTCTGCGTGTGTATGAGTGCGTGTGTGTAGTGAGTGCACGCGAATGCGTGCGCGTGTGTGTGTTGGGTACCTTAAATCTCGGTACTCTGTTACTACTGGCACAAAACGCTCACCTTGAATTGAAAATAAAGTCTAAACACTGAAGAATCCCGAGTCCCTTTTTAATGAGGATGAGGAGCTGTGTCCAGACGAAGGCATAGGAAGGCGAGTCCGTCATCTTCCCAGCCTTGCTGCGGTTCTACCGGGCGGAACCCGGGTTTTACTGGGTGGAACCCCAGTTCCACGCCTCTCAGCTCCGTCTCTGTCTGTCATAGTGGCCATTCACTTTTCTTTCTTTCATTTATTTATTTTTTTAATAAGAAAAATAGTTTGACGTTTGTTTTCTCTTCTGTGTTGTGTTGAAAGCGAGGCTCGTGTGTGAAGCGTAGCCCGGCGCAGGTTGGGTTCTCCTGGCCCGGCCGCTCACACACACTTTGCTGAAATGAGTTCACTAAAAAAAAAAAAAAAAATTATTATAAATGATGACACCACAGAATGGAATAATTTCCAAACCAGGTCAGGCAAAATCTCCTTGGTTTTTTTTTTGCACAGTAATAAGACTGAATGGGAGGTCTTTTTTTTAAGAGCATATTTATGTTTTCATGTAAAATCCAGACTGGCTTTTTCTTTTCTTTTTAAATCTCATTTTAGTTCATATAACTTTTTTTTTTTCTCTTGTGGTTATTAATTTTTTTGTTTTGTTTTGTAGATTTTGTTGTTCCGCTCCGGTCTCTGCCAAAGTCTATAAGGAGTTGGCATTCTCCAGGAGAGGGGGGCCATCCCGATGCAGGGAGGGGTGTGGGGGCTCCCTTTTGTAGGTTTTGGGGGGCAGTTTGGGGATGGCCTGGGAGGTGCTCTGTCTGGGGGGGACGGGGGGCCCCGTGGCGCCAGGCGGGGGGGGAGTCGCAGTCCAGCCCCAGCGACGGGGGAGAGGGGAGGTGCTTACGGAAGCCCAGTGGGGAGGGGGTTTGGGGAGGGAGGGGGCTGAACGGGGACGAGGGGAAGAAGGTCTGGCTCAGTTCGGTCCTCCTGCCCTGCGGGGGGGGCTGTAGGTGCAGCGGGGAGCTGGAGAAGACGTCCGGCGATCTCACAGGCTCCCTGGGGGGCAGGGTGGGCGGGCTGTCTGGCGGCTCGGAGACGGAGGTACGCTCCGATAGCGAGTAGCGGGGGGAGTAGCCCTTGGCGGGGGTGGGCTGCCGAGGTGGAACCGCGGGGGGGCTGTCCAACCGCTTCGACATCATCTGGAACACCAGAACATAACATTAGAACACTAGAACATTAGAACAATTGAACACAAGGACATTTGAACACTAGAACACTAGAACAATGGAACACAACGACATTAGAATGCAAGAACAAAATAACAGTAGAACATAGATGGCAAATTCTGGCAAACTTTGCGAGACACAGCTATCCATCATGTTACACAAAAGTGATTCAGAACCTGGGTTACCTGATAAATCAAAGCTGCCTTTGAGACACCCTGGGTTACCTGCTGACTCAGCATTACCTTAGTGACGCCCAGGGTTACCTAGTAACTCAGCGTTACCTTAGAGATGCCCTGGGTTACCTGCTGACTCAGCATTACCTTAGTGACGCCCAGGGTTACCTAGTAACTCAGCGTTACCTTAGAGATGCCCTGGGTTACCTAGTAACCCAACGTTACCTTAGAGACGCCCTGGGTTACCTTTGAAGGCGAGGACTCGGCGGGGGCAGATTCTGGGCGTCGACGCGGGGGCACGGGTGGGGGTTTGGGGCCGTCCTCCACGTTTCTGCTGAAACTCACCATGGAGGAGACGGAGGAAGACCCTGTGGGAGGAGCAGGAGGAGGAGGGAGGAGGAGAGTTACTCCCACACGGGAGAACAGTTCTACCATCTCACCTGCAGTTAAACTCGCTAATATCACACATAATGCTAATATAACATATAATGCTAATCTTACACATAATGTTAATATCGCACATAATGCTAATATAACACATGCTAATACCACACATAATGCTAATTATATATATAATGCTAATAAAAGTGTGAAAATAATAACAGTCATAATAATAATGGTAGTAAGGGTAATAGACTTGAATACGAAACATTAGTTTTTTTTCCACCATGTAACTTGGGTGGGTAGAAAAATGCCTGAAGCACAGCCATTTAACGGATGAAATTCTGAAACAAACCTTCAGGTGTTACACAACAGCCCTTCCCCTCTCATACTGACTCACTATAACAGTAAAAGGCTTCAAACCCGTACACCCCACTGAGAAATGGCACAGCTGAATTGGTGCTATGAACAGAGGCTGGAATGGACAGACACACAGGCAAGTGAATCTGGCTAAAGAACTACAGGGACCAGCATGCACTGCTTCCACTGACCCCTGAATGAATGAATGTGTGTGTGTGTGTTTGTCTGTGAGTGTGATGTCTCATGCAAGCGATGACTGGGCGTCATGGTGACCTTAGAATGGACAGAAACGACCAGGCCAGAGGATAAGGGTAGGTCATGTTGACCAGGAAGAACCAAATCCAAACATCGGCAGATGCACAACCGAATAACTCTTCCTAAGGTAAATCTCTAGCGTGTGTGTTTGTTGGACCTGTTAACAATACAAGAATAATACAAGGTGATGTAATCGTGTAAGGAGCCTTATTTAGCAGCAGAATAAAAATGTTATTTTATTTTTTTAAATTTTGTAAATTTATTTTTATGATTATGAGGCATGGATTGAAATTTCAATTTCTCAACCCTGGTTGGCCTGGAAACGTAGGGAGATTGTGATTGACAGATGGAGCGGTGGGCGGGGCATGCTGCAGGAAGGCAGGGTATGATCGAAGCGGGGGGGAGGGGTGGGGGCGGGCGTGGCAGAACGCAGAAGGAGGCTTATACTAACGTGGGCCATGTGGCAGTGAGACCGCTGTAAAGATGGTGTCACTGTCTGCAGGAGAGAGAAGAAAAAACCTGAGAGGTGGGCGGGGTCAAGGGCCGGGCCAGGGGGCGGGGTCAATCAGCTGCGTCCCAGACCCAAGACAGCGCAGTCTAAGGGCCAATCACAGGCTCAGAAAAAGCCAAAGTGGAATCTGAGGTCCAATCACAGGCTCAGAAAACATTAGTGAAGTCTGAGGTCCAATCACAGGCTCAAAAAAGCTCCAGTGGAATCTAAGGTCCAATCATAGGCTCAAAAAAAGCTCAAGTGCAGTCTGAGGGCCAATCATAGGCTCAGAAGCCACTAGTGAGGTCTGAGAGCCAATCAAAGGCTCAGAAACCAACAGTGACATCTGAGGGGCAATCACAAGCACAGAATTACATAAGCAGAATTTAAGGGATGATCAAACTCTCAGAAACAGCCACAAGGTAGTGTCCTTCACGCCAGCAATTAATTTAAGCCACTTTTCAGCAGCGTGATTTATGCAATAAAATCTTGTGTGACTAAGAGTCCTGTTCAAATTAGTTATTCAAAGTTCATTGTGTGTATGTGCGTGCGTGTGTGTGTCTGTGTGTCTGCGTGCACGCATGTGTAAAAATGTGTACGCATGTGTGTGTATATATAAACACAGAAATACACGTGATAATCCTCTAAGCGGTGCTAACGAGGCTCCACCCTGCTAACGAGGCTCCTCCCTGCTAACGAGGCTCCTCCCTGCTAACGAGGCTCCTCCCTGCTAACGAGGCTCCTCCCTGCTAATGAGGCTCCTCTGAAGCACACAAACAGCTCTTTGTGCGCGGCGGCTAGCCGGGACACTTGCGTAAGATGGGCGCCGGTGAGCGGGCCGCTCGGAGAGAGGAAAGGGGCGAATGGGTGAGTGAGGATTAGTGTATTTTCGGCAGTACGGTTAGTGTGGGGCGGAATATGTTGGGGAGGGTTAGCCAGGAGATTTGGGTCCAGGTAGCCACGCCCTCTTCCTGAAGGGCACCATATGCAGGGATCAGACTCAAATCACAATTAGTGCTGATCTGGGATCAGTTTTAACTTGCAGGTCATAAAGGACAGGTTCCGGACAGGGCAAGCTGGAAACTGATCCCAGATCAGTACTTTGACACACTTTATGAATACATACTAAGATTTTTCCAGGAAAAATATATGATTTTTCACACATTTTTTTGACTACGTAGACTACTTATTCAAGGTGGACATAAACTGTGAAACTCATAACTCACAAAATGTCTTGAAACATTATTTAGTGACCAGTTAGTTATTTGGCTGTGTGGAATTACTGTCCACCTGAGCGAGCTGTTAGACTAGTACACTGGTTTTACAAGACAGGTGAGGTAGCAGGAAAGGTGGATGCCTTTCATTTGTAAAAGCGTCACCTGACATTTCAATCGTTAATTGTGTGAATTCAACTATTATTTTAGAAAATGAGAGATAAAAATACATATATTTGAACACTTTCGTTACTTTCTAAGATTGGAAGGCTTGTGACATTAAGCTAGCCAGTTGGCAGGAAACATTTTTATGTACACTTCATGGCCAAATGTATATGGACACCTGCTCATCCAACATCTCATTCCAAAATCATGGGCATTAATATGGAGTTGGTCCTCCTTTGCTGCTATAACAGCCTCCACTCTCCTGGGAAGGCTTTCCACTGGATGCTGGAACATTGCTGCAGGGATTTGTTTCCATTCAGTCAGAAGAGCATTAGTGAGGTCGGGCACTGATGTGGGGCTATTAGACCTGGCTTGCAGTCGGCTTTACAATTGATTCCAAGGGTGTTCGATGAGGTTGAGGTCAGGAGTCTGTGCAGGCCAGTCAAGTTCTTCCACACTGATCTCGACAAACCATTTCTGTATGGACCTCTATTTGTGCACGGGGGCATTGTCATGCTGAAACAGGAAAGGGCCTTCCCCAAACTGTTGCCACAAAGCTGGAAATCCAGAATGGTCTAGAAGGCCATTGTATGCTGTAGCGTTAATTTGCCTTCACTGGAACTAAGGGGCCTAGCCTGAACCATGAAAAACAGCCCCAGACCAAGGGGTGTCCACATACTTTTGGCCATGTAGTGTATATTGTTACGAGAGCCATTTTGTGTAGACTTCATGGGCCGTAGGATATCGTGACTTCACAGGATGGTGTGTGTGTTTTGTGTGGAGGTGCGGTTTTGGGGTACAGGACGGGGGCGGAGCGGGACCCTCACTGGAGTGGAAGGGGCTGGAGGGGGCCTGGGGAGAGTCGAAAACGCTGCAGATGTCTGTGGAGCTGGAGGCCCCGGAGGCCGGGGGCGGAGTCAGCGGGGTGCGGGGCGAGTTGGGGGCGGAGGCTGTGCTCTCCGTCTCGCTGTCGGGGATCCGGCTGTAGCTGATCTTTCGGGGCTCGTTCTGGAGGGGCGTGGGGTGGCGCATGGTTCCCGGCCGGACCGTGGAGGGCCGAACCCCCGGAGATTTCAGGGGGCAGTTGTACCTCTTGGGCTGTGGGGCGAGCAGATAATATTATCCAGAGGTTACAGTATTTTACATACAGTCTGTTTTCAGTTTAATCAAAGTTTGCTGAAGACCTTGCTCAAGGGCACAAAGGCAATGCCCCTTCCTGGGAATCAAACCTGCAACCACTAAGTTACAGTCCAGTTACCCGCCCTTCTCATAACCATAACAGCTTCACCTGTGCTACTAAACACAGACGGGTGTTGCTTTACTGTTTGGGACAGCGGTTGGGATGGCGGTTGGGATGACACACTTACAAATCGTGGGAGGGACCTGGCATTGCGAGGCTCGATCTCCAAGGACTTGTTGAACAAATAGTCCGCAAACTCTTTCTCCGTCTTATCCTCCATCGGATTTAAGTTCTCAAAGAACTTCTGCATTTCCGAGAGAGGAAGGGAGAGAGAGGGAAGGGAGACAGGGAGAGGAGGAAGGTGAGAAAGAAACAGAGGAAGAGTGTTTAGTGGCACTGCAATTCACAGGGCCTGTTAGAAACGAGAATGCGGATCATTCCGGATAGAATGAGTCAAATGACAGATACATCCAGATCAGTGCTCATGTCCACAGGCAAAGCCTGGAGCTGTTTCCAAGCAAACGCGCCTCTTCTGCTGCCGTGTTAATCTACAGAAGACATTTTGTACTGTCCTGTTTAGAGAATTAAGTGTTTTAAAGTGGGGGGTCTTACTCGGATGTCGCTCTCCACCCGCAGGCAGTACGGCTTGGTTCTGGTACTGCTGGATCTCCCCGGTGATCTCGGCCACTTTCCGCCGCTTGCTGAAGTTGATCAGCTCCTTACCGTGCCGCTTCAGGAAGTCTGGATTCCCTCCTCCGTCTTCAGATGTTCGTTAAGTAGATTCCTGGGAATGAGCGGCAGTTTACCGTAAGTAAGGTTGAGGAAGCGGTAAACCAGCGTGTTCTTCAGCCATTGTAGTAAAGTTCTCTCTCTTGCCACGATACAAAAACAACGACTTCGCACCCCTGTTCTCCCAACAGAAGGAACATTAGATGGATTTCAATTCACATTGACATCAGGAAGTGTGATATCAAAAAATTAGACGCTCAACAAGTCATATATTTAAACTTAAACCTGCAGACACTGCGGCCCTCCAGGACAGGAGTTAAACCTGCAGACACTGCGGCCCTCCAGGACTGGAGTTAAACCAGCAGACACTGGCTGCCCTCCAGGACTGGAGTTAAACCTGCAGACACTGCAGCCCTCCAGGACTGGAGTTAAACCTGCAGACACTGCGGCCCTCCAGGACTGGAGTTAAACCTGCAGACACTGCAGCCCTCCAGGACTGGAGTTAAACCTGCAGACACAGGTGCCCTCCAGGACTGGAGTTAAACCTGCAGACACTGCAGCCCTCCAGGACTGGAGTTTGAGATCCCTGATCTAGTCTGTTGGTAAATAACAAGCCTATAGGAGACAGGCACTCATCATCATTATTTTTATGTTCTTATATCTGTGGGGGGCCATACCATTTGTGAGCAGGAAGGGGGAGAGGTGGGACATACCAAAGAAAGGCACACAGGGTGGGTTGATGGACCTGAGTTTGGCCAGATACTTCTTATAGTGATCCTCGCTCAGCTCGTGAGCTTCTTCCAGAATCTTCCTCTGCCTGCTGGGGATTTGCTGCAGGAGACGGGGGGGGGCGGGTTTCAATCAAAGCCACAGAGTTTTAACCATTTAAACTAAGCACACAACAGTCATACTTTGTAGCCAGACTTGGGGTCAGAGCCCTTGACAATTTTCAATAAATATATCAATAACCAGAAGTTAAGTATTGTAAAAATACACAGCTCTATGATGAGCAAGAAATTTGTTCTGAATGTTGGTATAAACGGACGTTTCTGTTAAAACTGTCATTTACAGGAACTAAAGGGTTTAAGTATTTCAAATAAAAATAAATTGGGTCGGCATTAAAACCTAATTTCTTTCAGACACTAAAATGTGTGAATTGTGACATTCTATCGTTTTTTCATTCTGCATTTGAGAAAAGGCGACATGGAGCTTTTTATCCAGGTTTATCGGTTACCCTGCATCTGAAGAAACTGGTGTGCAATTCTGAAATGGGTGCTCCACTGTGACCCCTGACCCAGGTGACCACTCACCCTGCCGGGGGTCATGAATGTTGCCCTATCCATACCTCGAAGGTGTGGTTCCAGCCGGTAGACGGGGGAGGAGTTCATAGCGCTGACCACCCTCCAGGACGCCGTTGAAGTTGTTGAGCTCCTGAAAGACCTGCAGGATCTCTATGATTCGGGCCACCACCGCCGCCCGCTCCTCCAGATTCTCTGCCTCAACAATGCACCTGGCGAGCGGGAGAGACCACTACTCAAGCCCCAGGCTTCAGGCCTGCACTACCACACAACCTCATGAGCAGCTGCAGTGGAGACATTTCCACTGTTTGAACATTTACGTTAAGCAAAAAAATTAAACCTTGTTTGAGACTCAAGATTCTAAGACTTCAATTTATTTTTTGTTTAAATATAAAAATAGCAGCTCCTTGCAAAAAACTGCTGGAGCTTTTTAATAACTACTGAAGAGAGAGAGAGACTTCACGATCCCATAATGGGCCGTACCATCTTGAGTTACAACAGGGGGGGTTCTGACAACACAGCGTTTGCTTTGTAGCGCAAAAACCCTTCAGCAGCGCGTATGGGGGAGTGACCGACAGTAACATGGCGGCTCTACTGCTACCGGGGTCACAAAGAGAGCAGGAGGAGGAGGACTGATATGAGGAGAAGAGGATGAGGAAGTGGTGGTGGAGGAAGGAAGAGGAAGAGGAGAAGGGGGGGGGGGTCGGAGGGGTCTTACTTTTCGAACCAGAGCGTGAGGTTAGTGGTGTGTCGGATCATACGCAGCAGGTTGGGTGAGTTGAGCTCCTTGTCCTCCTTGACCAGACGCTTCCCACGAGCTCAGACGGCTGGACAGCCCTGCGGGGGGGGGGGGGGGGGGGGGGGGCAGAGAGGAGGGGGGGTCACACCTGCTGGCCTTCAAGAGCCCAGACACACAGCTGCTCCGCTGTTATAATACCTTCCACAGCACTGAGGAGGAAAGGAGGGCGGGGCATAGCCCTGGGTCCAGACCGAGCTGCCCGTTCCCACGGTAGCGTGATGTCATTGAGGTTTGAGGTGGGGTGGGGGGGGGGGGGGGGGGGGGGGGGGTGGTGTGTCGAGTACAGTGTATGTGCTCACGACACGTATACATGTGGGGTTCTTTCTGTGTTTCTGTGTGCGCGTTTGCTTCTGTGTCTGACGAGTGTGTGTTCAAGCTGTGGGTGTGGTGTGTGTGTGTTGTGTTCATGTGTGATATCGCTTATTTGTTTGCTCTTTTGCTGCCCATTGTTTAATGATGTCAAAGAAAACGTAAATAAGAAGCCGGTGATTGTGGTGGTGAAGGTTAAGAGCCCGCTATGCATGCTGGGAAACTGGAAGACAGAGAGAAAAAACGCTTTTCCCTCGTCACTGTAAAACTTAGTGACACAAATATACCCTCCAGTAACACTGAGGTACTTAAACACATTTAATAATTATCACATAATCATCAAATAAACGTCAAATGATAATTTCCCTCCAGATCTGATCATCACAGCAGATAAAATTAACTGATACATACTTGTTACAACACAGGCACACACATTTGGGACAATATTTTGAGAGGGATATTTTTGCAAAGATCCATTTGTCTGAATCAGCCACCAGTAACCGGTTGTGGGTACAAGCAGAGGGGACCTAAATCAGCCTTTACGATTATTAACTAGGCTTCCAGGGAGCAGCACTTTCTGCAGCATCAGTGTATATTACCCCCCTTACAGCTCACAGTAGCACTGGCAGCGTGATGCTATTTTAATTAGCCTGCTTCCCTTGGGACGTTCAGCAGTGAATCTCAGATCCAGTCAATGGAGAAGTGTAATCACTAGCGAGAAGGCTTATATCAGGGGTTAATAAGCAGGATGCACTGCAGCTGAAGGTTTAATACACTTCTTACCCTGGCTAACTGGGCCCCACATCTTGGTTCTGTGCGTGTCCAGAGCGTGTTCTGTGCGTGTTCAGAGCGTGTTTCATAGCGTGTTCAGAGCGTGTTCTGTGCGTGTTCATAGCGTGTTCAGAGCGTGTTCATAGCGTGTTCAGAGCGTGTTCATAGCGTGTTCAGAGCGTGTTCAGAGCGTGTTCAGAGCGTGTTCAGAGAGCTTGTTTGAGGGACAGAAGTGAAGGCAAGAACATCACGGACAGATCTGCCAAACCACAGCTCTAAGCCCACAGTAGAGAAGAGACTTTCAGTATTTACCATTTAAATGTGGGTATTTAGTGACTTACTGTTACGGCTCTCTTGCTCCACTGGCCGTTGGTGGGCTGGTGGGTGGAGTTGGAGAGCCGACTTTAATTACGAGACGCACCTGTTAGTTTTTTTTGGCCCTATTCAACTCACTCGCTGTCTCTTGTTCTGTTTTTTTCGTTCTCTCCACGTACATGTTTGTTTGGGTTTTTGTGTCTTACCAACACTCACTATGATATCTGTCACTCATTCAAGCATATGCACACACAACTGATAACTTACAGACTTCCACGTCTCATGTTTAACTTTATTTTGTATATGTTTTTGGGTTAAATTAAATACAATTATATCTACTCAGTAATTTCCCGTGTGGGTCGCCCTGTTTTGTCATGGCTCTACAAGCCGGGGTCGTGACAAAATGGGGGCTCGTCCGGGATATTACTGAGCAGATATAAATGTATTTAATTTAACCAAAAAACACATACAAAATAAAGTAGCTGACATTCTTTACATACGACTCATTTATGCGGATAGATGTTTGCTGTAGCAGTCATGTTAAGTAGTCTTCCTTGTGCAGGGGTACAACGGCAGTGCCCCCACATGGAAATTCAAACCTGCAACCTCTTAATCACCAGGTCAGTTCCCTAATTATTGTACTCACAACCACCCCAGTATTATGAGAGAGCAGGGAATAGTGGCTCGAGAGTCATCCTGGATGGATTATATTTTCCAAAAGGTCCACATATTTATAATATGTTGCAGTATATTTCATCTCCATAAAGGATCTGCAGGTTAGGGCCTCAGACAGGTGCGTACCTGTACAGAATCAGGTTAGGGTCCCAGACAGGTGCTCACCTGTAGAAATCCGACTCCAGAAGCGTGAGCTGACGGGCGATCTCTATGGGGTGAAGGGTCATGAGGTCAAAGTGCTCGGTCTGTCCTGGCTTTGCTGATATGCCACTCGATGGGGGGCGGCGAGCTCCCGAAGGTGATGCTGTGGCTGGGACCGTTGGCCTGGACCTGTTTCTTCCTCAGAATGATCTTAGTGATTGACTCCACCCACTTTTTCATGGCTTTACCTGTGGGTGGGGGGGGGATTACTCAATAACACACCTATGTCCTGTTACATAGTGACTCCTAAAAAAGATCACATGATCACACCGTCTTCAGCTGCTGAACACAATAAACGCAGTCTTAAAACCTCAGATCACGAAACGCTTGCGACTGATCAGATGATTAAGAAAGGCAAACGGCTCTCCGGGAAGGAAGTTCCCCGACCCTTTACCGTGACGTGCAACCAGGACATCCAGGATTTACACAGCCAGGAGTATGAACTGCAACACATGCCGCCTTAACCTTGTGATTTTAGCTTTGCATTCGCAAACGCTCGTATCCACGGCGACAGACACAGCTTACAGTTGTACATACAATCTATTTACACAGCTAGATATTCACCGAGTTACCTCAGCTCTGGGGTACAGCGGCCGTGCCCTGCCTGGGACAGAGTTCCTCAGCTCTGGGGCACAGCGGCCGCGCCCTGCCTGGACAGAGTTCCTCAGTCTGGGGCACAGCGGCCGTGCCCTGCCTGGGATTTGAACCCGCAACCTGCGCTACGAGCCCAGAGCCCTGAGCGCTGCTGTGCCACACTGCCGCACGTGGGCGTCGGCTCCCTACCTCGGACCATCCCGATGAACTCCTCCAGCCTCCTCAGCAGCTCGCAGTCTCTCTCGAAGTCGTAGAAGTGATGCTCCACCCAGTGCCGGCACACAATCAGAACTCTGGGGGGGGGGGGGGGGGGGTCAGGAGGGTGAGGTCATTTCACTTTCAACATACAGACCTGGGTTTACATTTTCCATAACTCATAACTCATAAACCCTCATATTATCTACACACATCCACATGCGATGACTTTTCCATAACTCATGACCCTCAAATTATCTACACACATCTATATACGATGACTTTTCCATAACTCATAACCCTCATATTATCTACACACATCTACATACCATGACTTTTTCCATAACTCATAACCCTCATATTATCTACACACATCTACATACCATGACTTTTCCATAACTCATAACCCTCATATTATCTACACACATCTACATACCATTACTTTTCCATAACTCATAACCCTCATATTATCTACACACATCTACATACCATGACTTTTCCATAACTCATAACCCTCATATTATCTACACACATCTACATACCATGACTTTTCCATAACTCATGACCTTCAAATTATCTACACACATCTACATACCATGACTTTTCCATAACTCATAACCCTCATATTATCTACACACATCTACATACCATGACTTTTCCATAACTCATAACCCTCATATTATCTACACACATCTACATACCATGACTTTTCCTCATTTTCCATAACTCATAACCCTCATATTATCTACACACATCTACATACCATGACTTTTCCATAACTCATAAACCCTCATATTATCTACACACATCTACGTACGATGACTTTTCCTCATTTTTTGGAATTAAATAGGAATATGCAGTAAAAACAATGCCATGTTTTCAAAAGTCCCGTACCAACTTTGTATATAAAGGTGTTGTGGGGGGTCATTTGTAGGGTAGCTGTATAAAATGTAAGAAAATATACAACCTTTTTTATTTTTATCAGATTTTCTGTGGGTGATTCTGGTGGCACTTTCCCATACAGGTTTTAAACTTCACTTACCTCAGGCTCTAAAATGTGATTTTAACTATTTAGAGATAAAAATGCTAATCAACTGGGAGAAACACAAAAGGTGAAATAGAAAGTGTCAACATTTTCTAATTACGATAGCTTTGTGTAAGTTTACACTTTTGGGGTCAATTTACCCCCAAAACTAAAAGGCACCATAAAATGTCAAGATAATATGAGGGTTCAGGATAACTTTGAATTTCATTTTTAAATCAGATTTTGGTCTATAAACGGCGAGGTGGACGTAAAACAGACATTAAGTTTCTAATTATTTAGTGTCTACAATGGGACCCCAGTTCAGTCTCTGGTGACTGATTGACTCCAGATTTGTGTGAAATTAATGTACGACCCAATGAGCACCATCAGCACACAGACTTGATTGAAAGTGACATCAAGGGTAATGAGCTGGCAAGAGAGGAAATGGATGCATTTCACACTCTGTGTCCTTCATTTTACCACTTTTACATGACTTTTCCATCACTTTCAAGGGCAGAAGAGTTGAGCAGGAGGCAGTAAGTTATTAAGTAAGCTTTTTTACTGTTATTAATAGACCCGGACTTCAACCCTTTTACATGACTTTTCCAAGATGAAAAATTGAAGATGAAAGATTCTCAGGAATTTTGAAGGACTGTGGCAGCTGTGGGAGTCCTGGTTCGTTCAGGAAGTGCGCGGTTGGTGTGCGCTCGGTTTGGTACGGGCCCGGTTCGGGACAGGCTGGGTTAGGGGACGGGCCGGGTTAGGGACGGGCCGGGTTAGGGACGGGCCCGGGTTAGGGACGGGCTCGGTTTGGTACGGGCCCCGGTTCGGGACAGGCTGGGTTCGGGACGGGCGGGTTAGGGACGGGCCAGGTTTGGGTACGGGCCCAGTTCGGGACATTACCTGAGCTGCACAGGCTGCACGTACTCCTTGCGGAAACGTTTGAGTTCGGCGCTGAGCGGCTGGTCGCCGTTCTCCAGGGCCATCTGATCCGCCTCTGTGGGCTTGGGCTCCGGAATCTCAAACCTGAGGGACAGGGAGAGGTACCCCTATAACACGACTATAACACTATAACCTGACAAACACACACACACATACGCACGGACCCACACATGAGCTAGATCTGTAATCTGCTATTTTACCCAGAATGCAGCACGCTTGCACTCACCTCTCCATTAAGAGGCCTAGCAGCTCCTGGGGCTTGCAGAAGGACCGATTGTGGTCAGAAATGTCCTCACGAAATTTGGATCTGAAAAAAAATAACGAAACAAAATACTTTGACTCAAGAGCAGTGGGAGAGCTCCAAGGTCTTGGTTTCATGCAGACAAGAGCATCTCACCAAAAAGAAAAACAAAAAGCTGAAACAGAGGCAGGGATCTTATTTTCTGGTTTTCAGATCTGATATATCCTACCACAGCTCCAAGGCTGAGTAACAGAGGTTTCCATGACAACATGACCTCATTCACCAGGCCACTTTTAAACACATTGTTCTCATATCAAACAAAAACATGGCAAAAAAACAATTTTTAAAACTGGCTTTCATAGCTGAAATTTCCGCGGCACTTTACAGGTGTTAAACGGACGAGGGGGGATATAGAACTCAGACGTAGAATCACCCTTAGAGACATAATGAAGAGAAAATTAACACAAGGCGAAGAGTCTTGTTCTCACAAAAGTATAGTGACTCTAGAACCAGGGGAACAGACCAACGGTCAGAAAGAAAACACTACCCATAAATCTGTGGATTTCAGTTCAGCTACAACATAGCGAAGAAGAATATTCTTTGCTTTTTCAACTGGATGGGATTGACGATATTTACGTTCTGATCAAACACTGGGGAGGCAGCAGAACCCATTTCAGCCCCATAACAGAGAAAGACGAGTCACTGCTATAGTCATGTTTGGACAAACTCATGCGCTACACAATGTACAGCTATTTCAGCTTTTTAAATTTCTATTGGACAGCACAGTGTAGAGAGACCGGAGGAAAGGGGAGAGAGAGAGAGAGAGAGAGAGAGGGAGGGAGGGAGGGAGAGAGAGAGAAGGTCGCGCGGCCAGATTGTAATCGCCGATGTCGCGGCTCGCAATGACCGTATGGAGGGTGCTCCACAGGCTCCGCCACCGAGACACCCCAATTTCCAGCCACTCCATCGAAGTTCGGTTGCAAATAATGAAGTAAAGTTAAACATCAAACAGGGCACCGCCCAGAAACAATTCGCCAATCACACGGCAAGAGCACAGGCGAAGGCCATTCTCAGGTCAATCACACGGCAACAGCACAGGCGAAGGCCATTCTCAGGTCAATCACACGGCAACAGCACAGGCGAAGGCCATTCTCAGGTCAATCACACGGCAACAGCACAGGCGAAGGCCATTCTCAGGTCAATCACACGGCAACAGCACAGGCGAAGGCCATTCTCAGGTCAATCACACGGCAACAGCACAGGCGAAGGGCCATTCTCAGGCCAATGGGAGGATGAAAGGTTGGGCTGTACTTTTTTTACTCTTACAAATACAATTCCAGAGGTCCATCCTATGATATCAACTTGAATATACAAAAAATAAGGTGTTATAAGGGTGTACCGTCGCAGTGCTATCCTAGTGCAAGCATGAATAACATAATAGCATAATACAAAATATTCTGACCTCATGAGCATAGCAAAACAGGTTATTGGGTGAATAGCCTAATAGATGAAGGTTTACCGTGACCCATGGGCCCAAACACAGGGGGGGGGGGGGCATAAGAACACTCGCCTGGGAAATAGATAGAAAGACGATGCCAGAAATGTCAGAAAGACATTCATAACTCAGTTACATAACACGTTCAGGCCAAATAACAAAGGAGACAAGACCAATAAAACACTCTACAAAGGGTTTATTTCCAAAATGCTCGGGTTTCATTTTCAGGAACACTCAAAAGTTTCAGCAAAAAGTTATAAATGGCTATAAATACCAACTTAGAGCAGGGGTGGGTAACCTCATCCGCAAAGGGCCGGTGTGGGTGCGGGTTTTTGTTTTAGCCCAGGCACTAGGACACCTGATACAACTAATTAACTAATCATGGTCTTCAATCAAGATCTTGATAAGTAGAAACAGGAGTCTTAGTGCTGGCTTAAACAAAAACCCGCGCCCACACCCTTTGCGGATGAGGATCCCCACCCCTGATGTAGAGGGAGAATAACAATGGCTGACCTCTACAACCACAGCTCGTAAGCAGGGATGAAGAGGCGTGCAGAAAATGGTGAAAGTGTGGAAAGAGTAGAGTATTACAATGCTAACCTGTACAGCATTACCAAGCCAGAGTTTCAGTCTATCCTGCTAAGGCTGAAATTACTGATGGGAATGTTCTGTCCTCATAAGCACAGAAAAACAGGTTATTGTGAACATGGATAATATTGTTAAATTATCCTATTAATTCACTATCTCAGTGAAACCACGTGTGGAGGCATTGTGCACGTCTGTGTGTATGTGTGCGTCTTCCTGCCTGTGTCTTTCTGTGTGTGTGTGTGTGTGGTGTGTGATGTGTGTGTGTGTGTGTCTGTTCTGGGTTGGGAACCCTCTATTTATGCGTGTTCCTGCATGCCAAAACAGAGGACTCAGTGTATTATTAAGCATGTAAGGGGAAGGGGCAGGTGACAACAGGGCCAAACAGGGCCTAAGAGTGATACATAGGGCCTAACAGGGCCCTAAGAGTGATACACACAGAGCCAAACAGGGCCTAAGAGTGATACATAGGGCCTAACATGGCCTAAGAGTGATACACAGAGCCAAACAGGGCCTAAGAGTGATACATAGAGCCAAACAGGGCCAAACAGGCCTAAGAGTGATACATAGAGCCAAACAGGGCCAAACGGGGCCTAAGAGTGATACATAGAGCCAAACAGGGCCTAACAGGGCCCTAAGAGTGATACATAGAGCCAAACAGGGCCTAAGAGTGATACACAGAGCCAAACAGGGCCAAACAGGGCCTAAGAGTGATACACAGAGCCAAAAAGGGCCTAACAGGGCCTAAGAGTGATACATAGAGCCAAACAGGGCCTAAGAGTGATACACAGAGCCAAACAGGGCCTAACAGGGCCTAAGAGTGATACATAGAGCCAAACAGGGCCAAACAGGGCCTAAGAGTGATACACAGAGCCAGACAGGGCTAAACAGGGCCTAAGAGGTGATACATAGAGCCAAACAGGGCCTAAGAGTGATACATAGAGCCAAACAGGGCCTAAGAGTGATACATAGAGCCAAACAGGGCCTAACAGGGCCTAAGAGTTATACATAGAGCCAAACAGGGCCTAAGAGTTATACATAGAGCCAAACAGGGCCTATGATGGATGTGCAGAGGGTCTCTTGGCCTCAGTGAGGAACAATAGCCGCCTTTGCGGATTTACAAACAATCAGCCTGGAGCTGTGTGTGTTGTGTGTGTGGTGTGTGTGAGGGAGGAAACTGAGCTCTGACGCACACACAGCCCTGTACCTCACACACACTCCTAAAATACACACACACACACACACACACACTTACACTACGTACACGCACACACTCCTAAAATACACACACACACTTACACTACGTACACACACACACACACACACACACTCCTAAAAATAGAGCACCCCTGCGTGCACACACACACACAGCCCTGTACTTCACACTATCCTAAATAGAGCACCCCTCACCCCCTGTGCGCACACACACACACACACACACTACACATACTACACACACACACACACACACACACACACACACACACACACACACACACACACACACACACACACACACACACACACACACACACACCACACACACACACACACACACACACACTTCTCCTCCCTCGCACCATTTGCTGAAGAAAGGTCTCATTGAGATTGACATCTCTTTTTTAAGACGTGTCTTTCGATAACCAATAAAAATAAAATCCTGCAAGTTACTGACAATTTTCGAAGCCTAAATATTATCGTACATTTTGGTTTGTTCATGCGTTTTATTTATCATTCTCAGGAGAATTTTACAATTTTATTGGTATTATAAAGGTTTCAGGTATTTAAAATATGTATTTATCTAAGCCAAGGTCTGGTTCTATCTCTCTCTGTCTGACGGTCTGTCTCTCTGACTGTCTCTGTCTGTCTCTGTCTGTCCTCTGTCTGTCTCTGTCTGTCAGTTGGTCTGTCTGTCTCTCTCTCAGTATGTCTGTTTGTCTCTCAGTATGTCTGTTTGTCTCTCAGTATGTCTGTCTGTCTCTCAGTATGTCTGTCTAAAACAAAACAGAAACAACATGACACAGCTCTCTTCTTGAGCTTATGCGATATTAACATCAGACTGTGTACAGGAGCACCCCAGCGAGGCCTGGGATCCACACGCTGAGCAGACTGTGTACAGGAGCACCCCAGCGAGGGCCTGGGATCCACACGCGGAGCGTCCCAGGAAGGAAGGGGATGTTGGGTGGAGGGGTGGGGGGGCGGGGGGGGGCTGAGGTGCTACAGACAGACGCACCTTTTTCCCCTTCCAATTAAAATAAGCGCACATCATTTTCCTGAAAAGAGCCCTGGAACGTCGACAGGAAAATACAGGGTCTATATTTATTCCAACGTTTTTTTGAGGAAGTTTATTTAGGGGGGGGTTGAGCGCAGGGGAACCTGACGCCGCCCAGAAGAGGAATTTCAACTCCGACAGTTTTTACATTGTGGCCCGTTGGTTTGTTTTACAAAAACATTTTTAAAAAAAATTAAAAAAAACGAATCCAGCAGATTGAGCAGATAGCGAACGGCAGAATTACAAACTGAACGATTACCCAAGATCCTCCTGGGACCCGGGAAGTGCCTGATTACGTGTGAAAACAAACTAATGGGTTTTATGCAGAGTACGAACAACTTGCCCTACCAATTTCAAAATAAACTGAAATGAACATAAATACTGTTTGATCCTCTAATAAAACATATAAACTCTAATTCTTTTACTTGGTTTCATATTTGAATACCTCCAGGAAATTAGTTCTATATTTGCCTCTTCTCCTGAAAACTGAATTGATCGTGTGAAAGTAGTTTGGGGAGCATTAATGGTGGCGGTAATTACCGGCATGGTTACATAAACCGGACTCTGACTTGTACCCAAAATAGCTTAATTATTGTATTTAAGGCCTTACTACTGCAAAGACCCGTAGAGCAGGGTTGGGTAAAACGTTTCTCCCCTCGGCTAATGTGTACAGTGAGCCTCTTTCTTCTTCGCTGGTATTTAGGCCACGTTGTTAAGACGTTATTTAAACAGTTTAGCCGCGGGATGCAAATCAACAGGGCGATTAGCACGGTTATCGTTTCCACCTGAAGCCGTCCTGCTTACTAACCTTTAAAAGGCCGATCAACAGGAAGAAGGAAACGAGACGGCCTGTCGAAAAGGCGCTTTATTAGGAAAGGACGGCTGTGTTATCAGCGTTTATATGACACAAGCACAAAGGGAAGGTCATCGTATTCCGGCTGCTGACGTTCGGACGCTTCCCAAATATTTACGAAGGGGCACAACGACGTCTTTAAATAGCGGCACCGTGACGAAGGCACCAGAAAAAAAGGAGGAAGTAAGACTTTTCCCCCTCTTTTGTTCTGGGAATCTCCGCCCAGCGTGTACTTTTCTCACTCCGTCTCTTCTTCGGTGGTATTACAGACTAATTACACATTTTATTTCTCAGTCCTTAACGTGGAACAGAACTTTGCTCTGTTGTCACCTGACATTCAACCATCCTTCCCCTACGTACTTTTTTTTTAAAGAGCGTTTTTGACTCACCGTGTAAGTGCGCATTTTAAAGACAAAAACGAGAAATAAACCCAGTACAACAGGACTGGGGGGGGGGTTCCATTTTCAGTATGCTAAATTCAGGAAAATAAATAAATTACAGAAATGGAATAATGTTGTTCTATAAGGACTTTTCAGTGAATTAATTGAATTTCAATTGAATTTCTTTAATTGACTGAATGGAAATGGAAATTGACCCCCAGCTCTGGAACACACAGGATGTTTTTAGAGGGCGGAAGCTGGTTTTACTGGTTTTATTGGCTGGTTTTACTGGTTTTATTGGCTGGTTTTACTGGTCTTATTGGCTGGTCTTATTGGCTGGTTTTACTGGTTTTATTGGCCGGTTTTACTGGTCTTATTGGCCACGTGCTGAAAGAACATGCACCAAAGGTAATGTTTATGAGGGTCATCTGACAGCCAATGGGATTCTCTGTCCTGAGGGGCTGCAGTGTCTGCTGGGTTTTGTAGTGTCTGCTGAGTTCAATCAGCAGCCAGTTTAGGCCCTGGAAACAGGGTGTGTAGACCCTGTAGCCAATCAGAGAGCCAGCCAGTGGCTGCACATATCCAGCGTGAGATCTGTGCGTTAGTGTGCTGCTTGTGGGGGGGGGGCTTCACGCCCCAAAGTGTACTCCTGCCACGGTTTCCATGGGGACGGTGGAAATGTGCCACACCCCGCAGAGAAATGTCTCCACAGGGGAGGAGGGGGACTTCCTGTTCTATGATTCCCTCTCCACCAATCACAGCTCCCCCCCCCCCCCTCCACAAAGGTATATTTACATTGTATTCTTTTAAATATCGGTGGGGGCTGAACATGTCTAATTCCCACCCTCATTTGGAATGGCCAAAGCCGTGTTCATGCACAGACCCCACTGCTGATTAGGTAGAGTGTAGACCTCTCCTCCGGTTCTCCTCCCAAACACGCGAAACGAGAGCCTAATCGAGCGAACCCTTCTGTACGCTCGGTGAGGCAATCGAGAGTGACTTGCTATAACTCACTGTCTCCTGTACAATCCATTTAAAACAGCTGGCCTTTTCTACTGAAGCAATGCAAGGTTAAGCACCCTGCTGAAGAGGTACAGCGGCAGTGCCCTACCTAAGAATCAAACCTGCAACCTCTGGGTTACAGCCCCAGTTCACTAACCGCTACACTACACTGCTGTCTGTCCATCCAAAACCAAAAGCCAGACAGATGTTGTATTTTCGAGCAGCTTAGAAGAGGAGACGTGTATGTAAGGAAGCCCATCGTGTGGAAAAACGAAAACAAACCAGGCCCTCTCCTGGCCAACCCCACCCCCTAACCACGCCCCCAGCGACCACCCCCCTTTCTCACCTGCGTACACGTGATAGGTCAGCATGTCTGTCCAGCCCCACCCCTTTCTCACCTGCATACATGTGATAGGTCAGCCTCTCGATGAGCTTGAGGACGGTCCCGGCCTTGATGATGGGGATGCCGGACTTGGACTGCACGTTCTCCTCGAAGACCACGTTCTCCTCGGAGTCGGGCCAGGGCGAAGCGGTAGAGCTCGGCGCCGGGCAGGCGCATGTGATCGTCTTTCTCCTCCTGCAGCATGGTGAGGTCGAGCATGCGCTCCAGCGTGGAGCGGTACTGCAGCGAGATCAACGCCGCCATCCAGCTGCTCTTCTCCTCCGCCCGACTTCGCCGCGAAGACCACGCTGTTCCCGTCCTTCAGGATGATCTCGAAGGCGTGCCGGTACTCGCCGTCCCGGTCGTCCTTGTCGTTGATCTGGACCTTGCGCATCAGGAACTTCTCCTTCAGGCGGTACTCGGCGGCGCTGGCGCCCGGCAGACGCGGCTGCCCGTGGTTGGACTTGCAGCAGACCATCAGGCCGTCGAACAGGAAGATGTGACGCTCGTGCTTGGCGCCCACGCGGGTCAGCGTGCCCTCCATGATGAACTCGTTGCAGCACTGGCCGATGTCCTTGCCCTCCCAGCCGTCGATGTTCTTCTGGATCTCGCTCATCTTCTTTATGGCCAAGTGCTTCCCTTTCATCTGCTGGCTGTAGAAGCGACACGCCGACTCGCTGGGACACCCCAACGGTCGGGGGGGGAGGGGGGGTGGGGGGGGGGGGGGAGAAGGAAAACGTGGGTCGGAGGTTCACAGAACACTGTGACAACACCAACGTGAAACTAAACCGAAAACAAACATCATCGAGTTTTCTATTGTCAAACATTTTCGGGGGGAAGATTACTGACCAGTAGATGCAATACTAGACTTTTATATTTTTTAAAAAGCTGAAAAAAGCATTGCGAATGCCACAACACATCTCTAATGATTTATTTTATCCCCAGATGCAGCTCAGTTTGGAGATTTATTTATTTATTTATTTTTTTTGGGGGGAGGGGGGGTTATACAAATCAATCAAGTGAAAAGAATCAGAGAGGGATTAAGGAGGAGAAGGACAAAAGAACAGGCTCTACGTTAGCGTTAGGTTAGCGTTAGGTTAGCGTTAGGTTAGCGTTAGGCTACGTTGCATAAACGGCAGGAAAAATAAGCTTACTTTTTGGACACAACTGGTCAGAAATCCAGCTCACTAGCGGGAGGCTTTTCTCCTGATACCAGAACCTCAAAGTACAGCGTGACTGTCACACCCCCCGGACTTAACTCTGCTCTTAGACACAGGAGCGCCGTGTGTGGAAAACAGACTCCAGCTCTTTACAGGGCGTCTGTCCCACTCACATCGCATAACAAACATTACAACCTAAAAACTCGAACTTAATAAATACGCTTCAAATAAGTCAACTAAAAAAAATTAAAATAAAAATCACTCAATCCAGAAATCCACACGAGTTATCAGAATTTTTTTTTAAAACTCAACTGGACGGTAGATTATTGTTCAGGTGTGTACACACATATATAAAACTAATCATGTATCATATATAAAACTAATCATGCTCACAAATGAGTCTTACAAAGGCTCTCGTGCTCATCGAGTATATAAAAATAAAAACAAAAAAGTCTTTACTGAAGTAGAAGAGCGCTGACAGTATTCCCGATCCGCTCATGGGTCTGACCGCCACACAAAGGAACGACTTCAGGAAGACAGGAAAGGCATTTTGTACGGATAAAAGCCGCCCGCAGAGGCGCCCAAACGCACGACACGTCCACCGTCAAAGCCACCAGCCCCGTACCCTCCCGTCAAAGGAAGACAAACATACCATAAGACAAGCCATGTTTTCCCCATAAAAACACCTACTAATGACCAAAAAATAAAATACAACCAGCAACGAGAAGAAGAAAAAAGCGGTTAAAGGTGGATGCGGTTAAAGCCCTAGGTCCTCATGGTCGATGTGGTCCCACGTCCTCACGTAAAAGAAACAACCAACAGCAGGGAAAAAAACAAAACAACACCGATGAACCCAGGTCTATGAAGATGGGCATCTGGAGTGCCCCTCAACAGTGTCTGTACTGTTCCTCTCTCTCTCCCTCTCTCTCTCTCGCTCTCTCTCCCTCTCCCTCTCTCTCTTTCTCCCTCTCTCTCTTTCTCCCTCTCTCTCTTTCTCCCTCTCTCTCTCTTGCTCTCTCACTCTTTTTTTCTTTCTTCTTTCTTTCTTTCTGCATCTAAAACTGGGAACAATAACCGTGGGCAGCAGCGGTCTGCATCCTGACGCAACTTCCCACCGACAACCCAGCGGGTCGACCCCCCCCCCCCACCCCCCCCCCACCCGACCTCCCACCCACCCACCCAACACAACAATGGTTTTTGGGCCAGAGGGAAACTCTGGACTGGTGTGTGTGTGTGTGTGTGTGTGTGTGTGTGTGTGCGCGTACACGCCCGTGTGTGTGTGTGTGTGTGTGTGTGTGTGTGTGTGCGTACGCGCCCGCGTGTGTGTGTGTGTGTGTGTGTGTGTGTGTGTACGCGCCCGTGTGTGTGTGTGTGAGGATGGGAGGGGTACGAGGGGAGGTCTAAGGTGGGACGGGGGCGGTACAGGAAGTGCACGGAGACCCTGGTTACCTCAGTCTCCTCTTGGCCAGGCTTTTGGAGCAGATCCTCTCCATACTGCACTGCAGATTGAGCAGGGCGGTGATGGCCTGTTTCAGGCACTCCTTGTCCTCCTCGTCCTGACTCTTCTCCTCCAGTTGCTACGGGAGACACCGGGAGGGGGGGTCAAAAAACAGAAAGCTGTGGTCAGGTGGGAGCAGGGCTGCGGCCCATAGGCTCAGGGGCACAAGGCCGCCCTCATGAAGGGGATTAGAGTTCAACAGAGAGCATGTTCTCTCTCTCTCCCTTTCTCTCCCTCTCTCTCCCTCTCCCTTGTGTAATCTCAGAGGGTAAACTGCTGCCAAACCAGTAGCTCTAAGGTGTGTCTGAAGGGCCGGAAATTTTAAATGTCTTTTTATTAATTTTTTTTTACCTGGCATACATACAAATAACAAACTCATTGTGACTACAATGATACACAAAATCATATAAAAACACCCTTCTTTATGAGCCTAAGGTAAGTCTTTTTTTAACTAAAGGGTACATATTTTGGAACTACCTTTGGGTAAACTTGCTCATAGTACCGAATGTGAAATCGACCCAAACGATTTGCATTTGAAAATATGAATGTTTAGAGCATTAATAAAAGCTAAAGTGCGACGGGTTGGCTGAGCTCGCTGACACATTTCCTGGAAAATGGTGGCTAAAAATATATTTTTCCACAAGAGTGCCAGTCTCCTAATATCGGTCCTAAAACAATAATGACTGTAGCTTCTTAGGTACAGTAATAAAAACATTTTAAAAAACTTGCTGTTAAAATAACCCTTTGACCAAATATGCATTTTTACGTCAGGCACTTCTCAATTAGGCTACAACCCTACAGTGTTCAACCAAGACGTCATTCAACTCATTTTAGCCACAGCTATCCAAGCACCAAAACAAAACAACCAGGAGGCGAGTGGAGGAAAGGAGGTGAGGCGTGAAGAATATTGGGACGCACCCAAGAGCTATGTCCTTATCGGCCTCTCGCCCAATGCATGCTGGGATATATAACTGATGGATGGATGTGCTCATCACACATTCAAAGAGACGCGGTTGCTAGCAAGGCTACGCGTGTATTATTGTGCAGGTATACAGGTGTGTGTATGTCCTCGCCGTCCGGCCGATGCGTTTCCAACGTTTCAGTCGGTTGAGAAGACAAACTGGGAGCTGTTATGGAAAGGGACCCGTCGGCACGGAAACAGGTCTATGACCGCTGGTCCAAAGCGGCATTCTGTATTCATCTCCACTATCTCCCATGAGAGTTTGAGGGCATTGTTTTCCTGACTCTATCCTCAGCTATCTGGAAAAGCGATTTGAAAACCGAACAGCCATCGATGTTGCCTTCTTTTAAGCCTTTTATTATTGGATTCCAGCTAGAGACACCCTCATGAAATGTTTTTGATGTTCTGGGTACTCAAATTTAAGTTTTATATGTCACTCTTCACTCCAAGGTGTGCCAGTGCATTGAGAAATGAGAAGCAAAGAGCAAAATACCAGCAAAGCACACTTCTGTCTCTTCTGTAGGCTTTATGTTTTTACTCCTGTAGGCTTTCTGTTTTGCCGTTCCCAGCACACTGAAGATAGTTCTACATTCAGCTAAAATCAGACCACCGCTCATTACTGGGGTCTGGAAATTCCGACCAATGAAAGGCGTTTGTTTTTCAAACGCACTTCACCCTCTCAGCCAATCACAACGTTTGATTACAGACATCGGTTCTCTCAGACAGAGGCAGACTCACCTCTGCTGGGTTTACTGCCGACGCCATTTTGTCTTGTACAGGCATGTAGAGAGGAGAAAAGTGTGGGCCGTCTCAGTCGCACTTCAACAGTACAAGAAATCACGTCTGTCGAACCGCCCTCCCCTCCCCCCACCCCCCGCCCTGTGTAATCGGGGCACACGACTCCAGGCATTTCTCAGACTTATTTTCACAGCGTCCCGTAAAGCGGCTTACAGACCCAATCCAGCTCTACCCCCTACAAAATATCTCCCCCTAAGACTCGGGCCACAGGGGCGGGGGGGCGGGGGCGGGGGGCCAGGGGCTCCGTGTGACTCCGCTTCGAGGGTCTGATCCCTGAGGAGCCGCATCAACAGCACGTGGCGATAAAATCGAAGCGCCGTCCGCCTCGAGAAAACAAATGGAGCGGCTCAGAGGGGCTACTCAACGGGATAACCGACCGGCTCAAAACGCGGTAGTACTACCGTGCGGTCAGGACGAGAGAACGTTTTCCTGCGCGCTAGCTAGCCGCTCTGTCGCCTTTCATCGATCATCACTGAACGTAATCAAAATCAAAGCCAGATTACAGCTGTATCCTGTTGTTGTTTTTTTTTTGCAGCTTCCTATAAAAGCCGTCTTTTATAACACGTTTATTTGAGGTCTCCACGGTTCTGTTGCCTCCTGCAGAGAAGAACATGGAAGATTGGGGTGTAGAGTGAACCCCCATATTTAACCACAGAACTACGTGGGGACCAGGTGTTGTTTAGAGTGGTCCATATGCTACTAATAAAACAATAACACGTACTGCACGTGTGTATATAAGCAAAGCAGCCTTCTGAAAACATGCAGTTATTACGTATTATTACATCAGTAGTGGGAGGTGCTGATAATCTGCTGATTGTTTATGGTATAGGACGGTATGAGGTATGTGTTCTTATGGTATAGGACAGTAGCAGCTCTGGGCTCTTATGGTATAGGACAGTAGCAGCTCTGTGCTCTTATGGTATAGGACAGTAGCAGCTCTGTGCTCTTATGGTATAGGACAGGAGCAGGTGTGCGCTCTTATGGTATAGGACAGTAGCAGCTCTGGGCTCTTATGGTATAGGACAGTAGCAGGTGCGTGTTCTTAGGGTATAGGACAGTAGCAGCTCTGGGCTCTTATGGTATAGGACAGTAGCAGGTGTGCGCTCTTATGGTATAGGACAGTAGCAGCTCTGTGCTCTTATGGTATAGGACACTAGCAGCTCTGTGCTCTTATGGTATAGGACAGTAGCAGGTGTGCGCTCTTATGGTATAGGACACTAGCAGCTCTGTGCTCTTATGGTATAGGACAGTAGCAGCTCTGGGCTCTTATGGTATAGGACAGTAGCAGCTCTGTGCTCTTATGGTATAGGACAGTAGCAGCTCTGTGCTCTTATGGTATAGGACAGTAGCAGGTGTGCGCTCTTATGGTATAGGACAGTAGCAGCTCTGTGCTCTTATGGTATAGGACAGTAGCAGCTCTGTGCTCTTATGGTATAGGACAGTAGCAGCTCTGTGCTCTTATGGTATAGGACAGTAGCAGCTCTGTGCTCTTATGGTATAGGACACTAGCAGCTCTGTGCTCTTATGGTATAGGACAGTAGCAGGTGTGCGCTCTTATGGTATAGGACAGTAGCGGCTCTGTGCTCTTATGGTATAGGACAGTAGCAGCTCTGTGCTCTTATGGTATAGGACAGTAGCTGGTGTGCGCTCTTATGGTATAGGACAGTAGCTGGTGTGCGCTCTTATGGTATAGGACAGTAGCAGGTGTGTGCTGTTAGGGTATAGGACAGTAGCAGCTCTGTGCTCTTATGGTATAGGACAGTAGCAGGTGTGTGTTCTTAGGGTATAGGACAGTAGCAGCTCTGGGCTCTTATGGTATAGGACAGTAGCAGGTGTGCGCTCTTACCTTTAAGATCTCAAAGTAATGTAGACAGTGATACACAGGTGTGAGAAGCAGCCGGGGCAGGACGTACTGTACGGCCTCTTTAAAGCCTTCACCTATCGACTGAAGTACAGCACAGCACACGGTTATAACAGCCATCAAAACACACCTTCAAAACAACTTTAACAGGCATGTAGCAAACTTCTATTTCATATTGTTTCATGACAAAGGTTTGTGACAGCAATAAAAAAAAAAAAACTTCCTGTTTATTCCACCATAAATTGTATTTCTTGTAAAGTTATCAAAGTTACAAAAGAGTCGGGTGGGATGTGGAATAGGACAGGGCCAGGGGGATTGTGGGATAGGAGAGAGGGGGATTGTGGGATAGGACAGGGCCACGTGGACTGTGGGATAGAACAGGGCCTAGTGGATTGTGGGATAGGAGAGAGGGGGATTGTGGGATAGGAGAGAGGGGGATTGTGGGATAGGACAGGGCCTCACCTGCAGGTACAGCGCAGCTCCTGGCTTGGACAGCTGACTCAGGAAGTGGTCATGAAATCCGGTCCTCAGGATGTCCTGGGCGTACGACTCGTACGGATCAAAGGCCAGCTCCTGAAACACCACAGAACAAGACACACAGGGTTAACCCTTTCAACATAAAGTGCAAACAGTTTAAAAAGAAACATTTAACTCGTAAAACCAGAATTCTTCTTTCATATGATTACAAGTTTTGGTTAGCTTCAATGTTTTGCTGAAAATTTTCACAGCTCTGCAGGAGTATTTTTCATTTATACTGGTGAGTAAAGACTGAGAGTTTAAAATCGGTTATTTGTCCCAGGCCAGGTCAGTCCCTTTATAGTCTATGTGAATTTTACACATTCACTGGAGGATGTATTCATTCAAACAAAATCTAAACGAGGCGTTTTTTTTTTTTTGCACTAAAGCTTTATTTATAAAAAGCAACTTCATGATCCACAGCCTAAACATCCATCTTGGTAAAAACCTCTTATAACTGGGAGCCAGGGGGATTGTGGGATAGCACAGAGCTCCGCCCCTCCCTCACCTCGGCCAGGTCCTCGAAGCAGCTGCCCACCAGGGGGTGGGGGCTCCCCTCGTCAGTCATCTCCACCGTGTCCTCGATCAGCCCCTGCAGCTTCACCGTCAGCTCATGGACGTCCACGATGCGGCTGAAGATGTTCTCCACGTCCTGCAGGGGGCAGCAGAGAGGAGGTCAGGGCCTGGGCTTCAACATGTCCAGCTCACAGTATGACATTTCAATTCAGCAAATGCAGGAAATTAATGGTAAATCAATTAATTTCAGCTCAAATTAAGCAATTTGAACATTAATATGAACACGCTGATGTTAATGTTGTTGTGTCATTCTTTTATAGAATGGATCAAGCACCTGAAACAACTTTTTAAAACATGTTAAAACCGACATGGCCACAACAAAACAAAACAAACAAAAAAAAGACGCAAGGATACGGGGCTTAAAAACAGTGCCGTGTAAAACCTGACAGAACCCTGTGTCTGCTACACGCTTCACACGGACGAGACGGGCGGCGGAGCACATACGTGATGAGAGAAGAGTTTGGTGTTGGAGGCGAACGGCTCCCGGAACACTTTGATGATGAGGTTGAGGTCGCGCAGGTACTGTCGAACCTCGGTCATGAAGGTCTTCACCAGGTCGTAGTACGTCTGCTCCCCGGAGACGGACGGCTCCTCGTCCATCAGAGGGAAACCGCTCAAATCCTCCTCGTCCTGGTGGAACATGTCCATCAGAACCTGGGGAACGGGAACAAAGTCACACAGACATCCACAAATATACTTAAAGGGTAAGTTCGCTATTTTGGACCTTGGACCCTATTTGCGGTTCGTCTTCCATGAACCTGACCCATGAAGTCCATTTTTTCGCTGATCGGTCCAGTATTGAGTTCGCTACAGATTCCCTGTAGGCTCTCACTGGGCTACAATAGAAGTCAACGGGGCAATTAGAAATGTTCGATAAATGTGCTTTCATGTACAATAAATGAGACGGGAAGCTCAGGGTGTATTGTTACCGGTCTCAGTATGCTCTCCTGTGAAATGTATCTCAATCCGAACATTTTTACGTGCTTGGCATGGCTTGGAAGTAAGCATTTCTCTGTTGCTTGTTTTCGCTGCTCCCGCGGAGTACTATGTGTCGGGGGTAGGGGAGCGGGAAGGTGTGCCGGCCGTTTACGAAACTATCTAGTTGAGCAGTCTGCGTTTGTTTACCTGCAGCAACGTAGGCTACAATTTCCACAAAAAAACTTGGATGATGGATGACGATAATGATTACGAAGACGAAGAATTTGATTTTGACTGACGTTACTCGCTACAGATTTGAGCCAGAATACACGGACACGGAACTACAAGAGATGGATGATAAGAGAGCAAGAGAAGAGAGAGAGGCTGAAGTTGCGCAGGTAATGTTATCCGAAGTCAGTGCGAGGTAGTGCGGTCGGAGAAATAGTTCTGTTTCAAATGGAACTGTTGTTTCAACGTTCGGTTTGCGTTTGCGATAGCCTACATTTCACAGGAGAGCATACTGAGACCGTAAGAATACACACTGAGCTATAAAAGCACATTTATCGTTGTTTTTCCATAACATTTCTAATTGCCCCGGTTGACTTCTATTGTAGCCCAGTGAGAGCCTACAGGAAATCTGTAGCGAACTCAATACTGGACCGATCAGCGAAAAAATGGACTTCATGGGTCAGGTTCATGGAAGACGGACCGCAAATAGGGTCCAAGGTCCAAAATAGCGAACTTACCCTTTAACCCTTCGAAGAGCAGGTTTGGAATTTTTAATTTTTTAATTTTTTTTCTCCAAAATTCAAAAATAAAAGGTCAGCGTTCTAGAACTCCATCGCTTTCAATTACCAGTAGTGATTGTTACATCATCATTAGAATGTTCAGGTAAGAACATTCTGATCGCATATTTGTGATCTTACACCTTAACCATTTCAGTTCAGCGAGATGGTTCCATCGCTCACAAACGCCCTGGAGTGGAGGCGACATAACCAGGCCCTCCTCCACCCACCCATCAAGGAGCAGTGCTGTTGGACCCCTCACCTTGTCTGCACACATGGCCACTTTGATGTCCTGCTGGGAGATCTCGTAATGGCGGATGTTCCTCACGTAGTTGCCCGCCAGTTTGAGGATGTCTGCGGAGATGTACTCCAGAACCGCCACAATGTACACCGACACCTGGTGGTCTATCTTGTACCCCAGCACCTCCTGGGTAAACGGCGAAAAGGATTGTGGGAAACGGTGAGAAACTGCCCCCTTCTGTTGGAACGCCGAACTGCGGCATTCCTGCTGGGAATGGAGGTCGTCAAATATCGTTCCCTTCCATTAGTGATATATGTGCTACCTCAGATCTCTCTCACAGTAGGCCCTCTCACAACTTATTTGGAAACGGAAAACAAATATGTTTAGTCTCTTGTTCAACACCGTTCTCCATTCATAATCATGCTGGATATTATGACCTTTTCTCACTAATTAGACACACAAATTAAGCCATAAAAAACTGCCAACTGTCATGTGAATATTTACCACCTTTAAACCAATGCAGAAATACATAACTTGAGGTTGGCACTGTCGCAGTGATAGTTCTAAGTCTCCCTCTACTGGCCTATCCTGGTATGACACACAACCAAGCCCACGGTTCAACAATAGGCCTATAATTCACCATTACATCACTGGAGACAAACAAAGCAGAACTGTCAACACGGTTAGCTAGCTTGCTTCATGTACAGGTGTAGGCTACTCGCTATTTTTTTTTTGTCAAATAGACTCCTAAAGGTTTAATGACATAAAGTCATTTAATGAAGGGAGTCAATAAAAACAGGGGAAAATAATAATTAAGCTGGGATGCAAATGAAAAGAAAAGCACTAGCTTTACGTGCTCCATAGGCTAGCTCGATAGTTAAACCCCCTCTGTTATCTTAGACTAATCATCCTGAAAAAGTGACGAGGCGTGTTTAACGGGAGGCGCTGTTTCTACGTGGATGACGCTGCACTTTCGCGGCGTCGGTTATCGGACGGAGGAGAAGTGAGCACCTTGAGCAGCGGGTGGATCTTATCCACGGGCAGGGCGAGCGGGTTCCGCCTCTTCCTCTTCTCGATGGCCGCCTGAGCGTCCGCAATCGCCCACTTGTCGATGGGGTGGGGGAAACTCTTCTGCACGCGCTCCTGAGAATCAGGCAGGAAACAACACACAGATCTTTACTCCAACTGCACCGCACCGGGCTTTAAACTGGACTGCACCGGGCTTTAAACTGGACCGCACCAGGCTTTAAACTGGACTGCACCAGGCTTTAAACTGGACTGCACCAGGCTTTAAACTGGACTGCACCAGGCTTTAAACTGGACTGCACCGGGCTTTAAAAAAACTGCTGATATATTAATTTGTGCAAAAGACATTTTAACAATCAAGCAATAAGGAGTGGCAATACTGGGATATATAAAGTCCACAAAAAATAAGTAAAATAAAAAGTTAATTAAATAAACCAAAATAAATTCACAATCAATTTATACAATGTTAGTGGATCCCTTTACCTCCACCCTCCGTTTACACACCTCCACCCTCCGTTTACACACCTCCACCCTCCGTTTACACACCTCCACCCTCCGTTTACACATGTCCTGACTCCTGGGCCGTATTTCACAAAGCAGCATTAGCGAGTTATCTGGATAACTGCACTGAGTAAAACCTGGAACCCTCCAAAATCTGGAACATGGACTGAAGCAAAAATAGCTGCTCCGGGTTTTGCCCAGTGCAGTTATACAGCTAACTCAATAATCTTGGTTTGTGAAATACCCTCCCCCCCGAGGAGTGAATTAGCTATTTAGACTGGATGCAGAACAAGCACAGATGAGTGTTTTTACCAACATCCCACAGAAAGGGAAACGGGGGACAGGCCAATGCACTTTGGGGGGGGGGGGGTAAATGTGATTAACATGGTAAACCTCAGCGTCTGTGCTGTGTGTTTACCATGCACGGCGGTTAAATCCTTAACCACAAAGCACCTTCAGATCTGAAGCGATCCGTCTGTGTGCATAAGGTAAATAAAACAAAAGAACAAAACAAAGAGTTCAAAAAAGAATCAACAGATTTAGTCAACAAACCAGCCACCCCTCACAACATGAGCCACAGGCAAACGCGCTGCAGCGCCCTCTAATGGCAGGACCACAGTAATGTCTGCTCGAGTTCTCCTGTAAATATTAGCATGTCTTCCCCAAACTGTGCACTTGTAATGGACTGTTTCAGAGAGAGGGAGAGAGGGAGAGCGTGAGAGAGCGAGAGAGAAGACAAGAGGAGAGAGCCAGCCAGCAGCATGTTGATCATTGAGCAGCTTCACAGGTCAGCCCTGAAGCCACAGACCACCTGCTGCTCACCCCCTCCCCATACACACACACACACACAGCCATACACAAACACGCACACACGAACACAGCTGTAACAGGGGCTGTGAGACGCAGTGTGTGCCTCCCACCAGCAGGGCGGCGCTGTTGCAGCTCACCTCCACGTCCTGCACGGTGCGGGGCTGGGCCTGGCAGAGCATACTGAGGAGGAGGAGGATGAGCTCTTCGATGTGCTGCAGCGCGTCCTCCTGAGAGGACAGGTTGGGGTGCACCTGGTTCAGCACCTGCATGTCAGAGCGGAGAAACCACTGCGTCAGAGAAACCACACCGCTGCACACACCAGCTGTACACAGGCTCGGGAGACTACAGCAGACAATCTTACAATAGGAAACCATATTGTTGCACACACTGGACACTCAAAGCCTTCGACTGGCTTTGTAGACCACACCATTGTACAGAAAGGACATTCAAAGACTTATACTGGATGGGGAGACCATACTGCTGCACATAATGGGCACTCAAAGCCTTACGATAGCTTGGGAGACCACACCATTGTACAGAAATGACACTCAAAGCCTTATACTGGGCAGAGAGACTGCACTGTTGCACACAGTGGACACTCAAAAGCCTTACAATGGCTTGGGAGACCACACGATTGTACAGAAAGGACACTCAAGGCATTACAGGAGATGGGAAGACTGCACAGTTGAACTACAACAGTAGCAGATGGACAGCGAGACCTTACTGTTCCACACATGTCAGGAGGATCACAGAGAAAAGCTGACCAGAGCTTTTGTTAATAGCATTTTTGCTGTGGTAAACTTTGCCCAAATAACGGCTCTCAATAGTCAAACTGAACCTGGATCTGCTACAGAGACGCTGCAATAGAACATTACATTTAGAACCCTTACGGACTTTCAGCTCTTTCGCAACACTAGCGACACAAAAATGACTCTGAAAACGAGTCGGGCGTTTTGATTTTTGACTATCGCTCCAAAGATCCAATATTCAAATAACCCAACACCCACAAAAAAATAAACTATTTAATTTAAGGCCAAAAAAGAAAAGAAAAAAGTAGACAAATAAGTCAGGTCTGAGGGGAGAGGTCAGGGGTTAAACGCGAAGACCGTCTTTCCCGTAGGCGACCCTAAACCTTGCGTCGTTTCCCGGAGCTGATCGCTGGGATTCCAGCGAAAACATCTTTCCTGGAACGCAGACTCAGTGCAAGCAACAACACCGCCACGGCTGGCCCCCTGCCAGATCCTCCGGTCTGAGCATGACTAAGCAAGAAATCTCTCTCTCTCTCTCTCTTCTCCCCCCTTTCTCTCGCTCACCCTCCCTTTATGGAGTGCCAGTATTTCTGTTAAACCTGGCAGGACTTCAAGAACGCAGCTTAGAGCATCATAAAATCCACTGTGCTGTCTCAGCACAACAAACATGCTCGCTCAGTCTCTCTCTCTCTCTCTCTCTGTCTCTCTGTCTCTCTGTCTGTCTGTCTGTCTGTCTGTCTGTCTCTCTCTCGCTCTCTCTCTCTCTCGCTCTCTCTCTCTCACTTTCACCCTCTCGCTCTCTCTCTCACTTTCACCCTCTCGCTCTCTCTCGCTCTCTCTCTCTCTTTCACCCTCTCTCTGTCTCCCACTTTCATCCTCTCTCTCTCTCGCTCTCTCTCTCACTTTCACCTCTCTCTCTCTCTCTCACTTTCACCCTCTCTCTGTCTCTCTCTCACTTTCATCCTCTCTCACTCTCTCTCTCACTTTCACCCTCTCTCTCTGTCTCTCTCGCTCTCACCCTCTCTGTATGTCTGTCTGTCTGTCTGTCTCTCACTTTCACCCCCTCTCTCCCTCTCTCTATCTCTCTCTCACACACTCACTCACAGACAGAGTGGGCAGTCACATGACCCAGTATTGGGAATGGGAGCATGTGGCAGGGTGGGAGTCCAGATTTGTGCTGATAATGCACTCTCAGACATCACTGAAGGAGGAGGGGGGAGAGGAGGAGAGACAGAGAGGGAGAAAGAGGGGGAGAAAGGGAGAGAGAGAGAAACAACGAGAGACAACTGAGAACCACTAAAGCCAGACAGGCCTGTTCTATTAATGTTAGCACTGGTGTGGCTACCACTGTTCCTGCTGCTAATATTCATATTAGTTTTTACATTACATTACAATCATTTGGCAGACGCTTTTATCCAAAGCGACGTACAATAAGTGCATTTTGAAGGTCGATGACGCGACTACAAAGCAGATCCGACAAAGCACAACTTT
>CM056393.1:8232256-8282256 GCA_029718625.1 Synaphobranchus kaupii
CATGTGGACGGTGCTCATACAGGCTACAGCACGAGACACCCATAGAATGATATACTTTTCATAAAAAAATAAATAAAATGATACTCATATTGACAGGAAATGTAGCACAGCAGAGTCCCTTTGGAGACTGCTCTTTCAGGAAACACTGGAGCTGTGGGCCAATCGATACGAGGCCCACAATGCGGCTTCTTGCAGCTTCTGAATCTGAATAGACAAGAAGTTCGCCGAAACATGACCTCCCGCAGTTACGCCCGTACCGATTAAACTCAGTGCAGTTGTTGTGGCCTATAGGCCACTGTGGTCGACCCCAGTGGAGTAAGCTCTGTTCTGATCAAGGTAAAAGGTACAATTTCACATATAGTTCACCCAAGTATGCCTTATCGTTTGTGACATTCTGAAAGTTTTTCATGTCACCAAAACGAGTGTTTTCTCCTGAGATTGTGGCTCGACTCACACGATGCTTGACCTCCAGAGTCATTTCTAGGTGAAAAGAAACTAAGCGCTAACTGAGAGACCGCTGTCGCTAATGAACTCGCCCTAGTGCTGAGCAGCTCACAGCTGCACAATCCTTAGGTTCAGAGGCCAGTGCTTTAATCCCAGGTACACACTCGACATCCTTTGTCCAATATAGAAAGAGTCATGTAGTCATAGTGTAGTGTTTGTCCAATAGCGTCATGTAGTGCAGTTGTAATAGTATTGGCTGTTACTGGTCATTGCCATTTGCTGGAATCGCAGAAAGTGGTGGAGTCTTTTTAAAAAAAAAATTATTTTCAGATGAGAATGAATCATGCAAGAGAATCACGTAACAAAACATCCAAACCGTAGTTTCCATAGAACAAGGCGTTTATGATCACAATGCTAACCTTAGCCCACGCTACGCGTTAGCACGTACATAAATAAAGAGGATCTAGGCAGAGATTCAGGGGTGAGGTGGACCATGTATTGATACATTAGCATGTATTAATTTAGCAGTCTTATCAAGTAGTGCCCATAGTAAAGATAAATCAGGAACATTAGATACCGATACGCACTGTAGCACAACTGACAGACAGAATGTACCGTTGTAACAAATAAAGTTACAGGGGGATTAACTAAAAAAACACTGAAGTAAAAGTGCTGTAACCGCCGGAGTGGATAGGTAATCAGTACTGACAGATGGTCAATAAATCTCCACAGCAGAAATGGAAACCGTTGGCAGGTGATCCGATTGGTTGGTCTGAGTGAGGGGCCGTGGCATTTCCTGTATTTGTGAGCACTCAGCCACACTGCATAAATCGCCATACTTATCTCCCGCAATTAAGAATCAGTTCCGTGCAGCCTATTTCCAGATAAATTCTACACGCATTCTACACGCAAAGGTCAAGTTACACATTGTTTTTATTCCCCAACAGGAAGAGGGAAGTTGGGCCAAAGGTTAGGTCAAGCTGCCGTTTGGGCACGGCCAAGGGTCAAAGAGGAATTTTGCAGAGGGCAAGGTCAAAAGAGGCGTGCGACGAGGTGTCGGAAAAATGACAAGCCTTTCTGACACAAGCTGTGTGTGTGAGCAGAGAATGACCTGCTTGGCAGAAAATGCCATTGTCAGTAATGGAAGACATTTTATTTCTTTATCAAAAGCTTGGCATAAAAAAATAAATAAAAAAAAGTTTAAAAATTACACTTTTTTTTGCAGAGAAGTCGTGTTAGAAGGCAGATTTTAAAGCGTGCTGCTCTTTTCCCCGACACTGTTATTGCGCCGGATCACATTCCTCACTGGTAATGACAAACGGTACTATGAGCCGCCTGATAAAGGAGTCCGCTCAGCTATTTAACTCGAAAATAGAAGCGACAGGCCCACCTTGCAGGGTGCATTTGGGAGAAAGATAGAGAGAGAGAGAGAGAGAGAGAGAGAGAGAGAGAGAGACAGAAAAAAGTCAAGCGCAAGAAAGAGAGGAGGAGAGGGAGAGAGAGGGAAGAGTACCGAACTCCAAGCACAAGGTTGTTATAAAGTCGTGCGGCGCTGGAAGGGGTGTTGGAATGTTTGTGGTGGGGGAGCTGCCGATGAAGGCGGGAGTAATCGTTTCCATATGGTCAGCTTCCATTGGTTGCCGTGGAGACTTCCAGGTGAAGACGTGCGCCTGTCCTCCTTTCTTTCCAGGTTCCCCCCCACTGTCTGTACTGAGCATATGCGCGCTTGTGTCACATCCGCTCTGTGTCACATCCGCTCTGCGTCACCCTGGATACGCGCGCGGCGCCTCAACCGGTCGCTGACAACGAACGGGGGACCTGGAGCGGAGAGAGGCTTGGTACATCTGCGATAAAAAACGTGAGGAGGCCCGGGGTCCAGAGAACCTACAATGCCCCCTTTATTCCGGAGATGGTAATCATCTAAACAGGACGGCTGAACTACACCATTTAGTGAGTCCCTCAGATTCCCACTGTCTGCAGACGAGGTCCTGGGGTTAAATCCCATCTAATCAAACCACTGAATTCATCAAAATGAGGTCATTATGAGCTCAGATGGACTAAAGCAGCAGGCAGTGAGCCCGACAACCGAGTGCGAAGGTGAAGGGCTGCAACACCTCGACGGTTTTACCTATAGGGCCACAGTACCCTGTAGATATACTCTACCCTGGTCCTATAGGACCACAGTACCTGTAGTTATACTCTACCCTGGTCCTATAGGGTCACAGTACCTGTAGATATACTCTACCCTGGTCCTATAGGACCACAGTACCTGTAGATATACTCTACCCTGGTCCTATAGGGCCACAGTACCTGTAGATATACTCTACCCTGGTCCTATAGGGCCACAGTACCTGTAGATATACTCTACCCTGGTCCTATAGGGCCACAGTACCTGTAGATATACTCTACCCTGGTCCTATAGGGCCACAGTACCTGTAGATATACTCTACTTTGCTCCTATAGGGCCACAGTACCTGTAGATATACTCTACAATTGTCTTAACGGGCCTCTGTATCTGTAGATATACTCTACCCTGGTCCTAAAGGGCCACCGTACCTGTAGATATACTGTACTCTGGTCCTATAGGGCCACAGTATCTGTAGATATACTGTACTCTGGTCCTATAGGGCCACAGTATCTGTAGATATACTGTACTCTGGTCCGATAGGGCCACAGTACCTGTAGATATACTCTACAATGGTCTTAACGGGCCTCTGTATCTGTAGATATACTCTACCCTGGTCCTAAAGGGCCACAGTACCTGTACATATACACTACCCTGCTCCTAAAGGGCCACGGTACCTGTAGATATAATATACCCAGTAGGGCTGCAGTGTCTACAGGTTGCTGCTCCACCTCACCCCTGAATCTCCACCTGGATCCTCTAAATCACCATCACACCTGTGGAACCTTCTTGAACCAGCAGAACTGTCCACCCCACCCGAGAGAGGTGAGAGAGTCCAGGAGTCAGGACTGAGGCTGAATAGCCATGCGCTAAATAAAGAGAGGTGTCTACGGAAGCAGGAGGGACACAGTCACAGCCTTTCCACCCCTCAGGGTGCTTATGATCGCCATGGCGATTAGCCGATTACAGCCCTGACGACTGTCGGTGTTCACATGCAGGACCCAGAGTCAGTATGCATGCGCACGGGGCTGTTTACACAACCAAAGCGTGAGGTGGCAACCAGGATTTTTGTTTTGTTTTGAGTGACAAAAACAAAGGAAAAAAAACGTTATAAAACAAAGACGAACGGAAAAAAGCCTGCCCCCCTCCTCCCAGGGTCATTATGCAGAGACAGGAAGACACAGAGGGACTGAAACGCAGGAGAGGGACCCTCCCGCTGCAGCGGTGCACAGCAGACGCTGTTTATTTAGAGTGCGACTCATGTAAATAAGGAGGAGATGGCTTCACAGGAGCGGATTCGTCGAGAGAAAGACGCCGCGTTGAAACGCTTTCAATAGCAAACCCCCCCACGCCCTCCGGAGGGGGCCGACGGGGAATACCGCGGGGAATCGCCCGCCGCCCCTCCTAAGACATTCAAACTCACATGAAAAAAGCCTCAACAAACCCAATTCATTATGATAATTGAAAATGAAAAGGTCTAAAAATACAGTTTTCTTTTGTTTGCATCTCTGACAAGAAAATGCACAGGGAGGAGGGGAGTGGGGTGGGGGGGGGCAGGAGACGGGTGTGAAAGAAAATAACTATTCCCTCCTCATTCTGTCTAACCTCGGCCTTCTCCCTTCATTCTCCATCTCTTTCTCTCTCTCTCTCCCTCTCTCTCTTTCTCTCTCTCTCTCCCTCCCTCTCCCTCTCCCTCTCTTTCTCTCTCTCCCTCCCTCTCCCTCCCTCCGTCCCTCCCTCTCTTTCTCTCTCTCTCCCTCCGAAGGGAATGGACTGATTATCATTCTTCTCAAAGTTGTCACATAAAAAGTTGACGCGCGCTCTGTGTTGATTGGCTGAGCGAAAGGCACCGTGTGGCCTAGAGCGAGATAGAGAACGTGGGAGAGAGAGAGAGAGAGAGAGAAAGGCAGTGGAAACGAGAAAGAGAGGGAGAGAGAGAGGGAAAACAGAGGCCTGTGTGTGTGTGTGTGTGTGTGTGCATGTGCGTGAGAGGGTGAACGAGTGAGTGTGAGAAAGACTGAGTGAAAGAGAGAGGGAAGGGGCAGAAAGACGAGAGAAAAGAAAGAAAACGCCACGAGAATGACAAATGGAAGAGAGGGATAATGCGGAGGAAAGAAGGAATGAGTGAGTGAGTGAGAGAGAACGGGGCCAAACAAAAGAGCGAGAGAGGGGAAAGGGGGAGAAAGAGGGGGGACGAGTGCGGGACGGAGAGAGAGAAGGCCAGGTGTCTGTATGAGTATGTTCTGGGGCGGGAGGGGGGTTGGGGGGCATCATTAGGGAGACCCCCAGCGGAGGAGAGTGACAGGTGAATAGAGGAGGGGGAAGGGAGGGAGGCGTGGAAGGGTGGAAAGAGACAGAGGGGGGAACGGAAAAAGGTGAAAGAGAGAAAAATAGGTAATGGGGGGGGGGGGTGGGTTCAGAGAAAAGAGAGAGATGGGGTGAGAAGAAAGGAGTGGAGGAGAAAGAGGGGAGAGTGGGATGGATGGACAGAGAGGCTGAAAGTGAGACTGTGAAGAAAGGGATGAAAAGAAAACGGGACACGGGAGAGAGAGAGAGAGGGGTGCAAATCGGGGGGAGGAGAGAGAGGGAGGGAGGGAGGGAGCTCACATCTGAGGAGGGACAAAGAGACGGAGAAAGAAAAGAGGAAGACAAATAGCGGACACCACTCTCTCTGGACAATGAGCCTATCAACTCACACCTCCATACGGCTAGCCTATCAACTCACACCTCCATACGGCTAGCCTATCAACTCACACCTCCATACGGCTAGCCTATCAACTCACACCTCCATACGGCTAGCCTATCAACTCACACCTCCATACGGCTAGCCTATCAACTCACACCTCCATACGGCTTAGATACGTGTCCACCTGCTAACAAGCACCTCCATCTACCCTAGACACGCCTATCAACTCACACCTCCAACCGGCTCAAATGTTCATCAACCTATCAGCTCACGCCGCTGTCAATTTATCCACCTATCAGTCATGGACGGCGCTACACCGGGGGCAAGGGTGTGCTATAGCCCCCCGTCACAAATCAGCTTAGCCCCGGTTTAGCCCCCCCCCCCCCAGGCATTTTAGTACAATATTTATAATTATAATAAAGGAATATATTAAAGTAAATCAACAATTCTAATCCCTTTCTGATATTCACCCAGGCTACGCAGTGTGTGTAGCCTATGCTATAACATACGGGTGTGGGGGGCCTGTGTGTAGGGAGCTCAGGCAAATTACAAAATAACATAAACCAATTTCTAATGTTAGCACCGCCATGTATTGACCTAGCCCACCCTTAGCCCAGGGAGATAAAAGATCCTGGAGCCGCCACTGCTGTCAGTGCATGTGTAGGTCCAAGAAAGACACGCCTCTTTAACACGGACACGGACCCGTGTGCTGAATAGCCAGCGGGCCTGGGACTGAATTACTGTTCAATCACTGCTGCACGGTGAACGTAGAGGCAATTACAGTCCGGTGTCGTAAAGGATAACATGTACAATGCACGTTACGCAAGTCACTCCGAAGGCATCCGTGAAGCAAATAAGTGCTGAAATGTATACAGTGTAATGTACACATTCTTGACTCGGGACCCTAAGGAAATTAACGGGGAAATTCGACCCTCTCTCCGGGTCCCGTCTAGGCGTCCCGGGGGGAAGATTGGGTTAGAACGCTAAAAACGATCCCGGGGTCCCGACTGCGGAATCCGACTCCCCCAGATAATCAAAAATTCACACCCAGCGTTGACACTCAAGACCCAGCCCAGCTCCGGGGGGGAAACGCGGCCGGAAACCGCGGGTTTAATTACGCCGGGCGCACAGTGGGCCCACGGCACAATCCGCCACGGCGATAAGAGACAGTCGCGCCGAAACGCCGGCCCCTCCGTTTTTATCGCTGTCGGCTGTAACCCGGCAACCCGCCGCCTTCCGCTCGCTGTCCACTCGCCCTGCGATTCGCGACACTCTCTGTGAAGCCCACGCCCACATCTCCCACGAGAGGTCTGGCCCAGAACTGAGCGTTAAAAAAAAGGGTCCAGGGCATTGCTGGTGGTGCAGCGGGCTAAGGCGGGTGCAGCGGGCTAAGGCGGGTGCAGGGGGCTAAGGCGGGTGCAGCGGGCTAAGGCGGGTGCAGGGGGCTAAGGCGGGTGCAGCGGGCTAAGGCGGGTGCAGGGGGCTAAAGCGGGTGCAGGGGGCTAAGGCGGGTGCAGGGGGCTAAGGCGGGTGCAGGGGGCTAAGGCGGGTGCAGCGGGCTAAGGCGGGTGCAGGGGGCTAAGGCGGGTGCAGGGGGCTAAGGCGGGTGCAGGGGGCTAAGGCGGGTGCAGGGGGCTAAGGCGGGTGCAGGGGGCTAAGGCGGGTGCAGGGGGCTAAGGCGGGTGCAGGGGGCTAAGGCGGGTGCAGGGGGCTAAGGCGGGTGCAGGGGGCTAAGGCGGGTGCAGGGGGCTAAGGCGGGTGCAGGGGGCTAAGGCGGGTGCAGTGGGCTAAGGCGGGTGCAGCGGGCTAAGGCGCAGAGTTTGTCTGTGCGGTTGCGCCCAGAGGATCAGGGGTTCGATCCCCGGTCCTGCCAGATCCGAGCATGGCAGCTGCTCCCAAGTGGAGGGAGGGACTCTGCGTCGCCCCAGGCGAGTTGGAATCACGGTCAGGAGCTCGAGAAGTTGCGCCCTGCATAGGACGTGGCACCCTCCTTCCTACTACCGGCTGACGGGGTTGTGTAGCGGTGATTCTCTAGAGGTTGCTACAAGGGGGAATTGAATTAGAATAGGGGTTCAATTGGCTACCAAATTGTGAGAAAATGGGAAAAAATCTGAAACTAATTTTTTTAAAAGGGTCCGATGTTGGGGCGAGAGCAGCGCAGTTCTACACTACGCTACATCCATTTATCACACGCTCCCTCCATCCTGAGTGACTCACAATGGCAGAGAACGTCCACCTGTGTCACATGACCAACAGCATCAGACCTGGCCATCAACATTCCCAGACCAATGAGTGCATACTAAAGCACTAAATCTAAGGAAATACCGCTAATCTAATCTAGAACTAAAGCACAAATCATGAGTACATACTGAATGAGTGCATACTAAAGCACTAAATCTAAGGAAATACTGCTAATCTAATCTAGAACTAAAGCACAAATCATGAGTACATACTGATAACATCCCTAACAAGCTATTAAAAACCATAACAAATGGCATAACGGCCTGAATCAGTGCCATAAGTCTGCAGAGTGAGTGCACACGGGTGGGGCGGGGGGTTTGGGGGCGTGTCTGACGAGGTGGGTCTTCAGCCAGCGACTCGTCAGCCATCTTCCAGACCGGCGTGGGATTGTAGCGCCGGTCACGGTCCGCTTTCTGACCCGGGAATGGCTTTGGGTCTTATTCTCTCCGCCCCTTGCTTATTAAATTGTCAAGAGGAAGGAGGTGAGTGCCAGGCTGCACTGTTGGCAGCGGAGCCCGCGGGCAGCGTGCCTGGCACACGCTTACCCGGTAATCGCCACAGGCTACGGCTGCCCTACCCTCGCCCGCGTGCACGCACATGCACACGCCTCCCGTTGCAGCCTCTTATCCCACTGGGCTGAACAGAAAACGCACACATGCGCCCCACACACACACACACACACACACACACACTGCCTTCACAGCATCTCATCTCTCTGATCTGAACACACACACACACACATTGCCTTTACAGCATCTCATCTCTCTGATCTGAACACACACACACATTGCCTTTACAGCATCTCATCTCTCTGATCTGAACACACACACACACACACACGCACACACACTGCTGTCTTCACAATAACATGAAAGCAAAAACTATTCAAAATTAGTGACAAATCTGATGTACTTTTCACGTGCACGTATGAAGTGAGTTTTTTAAATATTTCTAATGGAGACCTTATGGAACCCTCCTCCTGGCCTCAAACGTCACGCGGGGTGCGCTGAGGTGAGATGCGCTCATCTTCATCCGCATCATCTTGCAGTCCTACCGCGGCTCCTTCTCGGTAATTAATCAGGAGTCGTTGTTAATTGTCGAGGAGTTCAGGTCTTTAATTAACACGTCAAATCTGGGCATCACTGACACCGCCTTTTCGGTCTCCGCTTCCTCCTCTGCAGGAACTCAACTCAAGTGCCTTAAATTTTGAGAGCAAACGTCACTCGAGAGACGAGGACAAGTGGATTTCCAATGCCACAGTCCTCCGACACACGGCTCATTTCAATTCAACTCAATTGTATTTGTACAGAGCTTTGTATAGCGAGACTCGTCACAAAGACGCTTTACAGTGAAAAATACAAAAGAAAATTGGGCAAAAAAACCTGAACACCCCCCCCCCCCCCTTAAAAAAAGCGAGCAATTGAGGTTCTACTTTTCATTTCTACTTTTCTCCAACGTCAATCTCTCAGCACGACCGGAGACGCTAATGGGGGTGTGGAGGAGGGACCCCTAAGATAAAGCCCTCACTGCTGCTTCAGTCCGACAGCCTGCTCAACAGGCGGTCCCGTCCCCCTGAAACCGGAGTCACAATTTTCTCTGTCCACCCTATCCTCTACTCTGCTTCCCTCGCCCATTTCTCTCTCCCGACCCCTTCCTTCCTGCTCTGAGATACAGGCGACCTTACCGCGACATCACTTCCTCTTTCTGCACTCTTCCACTTCATGCAGTGGACAAAATAATGGCAAACCTTCCATTCCCAGGGAAATGAGAGGAAAAAAAGGAGGCAGGAGAGAGAGGGAGGATAGTGGGGGGAGAGAGAGAGGGAGGGAGGGAGGGAGGGAGGGAGAGGGAGAGAGAAAAAGGGAAACAGTGTGGCCGTGTGCACGGCTCTGACCTTAACGAGATTGCTCATTAAGAAACAAGGAAGCAAGAGGTGGGGAGGTCGGGAATGAAGTGCTTGTAATTGGTAGGTTTTGAAACAGATAGAAATAAAAATGGAACTAGGTTTGTGTGTGTGTGTGTGTGTGTGTGTGTGTGTGCGCGAGCATGAGTGTGTGTGTGTGTTAGTCTACGTGCTGGCCATGTTAGTGAATTTGACTGACTGCCCTGATTTCAGGCAAAAGGGGAGTGTGTGACATCGACATACACCTGTCAATCAAGTCTGTTACAAGCCATGCTCCTCCCTCAATTTACAGTTTATTTTCAAACATACCTGTATGGAACTACAGAGGGAGGAAATTGAAAGATTCACTTACTAAAGAATAACAGCAGAGCACTGCAGTCACACACACATACACAGTCTCTCACTTACTCTCAAACACACACACTCTCACTTACTCTCAAACACACACACACACACACACACACGCGCGCGACCTCTCTCACTCTGGTACAGACATAATCTCTCACAGACAAACACATTCACACACTCTCACAGTCCATCTTTCACTCACACATGCACAATCGCTCACACACAAAATCTCTCACTCTCTCTAACACACACACACACATACACACACACTCTGTGACTCTGCCTCTCACACACACACAATCCCTCTGACTCGGACACACAGACACAATCTCTCAGCCACACACATTCAAATACACTTGCAGTCAGTCTTTCACTCACTCATACACACTCCCTCATGCACACAACACCGCTCACACAAACAATCTCTCTCTCACACACACACACACACACACACAGCAGGGTAACACAAGCTTGGCTAACCCCCGTTTAAAGAGATGGTATTAATGGATTACGCAGGCGGTCTGTTAGTGCGCCAGGCTCTGTGTGTAGCGCTCTGCATGTGTGACAGACAAGTGTGTCAGTCCTGTCACTGCATGTTTGCAGCAGTGCGTCTGCCAGCACTAGCGTATCTGTGTGTGTGTGTGTGTGTGTGCGTGTGATGCAGTGTGCGAGCAGGAGAGCATAGACTCTGCGCATCTGCGTCTCGCCGTGTGTGTGGCACTGTGGCGGTGTGTGTGTGTGTGTGTGACAGAGTGTGTGTAATTCTGTGTAATCCCTCTCTCTCTCGGTGGGATCCTGCCTCTAACAGCCAGACAGACACGCTGATATTCTGCCAGTGACAGAGAGGGACTGCCAGCTCAGACATGCTGATACTCTCTCACACACACACACACACACACACACACCTGCCCTATGATCTCACACACACACACACACACACACACACACACACATACAAGGTTACACGCACCACAAACACACACGCACAAACACATACACAAGCATAAACATATACACTCAAACACAAACACACACACAAGCATAAACATATACTCAAACACACACACACACACACACACACACACCATTATAGCAGAAAGTCTGATCAGGTTATTCTGTGTTTCTGATTGGCTGCAGTCATTATACCCTCCCCCTCCCCCCGGGCTTCAGCTTTCTCTCAATAATCCATCTCTCTCTTACCCTTTATCCATCCTCAACCTTCTTTACCCAATCCCTTCTTTACCATGCTGTACGGGGGGGGAGGGGGAGAGAGAGATAGAGAGACGGAGAGGGGGAGAGAGTGTGTGAGAGAGAGTCAGAGAGTGAGAGTGGGAGAGAGAGTGTGAGTGTGTGAGAGAGAGTGTGAGTGAGCGAGAGAGTGTGAGTTAAGACGTTTGTGTATTTAATAGGTTGTTGAATTCATTTGTATTTATTGAATATTGTTTTTATTGTTATTATCATTATTATTATTATTACTGTTGTTGTTGTTTGTAACATTTGCTTTGGCAACACAGTTTGTCATGCCAATAAAGCACCTTGAAATTGAATTGAATTGAGCGAGAGAGAGAGAGGGGGGGGGGGTACCATTTCTTAAGTACATGTTTCTTATCTGGTTACACTCTAAAAGAAAGATTTGGATAAGAACAAGTGATGTCAGGGAGAGAGGGAATGCAGAGATGTGAAAGAACAAGAGAGAGGAGAGGAACAAGTGAAAGAGGAAGAAAGCAGGAGAAAGAGAGGAATATAAACAAAGAAAGAAAGATAACAGGAACCAGTCAGGTACACTCTCTTTTTCCGGGGAGGTATTTTTTTGGGGGGACAAACTAGATTCACCGTGAAGTTTTCGGGTTCAGACAGGTGCGGCGTGCAGAGATGGGGTCCCTCGCTCTGCGGGGGGGTGCGGCTAAGGGCCGAGGTCAAAAGGATTGGGCCGCGTTTGAGGATGACAGGACATTAAACCTCCACACAGAGGCAAGCCTGCACATTCTGTGGTGGTGGTGATGTGTGTGTGTGTGTGTGTGTGTGTGTTATAAATAAAAAACACAAAGTAACAACCAGGCCAGAGATATGACATGTGACTATGAAACGATGGACGGGATGGTTTATGGCAAAATGAACCCTCCCACCTCTTTCTTTTTTTAAACTTTCATTCTTTCCTTCTTTCACTCACTCCATTGTACGATTGTCCTTCCCACACTAAAGAACACAGCGGGCCCAAGCTTTAGAGAACGCTTCTCCTTTGTCTCTTTTTTAAATGGATATAAACCTCCTTTCTCCCCCTCCTCTCTTCCCTTCTTTCTCTCTCTCTCTCTCGCTCTCCAAGAATCCCTTTCTCTGCGCGCGCGGTTTGCGTCGCTTTCGGAAACGGGTTGTCGGAACGCGCCGCGCGGTCACTCGGCCGGAGGAAGAGGCCGCTACGCTCCGTACGGCGGGACGGATATGAGGCCATTAATGGAGGCCCCTGTGGTCGGATTTCGGAGGTGTTCCAGGATCTTCTGACTGATACGGGAACAGGAGGAAATGCGCTGTCTGGGGACCAGGCAGGTATCTCTTCATTTCTACCGTGTGTGTGTGTGTGTACGTGTGAGAAAGCACATAGGCTTTAATTAGCTTTTCTCACTTTTCTTGTGGAGTCTGATTGGTTACCGGGTGCTGTGTGTGTGTGCATCGAGAGGTGTGAACACAGGGGGGTGGGCTGGTGTGTGTGTGTGCGTGTGCGCGCGCGTGTGTGTGTGTGCGTGCGTGCGTGTGTCAGGTGTAAAGCAGAAAAGATTGAGTGAAAATGGAAAGAGGAGAACAGTGGCTGTGTGTCCGTTAGTATAACAGTACCATAGATACCAGACAGCGCTAGACAAAGGCTGCACAGAAACCACAGACAGAAACGCTCTTCCCCCTGTTTATTCCAGCATTGGTGGGCGGAGTGCAGGTCACGTGACCACCCCAGGATTCCTACCTGTGCTGCGCAAGAGTATGTCAAAACATTAGATTATTAGATCCGGTTATTGTGTCACGCTGTAAATGGCAAATCTCATTGGACACCTGAAAGAGGGGGTTATTTCGTTTGACACAGACATTTAACGACGGCATCTGGTGAGGGGTTCAACATCAACGGGTGGCCGGGTGGCAGGGGTAGAGAGTGCACACCACCATCTGGCGCTTTATTTTGAATTAATTTTTTAAAGCATCAGTTTTATGAAGAAACATAATAAGCCACAAGCCATAAACAGCTACAGTGCACCGTACAGGAAGACACTCTCTCTGAGTCACATTCACTTCCTCTCCTTCCTCCTTCTCTCCTTTCCTCACTCTGCCTTTCATCCACCTTCCTGACACGCCCCCCGCCCAAATTCCTCTCCCCTGATTATGAGAAATACTGTCCAGTTCTCCCAGGCTTGCAGATGAGATTAACGTCCCAGATTTGCTCCCCGGATTTAAAACGGATTAATATTTGACCTCGAGGAAAAAAGGCCAACATGGAGCATACAGTCCCCCTGGCCCCCGTGACCCAGAGCTGGGATGGGGGGGGTCGAGGGGTCAGATAGGGGGGGGGGGGGGGGGCTGATGAGGAGGTGAAACATGGCCTCACTCACCAGCCTAAACCCAGAGGGGGGGGTTTGGGTGGACGAAACAAAAGCAACAAAAACGGCCACAGCGGACAAGAACTACGACAGTACGGGGGCGCTGCTCTCTCCCGTCAAACGTTTTTGACACCTGCTATACTACGATTACCTTGGCAGTAGTCTGGGGGGGGGGGGTCACTGGTCATGCCAATAAAGTGTTTAAATTTCAAGGGGGGGGGGGGCAGGAGAGAGGGACAGAGACACAGAGATTTAATCCCTTTACAGACAGCTTTGTTGCCTGACTGACAGCAGAGCGCGCCACACTGGAGGAGCGCTTGAGGGAGCTGACGGGTGGTGCGAGCGAGGAGGGGGATTATCCTCCCCTTGTTCACACCCCCCTAAGACAGGGTCAAGTGGTACAGGCCATTTTCTGTTGTTTTCACACACCCTATTCATGCCTCTAAAGAGAACTTTCTTTGTTTCATTATTTTTGGTCTCATTTTGTAAATAGCGTCTTATAGGAGAAGTTGGGGGGGTGGGGGGGGGGGATTTGGACACACATGCAGATGCACACACTGACTCCACGATAATTTACCCTGAGATTCCCTCCCGTTTGGCACCGGCCCAACGCATGCAAAAACAATTAGTACTCATTGTTATTCAAGTTACGCAGTGTAGTACGTTAATTGCAGTTTGTTATACGCGTTTCTGAAGCTGGTATTTCAAGGTTGTTTAAGGACTTAAGAATGTTTGATAACAAGAACAGGCCAGTCAGCCTGTAAACACTCAGCCCTTCGTCTCGACGAACGTGAATCCAGCACAATATCAACCCTTTGCATGATCACTCCAAGGGTCCCTTGCTTGAAACCACTATGAAAACCTGGAGCCGCTATATGCCCCCTATATGCCCCCCCCCCCCCCCCCCCCCCCCCCCCCCAATACCCATCGCTGAAGCATCATATGTCAGTTCTGGAGGGCAGACAATTAGCACACCCGTCCTCCAAACCGTGTGCAGTCAGCTGCCTCTTATTTTCACGGTAATCCACTTTGTTACTCCTCCTAAAAATCTACTTCTCTCCTTTTCCCCGAGATAAGCAAGTTTACGTACCGTTAAGCCTCTCTCCATAGAGTAGAACTTTGATACTGGGAGCTAGTCTTGTTGCCCTCCTCTCTACTCCGGGCATATTTTTTGACATAATATTCTGGATGCGGTCTGAAGGCATTGTGCAACCTGCATAGTTAGTTTGGTCATGCACGACAGCACAGAAAATTAAGTTACTCACCAGTGCTCAAACATACAGAGTTATTTTCACTTATGAGTTATATAAATTTAGCATATTACATAATTGAAAGCACCTTACTTTGGTTCTACAGATCAAAATATGGCCTGATAGATCTCCGGCCTCCTAAAGTAGATTAGGCAAAGACGAGTGGGACTCCCTATACATACAGTATGTATACTCCATACATACGTATTTCCATTCCGTATTGTACTGTTTATAAACTTATTTCAACTGTAAAATGACTTTACAAATGTGCTTGACCGTAAATATTGTGTTGCGATTTCTGTTTATATACAGTTTGTAATTTTTCCAATTAATAATTTACTTAAATAATTGCCATATATTCATTTCAAAGCTAAATATAAATTGACTCATGTAATGGTTCCAGAAACTAAACTCGTACACAACTCAAGGACCTGCTGTCTATACAAAGTGCATGACGAAGATTTCATCGTTTAGAAATGGAGGGAAAATCCAGACAAAACGAAAAACAAAACTAGATGACAGTGACAAATCCTTTCAGCTGGTGGATGGATGGCTTGCTGAAAGAGGAAGCCTTTCTTTGACTCAAACAATGACATTTCTGCTGTGCACAATCCCCTGCGTTGACACACTTGTGATAAGTTGAAAAGTTTTTCAGCAGGGTTTGTGGAGGGCAGTCTGTGCACAGGATTTTACACTCCCCTGGTCCCTCTGACGGTGAAGCGCTCTGGCCGCTGGTTAGGTCGGCGGTGTGATCCCTGGAAGACCAGGAAAACGAAGCTCTGATCCCAGGCTTAACGGCTGCATTTTCGGAATGCTCAATCGCGTGTGAAAGTACCCCGATACACATCAGAAAACCTGTGAAATTTACATTTTTGACTGGAATTGGCGTTCATTTCCACGCAGAGCGCTCCGCTCTGTAATAGAGAGATCTGAGCGCTAATCGGCACGGTACCGCCGGTGCCAAAAAAACAAAAAAAACTAAGAATTGTTAGGGGGGAGAGGGAGGGGGGAGGGGGAGGGGGTGTTGGAGTTTGGGACCTCGGCCTGTGGGCTGTGCAGAGATGTGTCTCCAGTAATACCACCCAGTAAGCCACAGATCCATGCGCTTGTTCCCAGCTTCACTGCACAGCGTGTGCATGTGTGTGTATACACACAGGTAGGCAAAGGGTTATTTTCTCCCCATTTACACATCCAACACACGCACGGACACAGAGACACACACACTCACACACAGGCAGACACACATGCACACACACACAAACATAAGCGCGCACATGCACGCACATACACACACACACACACACACACGGACACAGGCACGCGCACACACACAAAAACACACACACACACACACTGATCAAATTAAAGTCTGAAGACAAAGAAACGGGGCTAGCACAGTTCCGAGAGCCTTTGTCCGTTTCCCTCAGTCTTCCCGGCATTATTCCTGCATTATTCCTGCCCTCTTTTCATCGGAAAGCAGAAAGAAAAGCACTCCATCTGTTTACTCTCCCGCGGACACGGACCTACACTACAACTGGACTCCAACAGAGAGGAGGAGGAGGAGGTGGAGGAGAGTGAGAGGGAGGGAGGGAGGGAGGGAGGGAAGGTAACGGGGAATGTGCTTCTCATTGTTCAGAGACGCCCGGTGCCGCTATGATCTTGAGCCGTTTGAGCTTCTAAGCTCGTTCCACACTGTCTGTAGAGGTGCCAGCGTTGTTTCGGAGAAGAAAGATTCTTCACAATGACAAGTAACGACATGCATTTAAGCATCATAAACACACACGTACAAAAAATCAACCCTCCCTCTCATACATAGGCGCGCACACACGCACAAGAAGGGAGGATTGTGTGTTTTAAAAAAAAGTTAAACTCATAAACTTGTGAGTTGCCAACAGAAGTCAGAGGAGAAAGAGGAGGATGTGTGGAAACCTGTCTGAGGCGAATACTGAGAGAGAGAAAGAAAGAGAGAGAGAGAGAGAGAGAGAGAGGGAAGGGGGGTGGGAGAGAGGGAAGGAAAGGGGGGTGGGAGGGAGGGATATTAAGAGGTGGAATAATTCTGCAGGTCTGAGAGAGAAAGGAGAGGGAGAAGAAGTGAGAGAGCGAGCGAGCGAACGAGAGGGGGGCTTTTCAGCTAGGCACTCCAAAAAGGTCTTTTGTTGAAAGAAGGGAGGAAAGAGAAAAGAGGGGAGGAGAGGTAGAATAGTAGCGAGTGATTCGCTGGGGGGTGGGGTGGGGGGTTGGTGGGGTGGGGGGAGCAAGCCTTGAAGGAAACTTAACCCCTGATGTTGGAATTTGTCCAACATGAAAGCAATAAATTTTTCTGCCATTTCTGTTAACACTTTGAAGAGGGAGGCAGAGATAAAAAAAAGAGTACCAGGTTTCGGAGTCGGGTGACGGAAAGGTTTCTTGTGCCAAAATGTCTCAGCAAATTAAATGTAGGCCTTCTTTTTCTAAGTTTGTTTTTGATTTGAGGAGGGGAAAAAAATGTTTTTTTGAATTAACGAGACTAAAAAGAGAAAAACTTTTCCCTGCACAACACAAATTGCCCTTTCTCACGACTCTGAGAAAGGAGACCTTTCAGAGGAAATGAATCAAACGAAAGCTGACGTCCAGGTGAGAAGGCGTGAATATGACTGGAGGCCATTTCCTTACAGAATCACAAGCGCCGCCCTATAAACTATCCCGTTATAAAAGCGAGAGCTACACTTCTCAGATGACCGAGGAAAGTAATCAAATTAGTTTGCGAGCTAAATGTGAGTGAGGTGCCACACCCTCCCTGCCCCGACCAGATACTGCCCTCCATTTAAGTTTTCAAAGCTTTCCACAGCAGTTGGCCATTTCCAATCCAAAAAAAGCCATGAGTGGACCTAGAAAAAACATCAACATTTGCAAGTAAACCGAAACTGCATTTAGGTCACACATACATTTCAGAACAGCCTTTTACTTCAACTTGTCACAACAAACATAGGCCCAAAAGTCACTGGTGATGTGGTTACCGCTCAGGTCATAAGGGGTTAAACATACACCAATTTAACACGTTACCGTGATGTAAAATCACCTCCAACCGCTGAAAAGGATTTATGTGCATCAGTTGTTGACCGTTGCAGTGTGTCCATTCTGCAAGAGAGGGTGGTGAGGGGGGGCTTCTCTTATTGGTCTGAATGAAGTTACAGATTATTCAATAAAAAGGCCAGGCCCTGATCTGTGGGAAAAACAGCCCCCAAACACCCTCAGCCAAACACCACCCACCCCCCTCCCCCTCCCCACCTCCCCACCTCCCTCCCTCCCTCCCTCCCTCTCTACCGATCTCAAATTGATCTCTGACTGTTTTTCACACTGGGTAATCACAAGCAAATGACCCAGGACCCCGTACTAGTTACGCGGATGATCGTGACCGCTAGTGGATGCACGTGCCTGACGACTGACGTGCTGAGGAGATTCTAGCGGCTTCCTGTCGGACCCGCCATCCAGCTTACGAGAGACGCAGCGAGACGTGTGACTGCCTGGCTGCTTCTCTATCTGTCTGTCGCTCTCTCTCTCCACCCTTCCCTCTCTTTCTTCCTCTCCCTCGTCTTCGTCTTTCGCTTTGGTCGTCCGCTTCTCCGTGCGTCCGTCTGCCTGTATCTCACGTCTGTCCAGCAGTTTCCCCATCTGCTTGTTGATCGATTCGCCATTTTTTCCCAATGGAATGTACACTTCAATGAAACTAACACGAGAGGCATTAACAATGGCAACTGTAGTGTCACCGTTTTATAGTATCTTTTGGACAAGTGCTTTTTTTTTTTTCTTTTTTTTTTAGTCAAAAGCACAAAAAATATGGATTAAAAAAAATTCCAATGCACTACACAATATGCAAAAGCCTTCAGCGTGCATTGGTATAGATCCAGAATGGAATGTGACCGATGCACTCCAGCGCTAATACGGAATTCCCAACCAGACCGCAAACAGCTTCGGGAGCTTCGAGATTTTCGAAAAAACGTTTTGAAAACAAAAACAAAGTCAAAGGCCGTTATCGGCATCATGCAATTTAAATCCCTCCTCAGCGAAATTGTATTCTGGGTTTTCTCTTTGCTTTGTTGGCTAAAGGGCATTTCTGCGCCGCTTTTAATAGGCTGCCATCACAGTCCATCTGGGGAAAAGTGTGGGAATTTAGCTTTGGCCGTGTGCAGTAGGTGGTTTAATGCTTTGGACATTTGTGTCAATGTTTTATTGCATATGTTCCCAGCAAATTAGCGACTGAAGTAAATTATAAACAGAGCATCTGTGATTACAGAACACATGGCCTCGGCTTTCAGATCTGACGCGTTTCATAACAGGCCGAGCACACACACCCCCGCACGCATGCACGCGCATGCACACACACACACACACACACACACACACACACACACACACACACACACACACACACACACACACACACACACACACACAACACATAAAGCACTGTCATATGAGGTCACACTCCCTAAGGGTTGTCTCTGCTATCCCCGTGTCCTTCCGTCCGTCCGTCCGTCCGTCCGCAATAAACCGTCGCCCGGTCTCGTCTCCATAGAAATTCCCCCCTGAACATTCCTGAGAAATTAGACACTGTCATTTTTGTTGGTCGCTGCTCAAAGTTAATCATTTCACACCTCATATTTTTCCCATCTACATTGTCCCCCCAGCATTTACAAATCAAACGGGCTGCTCTGCCCTTTCGAAAATTCCACTGCGTATCCCTGACCGAGCAGCGGAGAGATCAACGCTCACAAAGATCAACGGCTGCCGCTAAAACCGCCGTCTTGCTCACTGCGAAATGGAGTGCAGTGGGTCAGACTGACTGTGACCCCATTTGGGGGCCCACACCTGCCCAATGCACTCGAGGGGGATATTTATTTTCATTTTATTTTTCCGGACTGACAGCACACAGCATGACCGCTTACTGTAAATCCCCCCGGCCCTGTGGAGACTGGACGCTTTCCAAGGGAGTTTATCTTGAAAATGGTGGCAATAGTACGACGTGTGCATGCGCACAAACGCACGGACACACACACACACACACACACACACCTATACCTGACAGATTCATCTAAAAGCAAATCTTAGCGGTAGAATGTATAGTTTGTGGGCAAACCTGTTTGCGTGTTAGCGGGTAAAACGAGTGTGAAATATTTCGCGCAAATCGAGCACTTTAACTGGCAGATTTCCTTCTTCGTCACAATCACAAGTAGGGCCTAACATTTGTAAAGATTTTGGGTGTGCGAATAAAGGCACTTTTTCCCCTTAAGCCGACACACACACACACACACACACACACACACACACACACACACACACACACACACACACACAAAATGCTCATTCGAACCCGCTTCTTACCCCCAAGCCAATTAGCCGGCGATTAATTAATTATTGAAAAGCCCGGGATTAATTTTTAATGTGCGCGTGAGTTGTACTACAACTTTGGGGAGACACCCACTTCCCACTTTCACAGCATTTACAATAATACACAGTCATTTACAGGGAAAAATCTCTACTCAGGCTGCCAAAACACCACTTCTGCACCACCCTGGCCAACCGCAGAGACGTTCCCTCGCCCCAGAGATGTTCAACAGAAGCTCCAAATCCTACCCTTTCAATTCACACAGTCAAGTCAAATGCAGTAGTTTGTTAATAACGGTTCAGAGGAGTAACATACAATCTGACTGAGTAATATAGACTACGGGTTTGCTGCACAAATCTTCCCATAAGCCCAGATGTTGTTCTCCACAGTGCATTGTTCGATAAAGTCGAGGTTGAAGGGTGAATTTTTGCATTGTCCAAGCTATTAACATCATTACACAAGATATTGTAAATTAATTTCATGGCTCAATCGTAGCTTAGAGCATACTGTACATGTGTTTCTTATAACAAGCATAACAAATCCATATGCAACCATGTAGAAAAATTTGGGTCCTCGATTTTATAATCATAACGGTTAGAGGTTCGCATCTCAGGATAGACAATGCCGAGGTACCTTTTGAACAAGGTGAGCCATCTTTGAAATGCCCCCCCTATGCATCTTGCCGTTTAACCCTTTAAGGTGTAAAAATCATAAAATATGTGATGAGAATGTTCTTAACTGAACATTCTAATGCTGATGTAACAATCACTACTGGAGGTAATTGAAAGTAATGGAGTTCTAAAACACAGATTTAGATTTTTGAAAAACATTCCAAAAAACCTACTCCTCAAAGGGTTAAATTGGCAATCACCCTGGATCAGTATGTTCATGGCATGTCTCTATGGTGATCGTTTAAATTAGCTATCGAATGCGGGAGGAAGCAACTAGCCTAGCATAAGGCACGGTGTTTTTTACAGAATGAACGATTCATTTATGCCGTGTTTATTTGTTTTCCCAATCTTTCACTTCGTCTCTCACAGTCTGTCAGTCTCACTCGTCTATCCTTCGACCTCTCACTCCCGCACTCCTCAGAGATCAATTCCCTGCCATTTAAGTGACGTAATTAACCGCAAGATTGGAGACACGTCAAGATTTGTGCTTTTAATTAAGCACAGAGTTGTGGAGAGTGCCAAGGTGTCAGGGAAAGACAGGAAAACATCCAGCCAAGCTTTTTGTGTGGTTGTTTCACACACACATTATATATATATATATATATATATATATATATATATATATATATATACACACACACATACATATACATATATATTATTTTATCTTTTTTTTTACATTTTAAGAAAGGTACTTTTGCTTTGCTTTAATAGCCACAAATCCAGACTTCAAAGTTCCATTTACAAAATGAATTATGTGTAATAATAAAAACAAGAACTTAATTTGTATATTGATACCCAAAAACACAAGAGAGCAGCAGAAAAATGCACATTTTGTCTAAATATGCTGAAATTTCTATTGGACTTCAGAACACAAATTATTTCAACCTTCTCCTCTACAGTAGGTACATTCTCTCTCTTTCACACACACACACACACACACACACACACACACACACACACACACACACACACACACACACACACACACACACACACACACACACACTAAATAACGATTCCCTTTTGTGTGGCAGTGGTTAGGCTAGAAGGTTCCTCCATAACCTGCATTTTATTTTTCGTTAAATTGACGCGATTCCCTGAACAACGCTTTGGTAACAATAGGCTACGTCCTGCAATATTACAACAAGACAACCGAAGAGACCGCCTGGACCAACATTACTCGCAATTGTTATCAACTAAAAGCGATATCAGCGTTGTGATAACCGTATTTTACAGACCGTGCCCTTATCTCACGCAAATGATACCGTCACACCATGCAGGAGGAAATTCCATTATGACTGACGTGCTCAGCCGAGGATAGGCTGCTCCACATATCTGCCGCCACCTTTACGACAGAACATAGCCTACTTACTGAAATGAGACTTCACCATCCAGTTTCTCCAACAACGATATACATCTCCATCCGACTGTTGCACAAAAAGGCCAGATATATAGGAGACGGTTTAAAGTTTGTCACTCAGATCAACATAGCCTATTTTCCAAATTAATAAGAGACAACACGTTCAAAATAACATCTAAGCTGTTCCAATTGTCACTGGTCGGAGAAAAAAGTTTTTTGCATAACGTCCCCTAAACAAAACAGGTTAACCGACGTAGGCCTACTTTAGAGCGATTTGTATATATTTTTTAACCATCAATTTATGATAAACATTTTTAGTGTTTAAACGTAATTATTATGGCCTATTATTATTGTTAATTCTATAAAATACTATAGGCTACTTTCACAGGTGGCCTAGCGGAGGTCTTTCATGCAATCGCCCACTGCACGAAATTACAGAACAAGACAACACAACAGAAAAGCGTATCAATCAAAATGCAATGGCATGACAAAAACATATGGATTGATTAATGTGGTGTGAGCCCTCCTGCGCCCTTCACTCTCCGAGCGATAAAACATCTATACATGTACAAGTTTCAGGAGTTTTACAGCTGCCTGCATTAGTTGTTTAAGGGGACAGCCTAACGTTACGCCGAGTGGTTCTGTTTTGCTCAACTAGCTACAAAAAGACTGGAAATTGTGTTGATCCGTAGGGTGCACCCTAGATTAAAATCAAACAAATGTTGTTTGCAACCGCGAATGTTTGAAAAGACGCACATTAAATATGAAATTAAGTGTGAAACTCTTACCTTTTGTTCAAGGAATTCCAGTAGATTGGCTCCATATTGGTGGCCGCGATCCCCAGTAAATCCACTAAGAATACCACCAGAATTCCCAATCCATTTCCCCCGCTCCGATACGCCATTTCAATTCCCAAACCACGTCTTTTCAACCCCATCAAAGCAACGGGAATTTTTCAGAAGAGGTTGGGAGGTTTAAAAAAAAAAAAAAAAAAATCCCCCAAGCAGGCAGTAGGTGAATCCCTCAGTGCGCGAAGAGATATGCCTTGTGCAACCACATGGATGTAGGCTAAGCCAAATAAAAAATAAAAAGATCAAATTAAAATAAAGATATTTTACAAAGGTTAATCCAATGAGTCATATGCACCGCAAAACAAACCTCTATAGGCTTCTAAAATAGTTTATGTTCACCCAGAATAAATAGCCTACTATGCCGATTCCATGTTTGCCTTAGCTACCATGTAGCCTATTTGTCTTCAATCCTCTTTTGAGGGATGCTGTTCACTGACTCCCCCAACAAAGAAGTGTCGGTGAAACGTCGACTGTTTCCCAATTAAATTGCTATTTAAAAAACTATTCGGTTGATGTGGTGACGGTTGCACAGAGTCTTTTTTAAACTGCTGTAGGCTACTTCGTTTTCTGTACGGGGTAGATTTGATTTCTCTCCCATGCCCTCCCTGGTTCTTTATTTGCGATCGCTTGTCACCAAGAGGAGAAAACGGCAAGTGTAGTCAAACACGAGTATTTAAAATTGAAGGTAGCTCCTACTCCTGTCTGCCCTCCATCCCTCTGTGGTTCCTACAGTCCACCTCTCTTTTGCAAATATTTCTTTTCTCCGATTTGTGGCTTTCATCGGCGTCCAACATGTAATTCCTTGGAGTCGAGAATCCAGACACTATCCTACGTTTTTCAACATTGTTAAAAAAAAGTCAAATGAAACCGAGAAACAAACCGTACAATCGCAGGTTAGCCTACAGCATTAGCCTAGTTGAACTTTTGCAAGATCGCATAAATAATTAAATGAAATGTAGGCTACCCTACCACGAACGTTTCGCTAGGCTGTATATTACATATTCGGCATAATTCTTACACACGTGTTTTTAAAAATAGTCTCTGATGTGATCAGTCATGCGGAGTCCTTACAGCCTTACTAACTTATCCGACACTATTCTCTTCCTATCCGTCTCTCCAGTTCAAAATCCTACTGCTTTGACTTGACTAGCGCTCTCAACACATTGACAGACTGACTGTTTGTTTGAGGAAGGCGGAGAGAGGGAGGAGGAAAGAGGAGTCTGTGTGTGTGTGCGCGCTTTGAAAAAAATCCGTTCTTCCGACTGACAGACGCGCTAACCAAGCAGTAGGAAACAACACAGAAAATTTAAAATATATAGGCCTATATATAATATATATTTTCAAAGACGGTTTTGGGTCGTTTAATCCCTCCCTCGAACTGCATCTCTCCTCTCATAACGTTACTCTCTTCAACGAGATAGAGGCAATGCGAAAAGATTTAACAAATGCGAAATGAAACATTGGAAACAAAGATCTGAGTGGACCCCCCCCCCCAATTCCTCGCTCGTTTGACAGACACATCACGCGGATTTTTATCTTCCCAATTTTGTGGAAGGATTTGAGCGCCCCCACATTTTAAATAACGCCACAATAAGTTTCATGCGTATTTTAAAAACGAATGTAGGCTATACGACAATTTAACGTTAAATGTTACAAACATTAGCCTACTCAATGCACGCCTAACAGGCTACTAGCAGTTAACCACGTTAGTGAGCCACCGACCAGATACACACGCTTTTTCTGCGCGGACCCTTTGTCTCCATGGTTTTATATGGATCTTTGACAGTTTATAGTAAGGACAGCAAAAGTTTAAAATGATTGATATGTTCGCCGTGGATTTTCTGCCGCTACCCTAAAATGAGAAACATCCGTTGACGCCGGGCCCCCGGGGTCCGTTATTGCCACAAACGGAGCTGAAATCAGCTGCAGATTTTGAATCGGTAGCTATCGGAGGCCTGAGGCAAACCTGCACCTGCGCTGCCACTCTGTGGCCAGTTCAAGACATTGCACCATATAGTCCTCATTCCTCCACGCAAATTTTCAGGTCGTACCACAGATTTAATGGGATAGCCTACAAACCTTGGCTTTGGCTGGGCCATTCCAGAACACTGATCTTTTTGTTTTAAAGCTATCACTTTTGCAGTTTAGCTGTTGTGTGCTTTGGGACATTTTCCTGTTGTGAATCGTCACCCTAAATGCAGATCTCGTTTAGACTGAAACAAGTTCTCCCCAAGGATTTGCCTGTATTTGGTTCCTTGATTGCAAGACCCCCCAGTCCCTACTTATGAAAAGCAGCCCCATAGCATGATGCTACTACTATGCTCGGAAGCATGGATGGTGTTAAAGGGGGAGTTCAAGCTGTGTTGGGTTTGGATTTGTGCCAAACACAGCGCTTTTCTTTCAGGCAAAATAGCTCAACTTTAGTCACACGGCAAAAATGGTGTTGTACATTTAACAGTTAGATTTACACCTGCATTTTTGCCGTGCATCAAACCACAAAAAAAAACACACAAAAAAAAAGATCTCAGTCTGTCATATGGCTTCTGAAAAACTTTGGGTGTGACTTAATCTCAGCCTTTTCCTGAAGTGTGTTCTGCCTAGCTATTCTCCCAGAGAGGCCAAATCTGTGAAGTGCTGAAAAGATTATTGATCTCTGGGCAGTTTCTCCCATTTCAGGCAATGAGCTCTGCTGGAGTCTCAGTCAATTCTCTCACAATTGCCCTTCTTGTTCAGTCGCAGCCTATTTACCAAAAAGCTGTGGCGTTGTCCTTCGTGTACCCTAATTTTCAAACAATAACACTGAACTTGCATTATCGGAACTGCTAGCACTATTTAAGTACACAGTGATTAAAACAGGAAAGGTTCTATATTCTGAGAAAACAGATTCTTCCTCTACTTTCTGAACCCAATACAGGCTACAAATCTTTCTGGCTGAAAGAAAATGTAATGGTGGCCTTTCAGAAGAAAAACAACTTAATGATACTGATTACTAACAGCTTGGAGGGTGCAGTGGTTATTCTGGCCAAATTCTTAATCTGATTATTGAATCATCCACCAGAATAATTAACAAATGAGATTTCAAGCCACTTTCAGGGAAGTTATGGGTCCGTTAAAATCGAGGTTAAGACAAGCATACTTAATTTACTGTTGAGTGCTTTGAAAGCCATTCAGCTCAGTGCCGCTAACAGAACAGGAGAGGCAATAAATTTTGACCTGCTACAAACAACAAATTTAAAAACTGTGTTCCCCAGCCCTCCCAGGGGGTACACGGTATGCGGGACCATGCTCCATCTGCTTCTAATGAATTAGGTTTGACTAAGCTATTGTATGAAGACCAGTCTGTGTGTGACATCACCAGTTAATTTGTAAAATTCACCAGAGGCATGAGATTTTCGTAGATGTTCGTAGCTGTAGAGATATTTATTCAACACATTTTCATTTCTGAATTCAAGGAGAAGTGGAGTAGGACAGTGAACATGCCAATAAACAAGAGTAGAAGGCGCTCTTTTGACGAATGAGTGAACGAGCAACAGAAGACCCCGCGTGGGCTTGTGGGGGTCTCTGAGCTTAGTGCACTTTCCCACGGGAGAGGGGCCAGGGAGTCGGGCGCACGATGACGATGTCATCAGTCTGCACCTCCGTTTCGGTCAGGCCCGGCTCCCGGCCCAGACGGCGGAGCTTCAGCAGGTAGTCGGAGTGGAGGGACGACTCAGTCAGGTCAACAAACTGCCTGTAACTGCACTGCACCTTCTGAGGGAGCGAAAGAAAGGGGGAGGGATGAAAAATGAAAGAGGGAGACAGTCAGGGACAATGGAAAAAAATGTAAAATGGAAGGAGGGAAGAGGGAAAAAAAGGACACGAGATAGAGGAAAGAAAACGTCAGTTACAGGGAGGAAAAAAAAAAAAAAAACCCCAAGAGTAACCTGGTCTCCAGAGAACCACAGATCAGATATGGCTAGGCTGGGGAGTTTTACATTTTACAGCTTTTAAGAAGCTCAAGTGTAACTAAATGTATTATTTCACAGTGACACCCGAATTAGCCACCTGACCTTAAACTCGCTCTCGTATTGCATCTTCTCCCTGGTGACGCTGCGCAATCGCCCTTCCAGCTGCTGGATTCTACAACAGTCACACACAGACACAAGGTAAGAGAAGGTGTGTGTGTTTGTGAGCTGCGTTAAACCAGATTCCTAAAAACATTGGGTAGAATCGCAATAAAGAGTTAACCTTGAACTCGATCGTTTCGGTTTCCAAGTGCAATTCTGTGTATAAGTTGGTGCGTGTGCTTGTGATTGTAAGCACACAAGGGCAAATGTGAGTGTGTGTGTGTGTGTGTGTGTGTGTGTGTATGAGTACAAACTTGTTACAGTAGGCAAGTTGGTGAGCAAGTTAAAATTTGTCGGACCCGGAGAGTTTGTGCACACATCTGTATTTGGGAGTGTGAGTGTACTTTGTGTGTGTACTTTGTGTGTGTGTGTGTGTGTGCGTGTGCGCGTGTGCGTGTGCGTGCGGGTGTGTGTCCTCACCTGCCCTGTAGCTGGCTCAGCTCGTCTGTGTGTCCGTCCTGCAGCGTCTCTCTGTCCCTCTGTGCTACTGCCTCACACTCTGCCCTCACCCTCTTCTCTACCTCCTGCACGCGCTGCTTCAGTCGCTCCTGACAAACCCAGACAGACGCTTGCAAATGGTCTCCATGTTCACATTATTCATCTAAATAATGTATCGACAGACTCCTCTCAGATTAAAAAAACATTTAGAGCTCTTATAAATATTGATACGCCAGTGATGGAGCTGATTTTTAAATGGGCCGGTGGGTGGCTTGACCAACTCTTGTGGCATTGATAAAGAAGGAGGCAGATGGGCTGTGTCCGAATCAGAGCCCTATCTACTGCGTCCTGTCTCCTGTGTACTAGCAGCCATGCAATGTTTACTGTATACTGTTTATTACACATTTATTATGTGCAGTAGGCTATGCAAAAAAATATCCCCATACTATTTCCTAACCATAATGTGGAAGTGTTGTAAGAAGCCCCACCCCTGCGCGGCCATGTCACATGTTGTTTTTGTTGTTACTGAAGGAAAACCTCAGTGAAGCGGTGTATCATTTTTAAAAAGAAGCTGCAGGTTTATGCGACCAAAATGTTTGCGTACTTCTTGAAAAGCATGCTCCCGAATATGCTCAGCGAAACCCCGGAAGTATGTATATCACACAGGGTTTTAAGTATACTGCATTTAGATTAAATTTTACTTATTTAACTACTTTCTCGTCCCGTCTACTCAACAGTGTGGAAGGGTGCTGATTCGGAGCCAGCTGGTGTGCGTCCAAATACTCGAAAAATGCACGCTCCTTTTCTCCACTACCACCTCCTCTCCTCCGTGCCCCAGAAATGGATCCCTGTGTTTTAATCTAATGTTACTGATTACATCTTAATTACGTATTAATGGTTACATATTAACGCAAACTGCAATGTCAGGTACATTACATACTGTACATGCAAATACTTGTACTCTAAACTTTCAGGCAGTTTTGCATATTTCCAGGTAGGAGTGGAGTGGTAGAGGGGGAGTGGAGAATATTGGGACGCAGCCATTAATTAACGTCTCGACGCAAACCGCAATGTCAGGTACATTGTATACTCTACATGCAAATACTTGTACTCAAAACGTTCAGGCAGTTTTTCATACTTCCGGGAGGGAGAGGAGTGGTAGTGGGGGAGTGGAGCAAAGGAGGTGGGGAGTGAAGAATATTGGGACGCACCCCTGGAGAGAGACAGGAGTAAGATGCCCTTTGACCTCACTTTGCATGTCAACGTGGCCCACCTGTGCCTCTGCCTGGAAGGTCTCTGTCTCTCTCCGCCTCGTCTCCTCGGCCTCCCTCAGTAATTGGGTCCTCAGCCTCTCGCAGGCCTCCTCCACGGCGAGCCTCGTCTCCCTCTCCGTCTGGGCCCTCAGCCCAGCCCGCTCCTGCTCAAACCGGGCCAGAAGCTCTACCCGCTGCCCCTGCCTCAGCTCGGCCTCCAGCCGGTCTCTGGACGACAGGGCCTGAGCAAAGCTGGCCTGTAGGCTCTGGACGTGGAGCGGGGAGCAAGCGGGGAGCAAGCGGGGAGACGCACAGCAGGTTAGAGGCGGGCCTCACACATGGAGCCGTGTATTTTCGGGGGAAGTCTGCTACCCCCCACACATTTCACTCCAAGGAGCCGGGGTCAGAATTAACACAGGAGAATAGGGGGCAGTTTAAGAACATCTCATTGGTAATTCGGGGGTTGGTACAGGAAGCCAATGGTAGCTGTGGACCGTTTATGCACCAAACAACTGATCCCAGGTCAGCAAGTCCATTCTTTAACCTTACCCAAGCTATTTTACATGTATAGCGTGTGCTGCTCCAGGATCAGTTTGATCACTCCTAGTCTCTTTGGGCAGCAGTGTTGTGTAGTGTAATGGTTAAGTAGCTGGCCTCGTAACCCAAAGGTTTCAGGTTCAATTCCCAGGCAGGACGCCATCATTGAACGCTTGAGAAAGGGACTTAACCTGCATTGCTTCAGTATATATCCAGCTGTATAAATGGAGTCTATGTTAAAAAAAAATATATATTTGTGTAAGTCCCTCTGGATAAGAGCATGTGCTAAATACCTGTAATGTAACATAATCTCACATGTCAGGCTCAATAAAGGTAGGCTCAGGTATAGGAAGGGACTTCATTTGTCAAATGAACAGAATACACAAGGGGTGGATTCCGATCGCTTATTTTATCCGTCCTCTTCTCCTCAGTCCTCGCCTGACCTGGAAATCGATCGAGGTTCGCCATCTTTAAGGACATTCCAAACCGCTAAATGCTCCTCGGAGGAGCGAGGAGTGGGGAATGAGGAGGCTCCCGGAGGATGCTTCAGTGAGGAAACACAAGTGTAGCCTTTGCGGAAGCCTTTTCTCGGAACGCGTGACGCGTATAAATTATCCACCACTCTTCACATCTGCCATGTTGCAGGCACACCTCTACACAAATGCAATTTTACCGTTCCTTTCCATTTATTATGAAGCGCTAATCCATAATGACACTCATTCTTTATAACTAACAAAAACACTGTTTATTCATGAAAAAATAACCTAAAAAGCATTATAGTTATGCACGTGATCATAAGATGACGCTGACGCTTGATTGAGCAAGGGCGTTCCATTTGCCAAATGCATGTTGCCTACATCCTCGTATCTGATCCTTGCATCCTTTCCTCGCGTCCTCCGTTGGGCGTAGCTAAGGAGCGAGGAAAGGACGCGAGGAACGGATGGAAGGAGCAAAGATAAGTGATTGGAATGAACCCCAGGTATACAGTGTCATGAAATGCTTGCTTCATAATATCTGATTGAGCATCTAGAAATTGATCATGTACCCAATCCCTTTCATGTAGCCTATACACAATGTGCTGTTCCACATGAAGATTTTTTGGGGTGTGCTGGCATGTACCTCGCTCTGCTTTTTCAGGGCCCTCTCCTTCTCCTCCTCCGCCAACTGGGTAAACACCTGTGTCCAGGGTTTGTCACCCCCAGCTGCTGCGCCCACAAGCTGCTTGGAGGACGGGCTGTGTGGAGACTGGACGGGGCCGGGGGAGGGGCCAGTGCCAGGGGGGGAGGAGGGGGAGGAGCTTGGACACAGCCGTTCCCCCAGCTCTAAGGATAGTCATGAACACAGAGCACTGTTTGCAAAAAAACATTGTCGTTTATTTTTAAATCCAGAAAAAAACAATAGCTAGTAGCAATTCATTTAACTGTCAGGCAGGTCAAACAGTACAGTAAACAGCACATGACAATTTAATCAATCAATAAAGCCATTAAGGTGTATTTAATATAGTGTCCTTCACCACAGAAATAGCTGGAGGGCCTTTTCAAATGAAAACATGAAAGCCTGGTTACTCTCAAAAGGGAAAAGGGGGCAGCCAAAGGAACAGGACGCATTTACATAATGGCTATGAAGAACGTCCTTACAAATGACCCAGCAGCAGCTGAAATCCTGCAATGAAGCCGTCTTGCGGATAACCCACATTAAAGAAGTTACACGGTGCCGGGATACGCATCCGTTTTCAGTTTTTAAAAACTTTAACAATAGAAAGCAGTTTTCGCCACCAATCTGGAAAACCCAATCATAACTGTCGGCCTGTTCTCATCATCGCTGCGGTTAATCAATGAGGGAAAGCGGATCCCCGTGACGCGCTTCCCAGCTTCCCGTTTCTTCTCACTCCGCTATGGGTCACCTGCAGCTGATGAAGTGGGATCAAAGAGCCTAGCTGACCAGATTAATTTCTGCATGATGAGACGGAGATTAACCCTCGCTCACTCCCTCCTGGGTGATGCTATGGCCAATTACGCGCTGTCCTGTCAAGACTCCTGGCCACAGTTAGCACTACAACGTTCAGTTAGCACTAGCTACCATGTTAGGTTAGCATCGGCACTGTCAGTTTAGCACTCGCACGGTCAGTTAGCACTGGTACGGACGGTTAGCACCGCTATGGTCAGGATATGACCTGGATCACGGGGTGAGCATTATTGCAAGAACAAGCATCTCGTCTGGAAACAAACCCACTGAGGGCTCCATTGAACCCCCCATAAAGCTCAGCGAAAATGTCCCTTCCTTCTCCTCCAGCACTAATGAGCACATCCAGCGCTTCCTTTAAACTGAGAATTAAACCTGCTGAACCCACACAAGTGAGGCAGCAGAGAAAGTGCAACTGCGGTTAAAACAAAGAACAGTGGTCCACAAGGTCACAGGTTCAACACTCAAATGGGACACAGCTGTTGAGCAGCATACTTCAGCTTAATTACTTCGGCAAAAACAGAAGGAGAAAAAACACTCGCATCTGTGCAAATACAGCAAACAGAGACCATCTCACATGTGCAATTATGAAGTTCAGGGGGTAAGCTACTAAAGCGATCCATCTCACTAAATCAATGTACCTCAACTTAAAATGGTTAGAAAACGTTCTGAGGTAACAAATATTGTGTAGCACTGGTTTCAGAGTACTCACCCAAAATATGTGTGTGAAGAACTCTCTGTGTGGATAGGGTTGTGTAGTTTACCATCCTCTCCAGCAGCTGGGTGTTGGACGTCCGGCCGTCCTTCACCCACACGGGTCTGGGGGGGGTCATCTGCTTTGCCGTCCGCCCGACGGAGACGGACGCCATAACACAGAATGTGCTGGAATCCCAATGTCCAGTCGCACTGTAGTTCACCCACTTGCACTCAGTGAGGTAGCTAGGCAACTTCCACAACACAAGAGCAGCAATTCCGTGGCTCACCACTAGATGGAGCTGACACCAGCGCCCAGCAGAGGGGCACTGCATGGTGTTGCCATTCACATACTTCTCAAGTGCGAATCTGCACGTGTGTCGGCATGTGTGACTGTATGCAACCATCTGTGCAAATATATGCATGACATATGTGCGCGCGCGTCTATGTGCAAATGTGATTCTGGATATGTGCGTAATCAGCATGCATGCAAGTGCATACCTATGTGTACCTTAAGAGTACGTGTGAAGATTTACCTGCCATTTTTAGAATTTGACATTACATTACATTACAGGCATTTAGCAGACGCTCTTATCCAGAGCGACTTACACAACTGTGCCTTGATAATACGGGTTATTCAGCTCAGAGGAGAGCTTTGTGTGGCGCTGGGGAAGAAAATGGAGCAAAAATCAAACCCAGCCGCTATAAAAGGACAAACAATCAAACCCAGCTTCTATAAAAGGACAATCAAACTGGAGATGGACAAGCAGGAAAAAAAGGGCGCCGCAATCTGTGTGAAGAGATCTTTATTCCTGTATTAATCAGACTCCCCCGAAAATCTGCCGCTCCGCCCCACCCTGGAGCAGGCTACTCCTGCAGCGGGTACCATAACAGTGAAGCTTCCGGAAAAGCGCAAGCACTTAACATTTCAAAAGCCATTTAATAATCATCACCTCCACCACCTCAAGTCTACATAAGCTGCTGATCAGCACCAGAACAAGACTAAGATCAGTTATAATATATACACAGGCAGGCAATAACACTCGCAAACTCACCCAAACACATTTCCACACACACAATCACACATGTGCAGGTGCAAACGCATGCACACACCCGCACACACAGAGTTATGGGGAAAACTCCAAACACACTAAAAACCTGCACACATATGTTAACGGTAACTCTACAGAAAATGATACTGAGCATGTTCAAAAACCTTTGTTATCACAGACTTTACAAAAATATACGTTTATCACGGTATACAACACAACGTTGGCACAGAGAACTGTAAAAAATTCATTTCATTTTACAAAAAAATTATTTCTGACTGGCACTCAAACTGTTGTGAGTTTAGGAACATTGGGTCTGAATATTTCCATAAACAGATTTAAGCACTTATATGGGGGAAAAAAAATAAAAACGCCACTGAAAACATACATTCCAGAAGTGAATTCTGCTTCGTCTCCAGACAGGAGCATTTTTGGCAGGACTGGGATTGGCCTCATCTGGAAAGACACTTTTGTTTTTCCTCCCAAATAAAAATAAAATTTAAATGCCAGTAAGCCAACAGTTGGGTTTGTGCCTTCGCCGCAAGGCTAGTGCAGCCATGAGCTGCCATTTCCTCGGATACCGTCCCTGCCCTCTGGAACACTGTTAGTTTGGCAGTTGAGTGGGATATATTTTCAGTCCAGACGAGGGGGGGTGGGGGGCGAAGTTGGATGTTGAGATCAGTTAGTCCTCAGACTCTGGCAGCTGCACATCCCGGCCCCCCTGATTGGCTGAGCTGAAAGGCCCCGCCCACCATAGCGCAAGGGCATTGTCGCGACGGCCTTGCTGTGGCGACATCATGGCGTGACCGTCGGTGTCTGAGTCCGAGTCCCCATCGCTGTCACCTGGCCAGCAGAACTGGCGCTGCCCACTAGACGACACCAGCAAGGGCATGTAGGGGTGGACACTGAAAGAGAGAGAGAGAGAAAAAGAGGGAGCAAGAGAGGGAGAGAGAGTACAAGAAAGAAAAGGAACAGATAAGATTAAGAACAGCAGAGAAAGGAATGAGAGAAAAATAACGCAAAAAATCAAACATCACATTAAGGCACAGCAATGGTGATGTACCTGATGCCATTGGTGCAGTCTGTTTGGTCCTGGAACTGAAGCTGTGGCTGCAGTACTGCTTCACTGCCACTAGGAGCAGTAGAGGTGTCCCACACAGACACTACCCCCTCAGTGTTTCCACTGAGCAAGTACCTTCCAGTCCTGCACAGACAGACAAGCAGAGGGACACATTAAGTTACAAAACACATCAACATTCAGAGAACAACTGGAAATCAGAAAACACTACGACGAAATCTGAAACACATTTACAAATCACTTTACGGAAAGGGTAGGTACTAGGCCTACATGAAGGGAGATTGTAGCCTCCTTCTGATTGGATACTCAGTATGTCAAATGAGTCTGACAGTGCGAGTGACCAACTAACAACAGTTTCCGTTATCCAACTTGACATTCAAGACAAGCCTAGACTTTATTTAGTTCCATAAATAGCGTGTGGAATTGTGAAATGAGTGCACAGAACAGTATTTTTTGCCGTTTTCAGCTTGTTAAAATGGCATAAAAAGCTGAGTTTTTATTAACTCAAAAAACGGCGAATTTTCTTTTAAAAAAAACCCCAAAAACGACTAATTTGTTTTTTTCCCAAACCTGTGTGGTTAAATTCCCCCATCACTTTCCCTTAAACTTATTAACACAATGCAGGTTTGGCTCGTTGTTTGTTTTGTCTTTGAATTCTTCATCGACTAATGATTAGTCTTAGTTGCCATGTGTCCACAATACCAATTACGAGCCTATTGATTCACCTCAGCCTTTATTTTGATCAGTTAGAAAATGCAGTTACCTCAAATAACCAATGAAATCAATAGCTAGTAAAATCAATAGGCTTGTAATAGTGGTAGTGTGGACACACATGCCAATAAAACTAACCATTGGTAGGCTAGATAATGAAGAATTCAAAGATAAAGCAAATGACAACGATCTAAACCAGCATTGTGTTAATGAGTTTAAAGGGAAAATGATGAAAGAACACTTTTTAATTTGATCAGTTAACAATTTTTTAAAATTAAATTACCTCCTTTTTGTAATTGTTTGCAATAGGCCTATAGCACAATAAGCACAACGTGAACGTGGGAGTTTTATTCTTCATTGCATGCATATTTCTGACGTAATGTAGCTTAAGAGGGTAAATGATCCCTCTTAAGACGAAAAGCACATAATTAAGAAAAATTTACAGCTTGTTAAAATTCTGGGATTGAAGAAAACAAACAGGGGTACCCCAGGACCGACTTTGGGAACCACTCTAGCACAATTATAGGCTACCATAGGCAAGCTAATTACTGAAACCTCATTTACCATTGCTCCATTTCATTGGCGCAGCTTAGTTTAGCTCTATGCATGAAGACCGAATCTGCTCATAATAAGTTTTCAATTCAGAATAGATTATGGACTGCATCGTAAGTCAGGTGTAACAGGTAGTTTGTAGAGGACAGGTGCTACTAGGTGATAAAGATTGAATGGAATATGAAGAGGAGGGGGGAGGAATGGACATTAGGCAAGTTTCCTAGTTCACAAGTTCCCCTGAATTTCAGTGACTAACCTTGAAGAAATGACACCGTCATTTACTGACAATTTAAAACGAAGTGATTTGCTGGCCTATCAGCTGCATTGTCTTGGCCAGTATTCTACTCATGGGATCGTCCGTTCGATTAAATCAGTGCTTACTATATTCGGCATAGGGATAATGTTTCTGTTTTGCATTGATGCATTTGGATTCTTCTTGTGTTTTTAGGCATTTGAAGCAAATTAGTATTTTATGATTGTGCTGATTAAAGGTGTTTCACATTTTAAATAAGAACAAAAATGCATCTGTATATGCGTTATGAACTGGTTTATTAAAAAAATAAGAACTTACATAGCATAGGCTACACACTACCACTGAAAGGTGTCTGAATGCCACCTAGTGGACATGTGTTGAAACACAATAGCATTAATTTTATTCAGCAAGGCAGATGGACTGGTTAATTGAAAGTAGTGGAACAAAACACCCACACCCAGAACGCATTTAAAATGCAATAAAACAATCTATTGTGAATTGAAAACCTAGGAGTAGAATCGACCCTGGTGCATAGAGCGAAGCACTGCGCCACTGAAATGGAGCAATTGTAAAGGAGGTTGTAGTATCGTAATTTGCCTATGGTGGCTATAGCCTAATTCTGCTGTAGGAAAAGTTAGGCATTTTAAAATCATAATTCATGCATGGCCTCCTAGGCTTATCCGATGAGAAGACACTCAATTGCTTAATTGAGACGGCAAACATTCAATCACATTTTTTGCAGATAGTAGTCAGGAAATAGATCTAACATCGGTGCTGCTGCTACTCCTCATAGCCTACAGGGAGGAATCACTCAGCAATCTTAATATCAATAAGTTAGCTTTTACATTATGTAGATGAACACAACATTACCTAAACAAATAACGCAGATACATAATTTAATAGGCACGATCGTTCAGCAGCATGTAAGATCTGCGGTGAACAGGTCTGGTCTGACCACAATCATCATTGATTGGGTGGTGGAGCAGCCAGGTGGAGCTCATTGGACTGTTCTTTCATCATTTCCACCTTAAACTCATTAACACAATGCAGGTTTAGATCATTGAGAAAGGAGCCTATTGATTCACCTCAGCCTAATTGGTACTGTGGACACATGGCCACTAAAACTAAGCATTAGTTGATGAAGAATTCAAAGACAAAGCAAATGACAACGAGCCAAACCTGCATTGTGTTGATAAGTTTATGAGAAAGTGATGGAAGAACGTAACCACACGGGTTCAGGAAAAAATTAATTGGCTGCTTTTTTTGGAAAGAAAACGCTGTGTTTTAAAAAAAATTTTATGCCATTTTAATAAGCTCAAAACGGCGAAAAATACTGTTCTGTGCAATCATTTCACAATTCCACGCGCGCTATTTATGGAACTAAATAAACTCCATAGGCTTGTCTTGAATGTCACGTTAGATAACGGAAACTGTTGTTGGTTGGTCACTCGGGCTGTCAGACTCTCATTTGACATACTGCTTGTCCAATCAGTAGGAGGCTACAATCTCCCTTCATGTAGGCCTAGTACCGACCCTTTCCGTAAAGTGATTTGTAAATGTGTTTCGGGTTTTGTCGTAGTGTTTTCTGATTTGCAGTTGTTCTCTGAATTGTTGTTGTGTCTTGCACCAGTCGGCTTATTTGCGTTTGTTTTATTTGTCGGTGTGTTTTATAACTTGTTGGTGCGTTTTACGATTTGTCGTTGTGTTTTGTACCCGTCGGCTTCCGTATATAAGGTGTGTCGTATAGGACAGTATTTAGGGTGTAAAGTGTATCGTATAGGGCAGTATTTAGTGTGTAAGGTGTGTCGTATGGGACATTATTTAGGGTGAAAGGTGAGTCGTAGAGGACAGTATTTAGGGTGAAAGGTATAGGACAGGAGACTCACGGGTCCAGGTCAAAGTAGATCCTCTGGTTGGTGGCGACATTCCTGTTCAGGGAGAACAGAATGCGACCCGGATCCCGCAGATCCCAGCACAGGATCTCTGGATCCTGATGTGCACGCACACGCACACACACACAGACAGACAGACAGACAAACACACAGAAACTCAGATTAGTTTCCTACTCTTCCCAGCATTGATCACAGTTTATCACTGTCCAGTTCCCACAGAACTATAACATCCCTCCGTTCCTCCATGAGTCTGACTTTACACCCTAATCTCTCTCACTGCTGGGCTCGTCCAGGGCTGCCCTCACGAGCCTGGCTTTACACCCTAATCTCTCTCACTGCTGGGCTCGTCCAGGGCTGCCCTCACGAGCCTGGCTTTACACCCTAATCTCTCTCACTGCTGGACTCGTCCAGGGCTGCCCTCACGAGCCTGGCTTTGCACCCTAATCTCTCTCACTGCTGGGCTCATCCAGGGCTGCCCTCACGAGCCTGGCTTTGAAGGCGGGACCCCAGACGGCGCTCACCTTGCGTCCCCCGGTGTAGAGGCGGTTCCCGTCCTGGGAGAAGCACAGGTGGGTGAGACCCCCGCGGTGCCGGGACGGGAGCAGCGCCAGCAGGGTGCCGTCCTGGCAGGAGTAGAGTCCCGCCGTGCGCGAATATGACCCGCAGACGTAGAGGGACTGGGAGGGGCTGAACGCCATGCAGGAGATAATGCCAGTCTGTCCTTTTCTCTTCACTGGGGGACAATAAGGTGATAAAATCATATTTTTATAGTTTTTTCTTCTTCTTAGGGCTCCTTATAATCTGCATGTATTTAAGATTTATATTTTGTGTCTTGGTTCTTAGTTAGCATAGTTAGCATAGTTGAGCACTGCATTAGTAGTAGTGATGTTGTGTATATGCCGGCTGGGGGAGGGAGCAGGAGTGAGGAGGGCTGGGGGAGGGAGCAGGAGTGAGGAGGGCTGGGGGAGGGGGCAGGTGTGAGGAGGGCTGGGGGAGGGAGCAGGAGTGAGGAGGGCTGGGGGAGGGAGCAGGAGTGAGCAGGGCTGGGGGAGGTAGCAGAGTGAGCAGGGCTGGGGGAGGGAGCAGAGTGAGCAGGGCTGGGGGAGGGAGCAGAGTGAGCAGGGCTGGGGGAGGGAGCAGGAGTGAGGAGGGCTGGGGGAGGGAGCAGGAGTGAGCAGGGCTGGGGGAGGGAGCAGGAGTGAGGAGGGCTGGGGGAGGGAGCAGGAGTGAGCAGGGCTGGGGGAGGGAGCAGAGTGAGCAGGGCTGGGGGAGGGAGCAGGAGTGAGCAGGGCTGGGGGAGGGAGCAGAATGAGCAGGGCTGGGGGAGGGAGCAGAGTGAGCAGGGCTGGGGGAGGGAGCAGGAGTGAGCAGGGCTGGGGGAGGGAGCAGAGTGAGGAGGGCTGGGGGAGGGAGCAGGAGTGAGGAGGGCTGGGGGAGGGAGCAGGAGTGAGGAGGGCTGGGGGAGGGGAGCAGGAGTGAGGAGGGCTGGGGGAGGGAGCAGGAGTGAGGAGGGCTGGGGGAGGGAGCAGAGTGAGCAGGGCTGGGGGAGGGAGCAGGTGTGAGGAGGGCTGGGGGAGGGAGCAGAGTGAGGAGGGCTGGGGGAGGGAGCAGAGTGAGGAGGGCTGGGGGAGGGAGCTGGAGTGAGGAGGGCTGGGGGAGGGGGCAGGTGTGAGGAGGGCTGGGGGAGGGAGCAGAGTGAGCAGGGCTGGGGGAGGGAGCAGAGTGAGGAGGGCTGGGGGAGGGAGCAGAGTGAGCAGGGCTGGGGGAGGGAGCAGGAGTGAGCAGGGCTGGGGGAGGGAGCAGAGTGAGCAGGGCTGGGGGAGGGAGCAGGAGTGAGGAGGGCTGGGGGAGGGAGCAGAGTGAGCAGGGCTGGGGGAGGGAGCAGGAGTGAGGAGGGCTGGGGGAGGGAGCAGGGCTGGGGGAGGGCTGGGGGAGGGAGCAGGAGTGAGGAGGGCTGGGGGAGGGAGCAGGAGTGAGCAGGGCTGGGGGAGGGAGCAGGAGTGAGGAGGGCTGGGGGAGGGAGCAGGAGTGAGCAGGGCTGGGGGAGGGAGCAGAGTGAGCAGGGCTGGGGGAGGGAGCAGAGTGAGCAGGGCTGGGGGAGGGAGCAGAATGAGCAGGGCTGGGGGAGGGAGCAGAGTGAGCAGGGCTGGGGGAGGGAGCAGGAGTGAGCAGGGCTGGGGGAGGGAGCAGAGTGAGGAGGGCTGGGGGAGGGAGCAGGAGTGAGGAGGGCTGGGGGAGGGAGCAGGAGTGAGGAGGGCTGGGGGAGGGAGCAGGAGTGAGGAGGGCTGGGGGAGGGAGCAGAGTGAGCAGGGCTGGGGGAGGGAGCAGGTGTGAGGAGGGCTGGGGGAGGGAGCAGGAGTGAGCAGGGCTGGGGGAGGGGGCAGGTGTGAGGAGGGCTGGGGGAGGGGGCAGGTGTGAGGAGGGCTGGGGGAGGGAGCAGAGTGAGCAGGGCTGGGGGAGGGAGCAGGAGTGAGGAGGGCTGGGGGAGGGGGCAGGTGTGAGGAGGGCTGGGGGAGGGGGCAGGTGTGAGGAGGGCTGGGGGAGGGGGCAGGTGTGAGGAGGGCTGGGGGAGGGGGCAGGTGTGAGGAGGGCTGGGGGAGGGGGCAGGTGTGAGGAGGGCTGGGGGAAGGGGCAGGTGTGAGGAGGGCTGGGGGAGGGAGCAGAGTGAGCAGGGCTGGGGGAGGGAGCAGGAGTGAGGAGGGCTGGGGGAGGGAGCAGGAGTGAGGAGGGCTGGGGGAGGGAGCAGAGTGAGCAGGGCTGGGGGAGGGAGCAGGAGTGAGCAGGGCTGGGGGAGGGAGCAGGGGTGAGGAGGGCTGGGGGAGGGAGCAGGAGTGAGCAGGGCTGGGGGAGGGAGCAGGAGTGAGGAGGGCTGGGGGAGGGAGCAGAGTGAGGAGGGCTGGGGGAGGGAGCAGGACTGGGGGAGGGAACAGGGGTGAGCAGGGCTGGGGGAGGGAGCAGGAGTGAGCAGGGCTGGGGGAGGGAGCAGGGGTGAGCAGGGCTGGGGGAGGGAGCAGGGCTGGGGGAGGGCTGGGGGAGGGAGCAGGAGTGAGGAGGGCTGGGGGAGGGAGCAGAGTGAGGAGGGCTGGGGGAGGGAGCAGAGTGAGGAGGGCTGGGGGAGGGAGCAGGAGTGAGCAGGGCTGGGGGAGGGAACAGAGTGAGCAGGGCTGGGGGAGGGAGCAGGAGTGAGGAGGGCTGGGGAGGGAGCAGGAGTGAGGAGGGCTGGGGGAGGGAGCAGGAGTGAGGAGGGCTGGGGGAGGGAGCAGGAGTGAGCAGGGCTGGGGGAGGGAGCAGGGGTGAGCAGGGCTGGGGGAGGGAGCAGGGCTGGGGGAGGGCTGGGGGAGGGAGCAGGAGTGAGGAGGGCTGGGGGAGGGAGCAGAGTGAGGAGGGCTGGGGGAGGGAACAGGAGTGAGCAGGGCTGGGGGAGGGAGCAGGAGTGAGGAGGGCTGGGGGAGGGCTGGGGGAGGGAGCTGGAGTGAGGAGGGCTGGGGGAGGGGGCAGGTGTGAGGAGGGCTGGGGGAGGGAGCAGAGTGAGCAGGGCTGGGGGAGGGAGCAGAGTGAGCAGGGCTGGGGGAGGGAGCAGAGTGAGCAGGGCTGGGGGAGGGAGCAGAGTGAGCAGGGCTGGGGGAGGGAGCAGAGTGAGCAGGGCTGGGGGAGGGAGCAGAGTGAGCAGGGCTGGGGGAGGGAGCAGGAGTGAGGAGGGCTGGAGGAGGGAACAGAGTGAGCAGGGCTGGGGGAGGGAGCAGGAGTGAGGAGGGCTGGGGGAGGGAGCAGGAGTGAGGAGGGCTGGGGGAGGGAGCAGGAGTGAGGAGGGCTGGGGGAGGGAGCAGGAGTGAGGAGGGCTGGGGGAGGGAGCAGGAGTGAGGAGGGCGCAGGAGTGAGGAGGGCTGGGGGAGGGAGCAGGAGTGAGCAGGGCTGGGGGAGGGAGCAGGAGTGAGCAGGGCTGGGGGAGGTAGCAGAGTGAGCAGGGCTGGGGGAGGGAGCAGGAGTGAGCAGGACTGGGGGAGGGAGCAGAGTGAGCAGGAGTGAGGAGGGCTGGGGGAGGGAGCAGAGTGAGCAGGGCTGGGGGAGGGAGCAGGAGTGAGGAGGGCTGGGGGAGGGAGCAGGTGTGAGGAGGGCTGGGGGAGGGAGCAGGAGTGAGGAGGGCTGGGGGAGGGAGCAGGAGTGAGGAGGGCTGGGGGGAGGGAGCAGGAGTGAGCAGGGCTGGGGGAGGGAGCAGAGTGAGCAGGGCTGGGGGAGGGAGCAGAGTGAGCAGGGCTGGGGGAGGGAGCAGAATGAGCAGGGCTGGGGGAGGGAGCAGAAGTGAGGAGGGCTGGGGGAGGGAGCAGAGTGAGGAGGGCTGGGGGAGGGAGCAGGAGTGAGGAGGGCTGGGGGAGGGAACAGGAGTGAGCAGGGCTGGGGGAGGGAGCAGAGTGAGCAGGGCTGGGGGAGGGAGCAGAGTGAGCAGGGCTGGGGGAGGGAGCAGAGTGAGCAGGGCTGGGGGAGGGAGCAGAGTGAGCAGGGCTGGGGGAGGGAGCAGAGTGAGCAGGGCTGGGGGAGGGAGCAGAGTGAGCAGGGCTGGGGGAGGGAGCAGGAGTGAGGAGGGCTGGGGGAGGGAACAGAGTGAGCAGGGCTGGGGGAGGGAGCAGGAGTGAGGAGGGCTGGGGGAGGGAGCAGGAGTGAGGAGGGCTGGGGGAGGGAGCAAGAGTGAGCAGGGCTGGGGGAGGGAGCAGAGTGAGCAGGGCTGGGGGAGGGAGCAGGAGTGAGCAGGGCTGGGGGAGGGAGCAGGAGTGAGCAGGGCTGGGGGAGGGAGCAGGAGTGAGCAGGGCTGGGGGAGGTAGCAGAGTGAGCAGGGCTGGGGGAGGGAGCAGGAGTGAGCAGGACTGGGGGAGGGAGCAGAGTGAGCAGGAGTGAGGAGGGCTGGGGGAGGGAGCAGAGTGAGCAGGGCTGGGGGAGGGAGCAGGAGTGAGGAGGGCTGGGGGAGGGAGCAGGTGTGAGGAGGGCTGGGGGAGGGAGCAGGAGTGAGGAGGGCTGGGGGAGGGAGCAGGAGTGAGGAGGGCTGGGGGAGGGAGCAGGAGTGAGCAGGGCTGGGGGAGGGAGCAGGAGTGAGGAGGGCTGGGGGAGGGAGCAGAGTGAGGAGGGCTGGGGGAGGGAGCAGGAGTGAGGAGGGCTGGGGGAGGGAACAGGAGTGAGCAGGGCTGGGGGAGGGAGCAGAGTGAGCAGGGCTGGGGGAGGGAGCAGAGTGAGCAGGGCTGGGGGAGGGAGCAGAGTGAGCAGGGCTGGGGGAGGGAGCAGAGTGAGCAGGGCTGGGGGAGGGAGCAGAGTGAGCAGGGCTGGGGGAGGGAGCAGAGTGAGCAGGGCTGGGGGAGGGAGCAGGAGTGAGGAGGGCTGGGGGAGGGAACAGAGTGAGCAGGGCTGGGGGAGGGAGCAGGAGTGAGGAGGGCTGGGGGAGGGAGCAGGAGTGAGGAGGGCTGGGGGAGGGAGCAAGAGTGAGCAGGGCTGGGGGAGGGAGCAGAGTGAGCAGGGCTGGGGGAGGGAGCAGGAGTGAGCAGGGCTGGGGGAGGGAGCAGAGTGAGCAGGACTGGGGGAGGGAGCAGGAGTGAGGAGGGCTGGGGGAGGGAGCAGAGTGAGCAGGGCTGGGGGAGGGAGCAGGAGTGAGGAGGGCTGGGGGAGGGAGCAGGGCTGGGGGAGGGCTGGGGGAGGGAGCAGGAGTGAGGAGGGCTGGGGGAGGGAGCAGAGTGAGGAGGGCTGGGGGAGGGAGCAGGAGTGAGCAGGGCTGGGGGAGGGAGCAGGAGTGAGGAGGGCTGGGGGAGAGAGCAGAGTGAGCAGGGCTAGACTCAGCAGGGCTAGACTCACCCGTAGTAGGCCTCTCCTCGCAGTCTCGGCCAGGACGGTCAGTGTAGAAGACCCGCACCATCTTATCAAAACCACAGTACAACTGGGAGCCATCAGGAGAGAAACACAACGAGTGTGCTGCGGTCAGCTCATCCTGAGGGAGGGAGGGAGGGAGAGAGAGAGAGAGAGAGAGAGAGAGAGGGAGGGAGGGAGGGAGGGAGGGAGGGAGGGAGGGAGAGAGAGAGAGGGAGGGAGGGAGAAGGAGAGAAGGAGGAAGGAACTGAATTTTCACTTTACTTCAACAAACTTTTGAATCTCTACTCTGAAGAAATCAGGAAAAAAAAAACTATTATTCAAGGAAGTGTGAACACAAAATCAAACAGGAAAAATATTTTTGTATGAGCACCGGCAGCTCAAAATCAGTCAAAGCAGAAGACAAAAATAAATAAATAATAGCAAACACAGGGGAAAGTAAAGGATAAAACAATAGCAGGTAGAAAAGAGTAGTAGAAAGAGGGAGGGAAAAGAGGAGAGGAGAGGAGAGTGAAAGAGAGCAGGGCCCCTGAGGGTGTGGCTCAGTGTGGCACTAGAAAGTGTAGGAGGAGCTTAGACGGCCGCTCCTCCTGATTGGCTGCCGTCTCCAAAAGCCTGGAAGGCCTAAAGGACCCTGGACGGTAGAGGCCTTGCTTACAGGCAAGCACAGCGGAGGCTGACCGGTGTTATAAAGGCCGGCTGGACTAGATGGACATGATACCGCTGCACGATGGACATTCGCTACTCTTCTTGTCTGGCTTCCTGAGTTTTGTTTGTAAACCTAACATGCGAATACTCTTTTGAGGGAAGAAAAAAAAAAAAAAAACACTTCCTCACTTCATTTTGCTTATAGCCAGTATTGATTTCTGCCCTGTCACAGCCATAGAGCATTAACAAATTTAGTTGTTTTTTTTTTGTCCACTCACCGCCCAACAGTGATCATGACTGCCAACAGCCCAACATAGTCACCACACCTGCCCAGGTACCGCAAAGGGATATGTGCCTTTTTAATGTACTCACTCACCAGATGGTTATAAGGCCGAAAGGTCGCCCGAAGGTCACCGTAGAAGGCGTCCCAAATGTGCACTGGGTTATCACGACTGCTGCTGGCAATGCTGAGAGAGAAATTAAATTATTAGGTTATAAGATTATTAGGATAATGTAAACCCTGCCCCCCAATTTGGGGTCAGTCAGGGTTTATGGATGGAATGGTCAGTCACAGTGAACGGATGCACTGGAAGAGTGTTACAGTGGTTTTAACAGGCTGCACTCACAAACAGGTATCGGGGTCCAGGGAGCTCATCTTGGGGTACCAACAGTAGTCATAAATGGTGTCTCCTTCTGCCATTCTCAGCACTGGACTCTGTAGGTACAGCACAGTTGAGAACGGTGTGGGGGTATATGCATAGCAGTTACACTGATATTATATTACTGGTATACAGGACAGCTATATAACATTGCTTAGGTCAGGGGCTTTCAACCTTTTCTGTGACAGGGACCCCTACCCAGGCTAGTGTTCATACACTATTCCTGCAGTAGAGGTTCATACACTATTCCTGCAGTAGAGGTTTATAAACAATTCCTGCAGTAGAGGTTTATACACTATTCCTGCAGTAGAGGTTTATAAACTATTCCTGCAGTAGAGGTTTATATACTATTCCTGCAGTAGAGGTTTATAAACTATTCCTGCAGTAGAGGTTTATATACTATTCCTGTAGTAGAGGTTCATACACTATTCCTGCAGTAGAGGTTTAGACACTATTCCTGCAGTAGAGGTTTAGACACTATTCCTGCAGTAGAGGTTTATACACTAGTCACCATCTCAGTAAGCAGGTCCCAGTCGTTGCTATAGAGCTCCGGTGGAAGGTTGTAAACACGGAGCACATTGTCAGCGCTGTTGGACAGGATACAGGAGCCGTCAGGGGCCCTGGAGGAGAGAGAGAAAGAGAGGGAGGGAGGGAGAGAAGGACACAGAGAGCAATGTAACACACTGCATACTCATCACTAAATGTGTCATTCACACTTACAGTGCTTCATTGACACAACCCGTAGGGAAAGGGAACGTACCAAAAATGGAATCAAGTAAAATCCATTATCAATACATTGTAATAATTCACAATATTTTGGCATAGCTATACATTACCACTTTTGGGTATTGCAACATATACATTTAAATACATTGCTGTGTTTAGATTTTAAGTTAATTTGTGCAATCATAAATGTATTTTAAGAATATATTTAATAACAAATATAAAATTTATATGTACAGGTGATTGTAGAAAGCCCTAATGGGTTTAGAGGCTCACCACAATACTGCCTGTGAAATAGATTCATCATTTCATTATTTAACAATATATCACAATATGTTGCATTTCTTAAAGTGAAGATAAAAGGAAAACTCTGAACTCTATCGGGGAGACAATACAATCTGATTAAAAATATACAGGGCTGATAATTTTGATGGACAAGGGTGAGATATTATTGAGTATGTCTCCAATACTGACCTCTGGGGGCACAGAAAAGCACAAACCAATACTCAGTGAACAAAGGAACCACAGAATTGATCATCTTTAATAGTAAATGACAGTTTACCACTTGCAGCCCCTGAGGTAGTTCTCTGGAGAGCTTGTGTATTCAGCCCAGGCACCGGTCAGCATCTGGGGGTTTCGGCTGAAATCTAGACCCAGGCTGCAGATAAAGGAGAAAGTAAGCGTAGGCCTCAGGATAGACAGAGACATAATAATAACAAACAGAAATGACAAAATGCGATAAAGAAGACAATAAACATTTATTTTTGGTAGTCTCCTTAGACCAAATACAGGAATACCAAGCTGAGCTTAAAACCATTAATATGCTTAACATGGTTTTAAAGGATTGACATCCTTTATCGGGGGTGGCGAAGACATTGCATGTTTCGGACGGAAGAGGGGACATGCTTGTCTTTAGCCATCCTAAATTGACAGTGGACGACGTGACGATCGCTGCAGTGTGCCTGTGACTGGGCATTCCAAAATGGAGGGGGGAGAAAAAAATAAAAAAATAAAAAACATAAAAACACAAAATGAATTCAACTCACATTTGGCCTTCCTGAGAGCTGAAATCTGAATCCTGGATTCCACCTTCCTTCTCCACTCCTCCCTCCATCATTACGGGGGTCTGCTGTCCGTTCTGCGGCCACTCTTCCTCTGCCTGTCTCGGCTCATGGGTCTGTACTGACGCTATGCCGGACAAAAGTAAGTCACATGCAGTTCAAAAAGCAGGCGGGTAATACGGTGAAAAGCTGCCTCGGGGTTTACATACTCAATTTCAGACGCAGCTTTGGATAAGACCACCTGCTAATTGGACGTGATAGAAAGTAAATGTCTTATCTGTACCAAGTGCTGTAACAGTCAGAAACCAACTCTTAATTAAAATGTTCTGATTCTACAAAAGTAACCTAGCTACACATAATGGACATGAGGTCAGTAGAAAGGAAAGGAAATTACAATCTTAGAGAAAAGTTAGACGGACAGTCAGGAAGAGTGAGACAGAAATATAAGAACATAGAAAAAAGAAAAAGGTTTAAGTGTATGAGGCAGGAAAGGACAAAAAAAAAAAGTTACATGGGGTATTTCCCTTCAAATACAAAGAGGTCTCTGGTCATGGACAAGAGCATCTAGCAGATTCAAAGACACGTTACACTCACCTTCCTCTTCACCTTTGTCTTGTATCTGTAGAGATTGATCACAGCCACCATCTTTCCCCTCCTCTGGCTCAACGGGTTGTTGGCAATCACAGGCCAAGGCCGCTTCTGCTTCTTCCAGCCGTGGTTGTTTGGCAGCTGGGGGCAACTCTTCCTCCAACGCCTCTTCCTCTCCAAGACCTTGGTGTACCAAGGGAGGTTGGGGTGGCTCGTTGTCCCCCTCCGCCTCCTGCCCTGCCATGCTTCCAGAGTCTCCTACGTCCGCCGTGGACGACATGATACCCCTCCCACCCTGGGCTTGCTGTTGTTTACCTCTAGCCCCAATAAGCCGTGTTCGCCTTCAAGATCTGGTGGTTCCGTTATTGCGTCAAAGCCCACTGCTCCTTATCGGGCGTTCTTTAGCTCGTGCGCTGTCAGACGGCTGTGTGATAGGTGCTACTGGGGTAGTGCTTCTTCCTACAGGGTGACTGACGGAGCCTAGAGGACGATGAGGACATCACAGCTTCAACGCAACTGCTCAGAAAGGGGAGGGAGAGAGATATCAAAGATAGGGCGGGCAAAGATGAAAAACAAAACGAATTTCACAGAGAACGTGGAGACATATGAAAGGCAAATAGATTAACATTAGACTCGGAGAAGAGAGACCGAGGAAGGCAAGACTTGGGGCACTGTATGACTTGGCCAGAAATATTTGCAAGACTCCAATGTAGACGGCTGAAGTGGGTTCAGGCTAATATACTAGGAGACTACCTTATCAGTCCAGGTAACCAGTAGCGCGTATAAATTAACCACAAACACAATGCTTTAGAATAAGCAGCTCGCAAGCTAGCTAGCCAACTCAGTGCTCTACAGCTACAGTGGGTAACATGCACATAATGCATGGATTCGTCGGAATTAGTTTAATCCTCGTTATTATTCATCATTACAGCTTGGTAACGTAGTACAGAACAGGCTGCGAGCTATCTAACGTTACATCATTGATCGCGAGCAAGCAGACTAGCTACATTCTATACGTTACGATAATCACATGGTGGTTTTCTTCTTGGATTTGTTTACAAACCTGCTTGGTTGATATATACTGTATGTCCTTCCTGAAACGATTATCTTGCTTATTGCCGTTGCTCCCCACTTCAGTACAAATGTCGCACTTGCACTTCCCAAGAATACAAATAGCAATGCATCAAAAAGGAGTTCGGGGGACAAAGCACCCTGTTGGATCAAACGTAGAAGCTCACGTTGCACATTCGATCACAATGCATGGCGCCATGACATTTCGCTGTTACTAATCCAGTGACGTAAATTATCGCGAGATTTTATAAGCCGAAAATGCATTTTCGCGAGATTTTCGTAACAGGTGGTCAGTTCCATACTGAAATGGTTTAGATAAAACCCTGTTCAAAGAAACGTAAATGTAGTTCAAAACAAATGGACGCCTCAACAGTATTGGTGAAATATGCCGTTACAAGCAATGATATGTCAATGTCCGTATTTTATATGCTAAATTTGAACTTGACATGTTCATACTAAAGTTACAAGTGACAGCAGTGTTTCACGTTGCTGCATCTGTGAGCGTCCTTAGCATGTCCTTTGACAGTACAAATACATGTAGTTTTCAACAGTGTGTTAACCGTGCTTAACCGTACTGTATTGCTAAAAATTGGCTACAGGTCAGGACAGGACAGTTTCAAGGCAGGGTGTGTGTGTTAATGTCAGTTAGGCACAAGGTTTGGTCACCTCACGCCTGGACTACTGCAACTCCCTGCTCGCAAGCCTACCGGCCTGCGCCATTCTGCCTCTTCAACTGATCCAGAATGCAGCTGCCCGGCTTGTGTTCAACCTCCCGAAATTTTCCCATGTAACCCCCCTGCTGAGGTCTCTCCACTGGCTGCCAGTTGCAGCCAGGATCAGGTTCAAAGTTCTGACCCTGGCCTACACTGCAGCCAATAGGACAGGCCCCGCCTACCTGCAGGACTTAATCCAGAACTATGTTCCAGCTCCACCACTTCGCTCTTCTACAGCAGGGCGACTGGCACTTCCCCCCCTCCGTGTCAAAGGCTCTCGCTTGTCCCGACTGCAGAGTTTTTCCACATTAGCTCCTCAGTGGTGGAATGAACTTCCCATTCCCCTACGTTCTACTCCAACCCTGCCTGCATTCCGTCGAGGCCTGAAGACACACCTCTTCAGACTCCACCTTGACTGATATCCTCACCTAGGAATATCAGTTCCCTGTGTTTTCCTGTCTGTTTATTATTGTTTATAATAGTATTTGGAATGGTAGTGTGGTGTTGCTGATTTGCCCACAGCTTACTGTGAATTACAGTCGACGTTCATTGCTAGGGATAGCTGCTACATTATGCGAAGGATGTGCTTTGCCTTGTCTGTTCTGTAATGATCTTGATGTCTCTGTACGCACTTACTGTACGTCGCTTTGGATAAAAGCGTCTGCTAAATAAATGTAATGTAATGTTTGGAGACAACATTTCATGTACCACTGTAATTCAAATGTAGTTAAAACAAATCTAAATATGCATATTTCATTCAAAATAAATATGTCAGAAAAATTACGGTAGAACACGGTATGACAAGGTATGGAGTGTGTGATTTATTTGATGGTTCTGGGTTCTGTGAGTGGATGCAATTAATCTTTTCAATAGTCAGTTTCCCAGCAGCACAACATTCAAAGAGAAAAAGATAAGCAGACAATCTCAAATTCAACTTTAAATTGATTTATTTTTGTCATTTTTTGTTCTCTTCAAACAAAAAAAAAATATTTACAGTTTTTTCAAGGTTGTTCTTTTTCTTTTCATTTTGCTTTTGTCATATAATGTCTAAAACATTCAAAATGTTTTTTTGTTTGTTTTTTTCTAAAGCAGTGGAGTTGAGCTGACTGGATTGGTTGAAAAGGACGCTTACAACTGTCTAAGTTTGGCTGGACAAGGAAACTAAGAGGCCTTATCTTTTCAACTCGATGAAAAAAAGCGCGTGTACACGGTTCAATTAAAATACGTCATTTATGGAGATTAACTTCTCTTTAAACCCAAGGAAATAAGCAACCCCTGAAAACACTCTCTCAGTATGACAATCGGACGAGGAGTTAATTTCTAAAACCAACAGAGGTCCAAGTT
>CM056393.1:8287256-8292538 GCA_029718625.1 Synaphobranchus kaupii
AGGACACAGTTGCAACTGCTCTTCAAAGAGTCCTTAGTGCAGAAGCGCACTCACCCCCTCTCCCTCCCGCCCATAAAACCAACACCAAATACAGAACCAAAAAAAAAAAAAAAACTGAACGAAAAACAAAACAAAAAATCTAAAACAAAAGAACAAAAACTGCACCCACAGAAATCCGTGTGGTTTGTAAACAACCAAAACTCCCATAAGGAATAGAAATCGAAGTCTGTTTTTATTTTCATAGTTCTTTTTGTATGAATGGGGCTGTAGAGGCAGTGTATTAAACAGTGGGCATCCATGCTTCTCCTGGCGTACATCTATGAAAAATACGTAGCTGTCCTCTTCGTGAAAAACCCGGCATCATCTCAAGTTTTTTTTTTTTTTCGTTTTTTTTTTTGGAATACATTCAATATTTTTTTATGAAAAAAATAACACACGCACTTCTTGTGGAGGCAATGAAACAAAAATAAAAATTTAAGGGTTAAAAGAAACGAACCAAAAAAAAAAACAAACAAACAAAAATAGCAGCCTCAAGTGCTCCAAATCCTCAACCAAATACTTTTTCACTTTGTATGTAATGCTTATATAAAAAGAAAATTTATCAATTGCAACAACAATAGTAACACAATACACTAACATCGGTGCACTGACCTGCACACAAAGTTTGATGCTATTTTCTTAGCTCAATTAGAAACTCGATCCATTTCATTCATTGGTGAGAGAGTTAACAAAAGGCAATATTATCGCATCCAAGAAAACTAAACAAACTAAATCCCCCAAACATCATCCCCAGATTAAACAACAAATCTTCAAATATACAATTACATACATTTTGCATGTTTCTTTTTTTTAATATATAAATAAGTACAGAACAGAAAACTTAAAGGGCAATGTGAAAGACTAAAGACACTTATGGAACTCGAAGTTATAAATGCAGATATGTAGAAAAAAATTCATACATACAGTCCACCCCATTCTTGCACTCACTCTTTCGGTCCAATCACACGCGGCGCGCACACTCACACACGTGTGCGCGCGCAGCGCACACACACACACACACACACACACACGACACCACTCTTCTGTGGCTGTTTTTTGAAAATCAGAGGCAGGCCGTTCTCCCCTGTCCCCCCGCCCCTCCCCCCCACTTCATCCCATCATTGACAGGGATACGGTGGAGAAGGAGGGAGAGAGAGAGGGGTTACACTGCACCCTTCATAGCACCCTCGCCCCTTTCCAAAAGAAAAAAAAAAAAACTCAAGAAAACGTATTTAACAGAGCACTGACACAATACACATTTCAGAACATATGCATACATTTGGATTGTTTTCATCTGGGGATGAATAGCTGGTGAAAAAAAGAAAAGAAAAAAGGATGGGTTGTGCAATTGCCCTTGCACTCTCTCTCTCTCTCTCTCTCTCTCTCTCTCTCTCTCTCTCTCACACACACACACACACACACACAGACACACACACACACACACACATCCATCCTTGCAAGATTAAAAAAATAATAAAAAATCTAACATACAGCCACCCACCCACATATACACACACACACATACACACACACACACACACACACACACACACACACACATACACACACAAATGCACTCTGCTCATGAAATACAAAATTCTAGTTCAAACAAAATGACAGAATGGCCTCTCATTGTACACATCTTGGTAAGCAGTGGAAAGGAAATACATTTGTGCAGACTATTGTTTCCGACACGCTCTCTCTCTCTCTCACTCGCACTCACACACACATTCACAAAAATATCGCTTTCTATACCTAATCTATTTTGTTTTTTGTTTTTTTGTTTTTTGTTTTTTTTAAGCAAGTGCAAATCTTCAAGTTTTTCAATCAATTTTTAATAGCTTTACTTTTTATATAAACGTTTTTTAAAAAACAAAGCAAAAAACAACAACAGTGTTTGTCTTTTCAAGAAAGGATTTGTTTTCTGATAAGGTTAAAAAAAACAAAAAAAAAAGGAAAAAAAAGGGGTCCCCCCAATTTTTGATTCCCCACCTATATTCCTCAGAAATGTAACCTTCCAGTTCAGATGTTACATGTGTTTACGAATGTGCGTGTGTACACGCACACACGTTCATATTTAGGTTATGTGTTCAAAGAAACACACACACGCACGCACACAAGAAAATAAAAAATAAAAAGAAACAAACAAAAAAACCCTATTCAAATCCCATCTTAATAAAGTGCATTAGTAAGTTTAAGGTGCTGTCAGAAGTGCCAGGGGATTGCCTAACCAATTGCCCCCCCCCCCCCCCCCCCCCCCCCGCCCGCCCCATACACCCTCCCATCCACTGATGACCCCCTTCAACTAAGGACGTTCTCCCAATCCCCGCCCGCTCTCCCCCTCCCCCTAGCAGTGCACATTCGTCATCAGAAGGTCTGATTATTAGACAAAGGCCTCAGGTAGTTATTGCTGTGGATCAGTAATCCTCCACCACCTCCATCTCATTCAGGCTCAGTCTGTCCCCAGCGCTGTGGAAGGAATATCCTGTAGGGGGCAGTAGAGGGCACTGTGAGAAACAACATGGACATCGTCTTCCCCTAAGGTACTGTACCAACTCTACCCTATTCTTAACCTAGTGTACCCTACTATACTCTACCTTACCCAACACTACTGTACCCTACTCTTAACCTAGTGTACCCTACCTTCCTCTACCTTACCCAAAACTACTGTACCCTACTCTTAACCTAGTGTGCCCTACCATACTCTACCTTACCCAACACTACTGTACCCAACACTACTGTACCCTACTCTTAACCTAGTGTACCCTACCTTCCTCTACCTTACCCAACACTACTGTACCCTACTTAACCTAGTGTACCCTACTATACTCTACCTTACCCAACACTACTGTACCCTACTCTTAACCTAGTGTACCCTACCATACTCTACCTTACCCAACACTACTGTACCCTACTTAACCTAGTGTACCCTACTATACTCTACCTTACCCAACACTACGGTACCCTACTCTTAACCTAGTGTACCCTACCTTCCTCTACCTTACCCAACACTACTGTACCCTAATCTAACCTAGTGTACCCTACCATACTCTACCTTACCCAACACTACTGTACCCTACTCTTAACCTAGTGTGCCCTACCATACTCTATCTTACCCAACACTACTGTACCCTACTCTTAACCTAGTGTACCCTACCATACTCTACCTTACCCAACACTACTGTACCCTACTCTTAACCTAGTGTACCCTACTATACTCTACCTTACCCAACACTACTGTACCCTACTCTTAACCTAGTGTACCCTACTCTTAACCTAGTGTACCCTACCTTCCTCTACCTTACCCAACACTACTGTACCCTACTCTTAACCTAGTGTACCCTACTATACTCTACCTTACCCAACACTACTGTACCCTACTCTTAACCTAGTGTACCCTACTCTTAACCTAGTGTACCCTACCTTCCTCTACCTTACCCAACACTACTGTACCCTACTCTTAACCTAGTGTACCCTACCATACTATACCTTACCCAACACTACTGTACCCTACTCTTAACCTAGTGTACCCTACCATACTATACCTTACCCAACACTACTGTACCCTACTCTTAACCTAGTGTACCCTACCATACTCTACCTTACCCAACACTACTGTACCCTACTCTTAACCTAGTGCCCTACCATACTCTACCTTACCCAACGCTACTGTACCCTACTCTTAACCTAGTGTACCCTACTCTTAACCTAGTGTACCCTACTCTTAACCTAGTGTACCCTACCTTCCTCTACCTTACCCAACACTACTGTACCCTATTCTTAACCTAGTATACCCTACTATACTCTACCTTACCCAACACTACTGTACCCTACTCTTAACCTAGTGTACCCTACCTTCCTCTACCTTACCCAACACTACTGTACCCTACTTAACCTAGTGTACCCTACTATACTCTACCTTACCCAACACTACTGTACCCTACTCTTAACCTAGTGTACTCTACCTTACCCAACACTACTGTACCCTACTCTTAACCTAGTGTACCCTACCTTCCTCTACCTTACCCAACACTACTGTACCCTACTTAACCTAGTGTACCCTACTATACTCTACCTTACCCAACACTACTGTACCCTACTCTTAACCTAGTGTGCCCTACCATACTCTACCTTACCCAACACTACTGTACCCTACTTAACCTAGTGTACCCTACCATACTCTACCTTACCCAACACTACTGTACCCTAATCTAACCTAGTGTACCCTACCATACTCTACCTTACCCAACACTACTGTACCCTACTCTTAACCTAGTGTGCCCTACCATACTCTACCTTACCCAACACTACTGTACCCTACTCTTAACCTAGTGTGCCCTACCATACTCTACCTTACCCAACACTACTGTACCCTAATCTAACCTAGTGTACCCTACCATACTCTATCTTACCCAACACTACTGTACCCTAATCTAACCTAGTGTACCCTACCATACTCTACCTTACCCAACTCTACTGTACCCTACTCTTAACCTAGTGTGCCCTACCATACTCTACCTTACCCAACACTACTGTACCCTACTCTTAACCTAGTGTACCCTACCATACTCTACCTTACCCAACACTACTGTACCCTACTCTTAACCTAGTGTACGCTACCATACTCTACCTTACCCAACACTACTGTACCCTAATCTAACCTAGTGTACCCTACCATACTCTACCTTACCCAACACTACTGTACCCTACTCTTAACCTAGTGTACCCTACCATACTCTACCTTACCCAACACTACTGTACCCTACTCTTAACCTAGTGTACCCTACCATACTCTACCTTACCCAACACTACTGTACCCTACTCTTAACCTAGTGTACGCTACCATACTCTACCTTACCCAACACTACTGTACCCTAATCTAACCTAGTGTACCCTACCATACTCTACCTTACCCAACACTACTGTACCCTACTCTTAACCTAGTGTACCCTACCATACTCTACCTTACCCAACACTACTGTACCCTACTCTTAACCTAGTGTACCCTACCATACTCTACCTTACCCAACACTACTGTACCCTACTCTTAACCTAGTGTACCCTACCATACTCTACCTTACCCAACACTACTGTACCCTACTCTTAACCTAGTGTACCCTACCATACTCTACCTTACCCAACACTACTGTACCCTACTTAACCTAGTGTACCCTACCATACTCTACCTTACCCAACACTACTGTACCCTACTCTTAACCTAGTGTGCCCTACCATACTCTACC
>CM056393.1:8293038-8461125 GCA_029718625.1 Synaphobranchus kaupii
TCACCACCCTGTCTCTGCTAGCTCCGCCTCTCCACACTCACCACCCTGTCTCTGCTAGCTCCGCCCCTCCACACTCACCACCCTGTCTCTCTGCTAGCTCCGCCCCTCCACACTCACCACCCTGTCTCTCTGCTAGCTCCGCCCCTCCACACTCACCACCCTGTCTCTCTGCTGGCTCCGCCCCTCCACACTCACCACCCTGTCTCTCTGCTGGCTCCGCCCCTCCACACTCACCACCCTGTCTCTGCTGGCTCCTCCCCTCCTTACTCACCACCCTGTCTCTGCTAGCCCCGCCCCTCCACACTCACCACCCTGTCTCTGCTAGCCCCGCCCCTCCACACTCACCACCCTGTCTCTGCTAGCTCCGCCCCTCCACACTCACCACCCTGTCTTTGCTAGCTCCGCCCCTCCACACTCACCACCCTGTCTCTGCTAGCTCCGCCCCTCCACACTCACCACCCTGTCTCTCTGCTAGCTCCGCCCCTCCACACTCACCACCCTGTCTCTGCTAGCCCCGCCCCTCCACACTCACCACCCTGTCTCTGCTAGCTCCGCCCCTCCACACTCACCACCCTGTCTCTGCTAGCTCCGCCCCTCCACACTCACCACCCTGTCTCTGCTGGCTCCTCCCCTCCCTACTCACCACCCTGTCTCTGCTAGCTCCGCCCCTCCCTACTCACCACCCTGTCTCTGCTAGCCCTGCCCCTCCACACTCACCACCCTGTCTCTGCTAGCTCCGCCCCTCCACACTCACCACCCTGTCTCTGCTAGCTCTGCCCCTCCACACTCACCACCGTCTCTGCTGGCTCCTCCCCTCCCTACTCACCACCCTGTCTCTGCTAGCTCCGCCCCTCCCTACTCACCACCCTGTCTCTGCTAGCTCCGCCCCTCCCTACTCACCACCCTGTCTCTGCTGGCTCCTCCCCTCCCTACTCACCACCCTGTCTCTGCTGGCTCCTCCCCTCCCTACTCACCACCCTGTCTCTGCTGGCTCCTCCCCTCCCTACTCACCACCCTGTCTCTGCTGGCTCCTCCCCTCCCTACTCACCACCCTGTCTCTCTGCTAGCTCCGCCCCTCCACACTCACCACCCTGTCTCTCTGCTGGTGCTGTGCCCTCTGCTGCTGCTTGTGGAGCTGTCTCTCCGCCTCCTGCTGCAGCTCCAGCAGGCTCAGGCCCTTGGCCGATTTGGGCAGCTGAGCGGTGGGGGCCCCCGCTCCACCCCGGGCTGGACTGGGCGGAGGCCTGCTGCTGGCTCTGCTGGAGCAGCTTCATGATCAGCTCCTGCTGCTGCCGGCACTGCGAGGGGCGGGGCGGGGAGGGACACGTGCGTTTGGTTACCCTCCCACAGGACAACGTGAGAGCAGATACAGAACACACACACAGCCTATGACATGGGACACATGCACACCCTGAACTCAACTATGACATGGGTCACAGACACACACACACACACACACACACACACCCTGAACGCAGCTATGACATGGGTCACAGACACACACACACACACACACACACACACACACACACACACACACACACCCTGAACTCAACTATGACATGGGTCACACACACACACACACACACACACCCTGAACGCAGCTATGACATGGATCGCACACACACACACACACACACACACACCCTGAACTCAACTATGACATGGGTCACACACACACACACACACACACACACACACACACACACACACACACACACACACACACACACACACACACACACACACACACACACACACACACACACACACACACACACACACACACACACACACACACACCCTGAACGCAGCTATGACATGGATCGCACACACACATGCACACCCTGAACTCAGCTATGACATGGGTCTCACACACGGAACAAGCTGCCATGTCCTTATGTTCTTTATGTTTAAAGGGAACTCCACTTACAGTGGACACATCTGTCTCACGCATCCACGCATACACACACAGTCATAAACAGACACACACACACACACGATCAGATGCGTCTCAGCGCCTGGTTGTAGGGCATGGCGCCTCTTCCTCACCTGTTTGCGCCGGAACAGCTCCTCTTCCTCTCGCCTCTTCTGCTCCTCCTGCTGCCTCCTCTTCTCCTCTCTGCGTTTCCTGTCCTCCTCCTCCCGCTTCGCCCTGAGTTCAGCATCTCGCCTCTCCTGCTGGAGCTGCGCCCGCCGGCCGTACGGACAGACACACGGACACGGGGTCATACAGACACATGGACAGACACACGGACACGGGGGTCACACAGACACATGGACAGACACACGGACACGGGGGTCACACAGACACATGGACAGACACACAGGGGATACACAGATACACAGGGAGGGAAAACCGGCCGTTCATATCTCATTTCTGCACATTGTTACTGCACACACAAACCAGCACAATGCTACCTTTCTCCACAGCACTGCACACTGACAGGAATATGTGGATGTTACCGATATAAGCCCGAGACTTGTTGACACACAACAGCACAAAATGGCTCAATTCAAAAAGGTCAAAAGGTTGAACACTTCTGCAAGGGTTAGCCCCGTTGTTAATACTGCTGTTCGAGTTTTCAACGTTTCTGAGTGCAGGTGCACCGCATGGTAAAAGTGAGGGCCACACAGGGGCCCCTAAAACCCTCTCACACCTCTCACCTTCTGAAGCTGTTCGAGAGTTGGACCCTGAGTTGAAGAATTCATTGTTAAGTCCCATAAAGTGGCTTCACTGCCTGCAATGGGGAAAGGAGTGGAGAGAGAGAGGAAGAAGGAGTGAAAGAGAGAGAGAGAGCGACAGAGAGAAAGTGGAAAAGGGGAATTAATTTGAAACGTATAGGTTTCACATGTTCAGTGTATCCATGCATTTACTTCATCATTACAGTATTTCATGTGTGTGTAGTAGGTGCGAGTGTGTGTGTGTTTACATACAAGTGTGTATGTGTTTGTGCATGCACTGTTCTGCGTGTGTGTGTCAGGGTGTGTACGCGTATGCATGTATGTATGCGTGTGTGTGTGTCAGTAGTATGAGCAGTAGACGGCAGGGCACCTTGTTGCTGTAAAGCTGAGGTATGCGTGTCCCACATGGACCCTGTATCTGGCACTGACATCGACCTGTTCATCGAAGGCATCATGCTCTGCTCTCCACACCTGTGGGAGGGGCAAACACGACACCTGAGTCACAATAATATACTAATATACAGTCAGGAAAAAACAACCCTTAAAGTGATCCATCCATATCTACTGCATATCTAGAAGCAGAGTGATGGTTTGAGGCTCGTTTGACACCTCAGACCCTTGATGACTCCACCATTTCTCCAACCATGTATTCCACACTGTTCCAGCATAATTTACAGCTAAATCTAGTCCCATTCCCCAATTCCCATAGAGATCCATTCAAAAGCAGAGAAGTTATAGTATTGCTTGTTAGAGTACCAGAAAATAAGATATCAAGAGTCTTTTGATATTGGTGGTTTACAGACATCAGGAAGACATGGCATGCAAAGGATATGCCACCAAATATTAAAAATGATTACTTTATTCTACATTATGTTAAACTGTCCAATATCTTTTGATGCCCGAAAATGGGGGGGGGGGGGGGGGGGGGGGGGCTATGTACAAAAGGTTCTCTAATTTATTAACGGTTCATCCGATATTGATGAAAATACCCTCAAATTAAAGCTGACAGTCTGCACTTCAACCTCATTGTCATTGTATCCTTTCAAACTCCAAGTGCTTGAGTACAGAACTAAAATAACAAAAAATGTGTCACTGTCCAATGAATTATGGTGCTCACTGTATATATCTACAGTTAGCTAATACACCTGCCACATTATCTGTTGATGATTTGAGACAGACAGACAGACCTGTTGATGATCTGAGACAGACAAACAGACAGACAGACCTGTTGATGAGCTGGAAAAGCTGCTGTTGCTGGAGCTGCTGGTAGAGTGCCGCAGCAGCTGCAAGCTCCTGCTGCTTCTTCAGCCTCTCCTGGTCCATGTTACCCTGCAGGGGAGAGACCTCACATATCACATCCCAGCACGTCACATCCACAGAGAAATCACATCCCAGCACGTCACATCCACAGAGAAATCACATCACAGCACATGTCACATCCACAGAGAAATCACATCACAGCACAAGTCACATCCACAGAGAAATCACAACACACGTCACATCAACACAGAAATCACATCACAGCACACGTCACATCAACACAGAAATCACATCACAGCACAAGTCACATCCACAGAGAAATCACATCACAGCACACGTCACATCCACAGAGAAATCACATCACAGCACACGTCACATCCACAGAGAAATCACATCACAGCACACGTCACATCAACACAGAGAAATCACAACACACGTCACATCCACAGAGAAATCACATCACAACACACGGGGAACTGCATTAACTACGTAAAGGCTGGATATACAGCGTTTCCCCTACAATTGTACAAGCCTGGTAGGCCGCCAGAAAAATATAATGCCAAAAATAATGCAAAAAAAGCTATTTATTCAGAAAATCAATCATCACTCATGCTTGGGAGCTTCTATGCAGCAGCAATGCTCCTAATTGTGAGTCAGTCTCTGTGTCGTTGCCTGGGAAACTTGACGTGATGAGTGCCTAGCTGTTTGCTACTGCTGAGTGAGGATTGTGGGTAATGATGGAGAGGAGTGGACCGGATACCTGCTGGCTATTTTTACCTTCATCGACTCTTTTCCAAGGCTTCTCCAAGTCAGAGTACGTTTGCCATTTTTCATATTGTCTTGTGGAAACGCAATGTCACTGTATGTGTCTCGTTTGCACTGTCAATACTACAACCTAATTTTGGCGCGCGCGTCCATGATCGTCGTATCGATACGGTTGAACATAACGTCACCCTCGAAACCAACGTAATATTATTGCGTCAACTCAATAATACAACCTAATGTTGGCGCGCGTCCACGATCATCGTATCGATACGGCTGAACATAACGTCACCCCCTAAACCAACGTAATATTATTGCATCAACTCTGTTAAAATAATCAACTAGCTTGCTAGCGTTACACGGATACTGCCTCTCATAGCTAGCTAGCGAACGTTAGCTATCAACGTTGTGGCTGATCAGTTTGAACACTTTTTGTGCGAAATTCGCCATAATGCAAACTTAGTCCCCCGTGATGCAACTTACGGCGAGTTATTACAATAATCGATAGCCACTGTAAGCACGGCACAACCTGTGGCAAAATAGCCGTATCGTGTTGCCATGGTGAAGTTTTTCTCCAAGCCAAGGGAGATAAAGTGCTGCAATGACTCATGCCCACTGTGTTCATGACGTGTGAATGTTTCGCAAAAGGTCAGAGGATTGTTAACATTAATGCTCCCGGTGCTGCATAAAACCTGGGTAAAGCTGCAAAGTAATGCCACGTGTCCCCATTTTTATTCCCCTCCAATAGCAATGTCCCCCAAGAACCCCCTTTAATCTAATGTATTTTTATTGAATGTTTTATTGAAAAAATATCTACGTCATTGAAGTTCGTAACATTGTTAAAAGATTCTCTGTATGCAGTCTTAATTATAATGTGGCATAGATTGCATACAGCTTATTTTTGTGCAATTAACACATCGTCTTAAGTCATCCTCTTCTCGTGATCATACAGAGCTCGTTTGCTCTGAATATACAGAGCAAACAAAACTTTTAACGGCAATATGAATTGTAGACCGTCTGCCGCGCCATCCGACCGAAGCCAGCCGTGCCCAAATGCCGTCCCGCGTACCACATCCGTTTAAAGGGTTTTTGGCGCGTACCACCAGGCCTGAAAAAATTCTAGGAGAAGCGCTGATGTACGTACACAGAGGTCTGCTGCCTACCACAGCGAGTGACCATTTGTATCGACTGAACCAACATACACAGACAAGTATGCACACAGCTCACCACAACACTACATGCAACAAAGTCAATTCTGCTGAATCCAAATAAATACCCGCCCCACCCGCCCGCTCCCCCCCCCTCCCCAAACACACACGCTCTTGCACTCACAGAGGGCCCCCGGGCCGGTAGAGGGCGTGGGGGTTGTCTCACCAGCAGGGGGGGGTGGGGAGGGCCCCGGGGCGAAAGGCACACGCCCCCACATCTTGATGACGTCGCCCAGGGGCTGGAAGCCCTCGTCGCACCCCCTCTTCACAAGCAGGGTCATGGTGAAGTACCCTGCCTGGAACCACTCGGACATCTCCAGAGTGGTAAAGGGTCCTTAGGAAGAGAGAGAGGGGGGAAAAACGCGTTCACGGCACGGTTATTACGCCCTGCCTGGAAACGCTCGGAAAATCTCCAGTGAAATTTCACTTCCTTGGAAGTGAAATTTAAAAAAACATAAATAAATAATTTGATTATGTGCAAACACTGCAACTATGTGGCTTTGCGCCAAATAACGAATCTAAATAAAATAAAATGACCATGAATTATTTTTAAACATAGAACCTTTCTGAAAGCCTGCATCGGTGGCTACACTCCGCAGCGACACAGGGTTATTACCACAGAGTTTGTGCAGATTGGGGGAGGGGGGGGGGGGGGGTTGGGTCCAAATTCCAGGGAGGGTGAAGCTGAACTGATATATTTCTCCTCAAAATGACCCAAAACACAGCTGCAGAATAGCTGTCTGGGTCAATGTGTACCGCTATTAAAAACTGGCTCACGGCATGTCACAGCCAGCAGGCCACTTCCTGTAAAGACTGCTTCTCGGTAAAAAGCGTTATAAAAAAATAAACTGAACAGCTACTGCCATCATTCTGTGAGCTACATTTTTCTGCGAAACTCATTAAAACATCAACAAACAGTCTTTTTACCTGATCATGTGTCATACATTGTGTGAATATGATGGAAAATATGTAACGCTCATATTTTACACCTCTCTTCTGCATTTTCTGGCTATGAATCCATGGCATCATTTCTGGTCTCACAACCCAATTCTGCGTTTCTCATTTCCAATTCAGAGTACAGAGCATGAGTACGAGTGTGTGTGTGTGTGTGTGTGTGTGTGTGTGTGTGTGTGTGAGCACACACAGAGAGAGGGGTTACACTCAGAAACGAGCAAAACACACACATACACGCATACAAAAATTATGAGTACATGTGTGTGTGAGTGCCTTTGTGCACGTGGGAGCGCATGAGAGCGTGTGTGTGTGTGTGTGAGCGTGTGTGTGGGAGCGCATGTGTGAGCGCGCGTGTGTGTGTGTGTGTGTGAGAGAGTGTGTGCGCGCGTCGGTCTTTACCCTGTATCTCGCCCTGCGGGTCCTTGTAGAACCACTTCATGGCGGCCTCGTGAGAGAGCCTGTGTGTGCGTGTCGGTCTTTACCCTGTATCTCGCCCTGCGGGTCCTTGTAGAACCACTTCATGGCGGCCTCGTGAGAGAGCGTGTGTGTGCGTGTCGGTCTTTACCCTGTATCTCACCCTGCGGGTCCTTGTAGAACCACTTCATGGCGGCCTCGTGAGAGAGCGTGTGTGTGCGTGTCGGCCTTTACCCTGTATCTCGCCCTGCGGGTCCTTGTAGAACCACTTCATGGCGGCCTCGTGAGAGAGCGTGTGTGTGCGTGTCGGTCTTTACCCTGTATCTCGCCCTGCGGGTCCTTGTAGAACCACTTCATGGCGGCCTCGTGAGAGAGCGCGTGTGTGCGTGTCGGTCTTTACCCTGTATCTCGCCCTGCGGGTCCTTGTAGAACCACTTCATGGCGGCCTCGTGAGAGAGCGTGTGTGTGCGTGTCGGTCTTTACCCTGTATCTCGCCCTGCGGGTCCTTGTAGAACCACTTCATGGCGGCCTCGTGAGAGAGCGCGTGTGTGCGTGTCGGTCTTTACCCTGTATCTCGCCCTGCGGGTCCTTGTAGAACCACTTCATGGCGGCCTCGTGAGAGAGCGCGTGTGTGCGTGTCGGTCTTTACCCTGTATCTCGCCCTGCGGGTCCTTGTAGAACCACTTCATGGCGGCCTCGTGAGAGAGCGTGTGTGCGTGTCGGTCTTTACCCTGTATCTCGCCCTGCGGGTCCTTGTAGAACCACTTCATGGCGGCCTCGTGAGAGAGCGTGTGTGTGCGTGTCGGTCCTTACCCTGTATCTCGCCCTGCGGGTCCTTGTAGAACCACTTCATGGCGGCCTCGTGAGAGAGCGTGTGTGTGCGTGTCGGTCTTTACCCTGTATCTCGCCCTGCGGGTCCTTGTAGAACCACTTCATGGCGGCCTCGTGAGAGAGCGTGTGTGTGCGTGTCGGTCTTTACCCTGTATCTCGCCCTGCGGGTCCTTGTAGAACCACTTCATGGCGGCCTCGTGAGAGAGCGTGTGTGTGCGTGTCGGTCTTTACCCTGTATCTCGCCCTGCGGGTCCTTGTAGAACCACTTCATGGCGGCCTCGTGAGAGAGCGTGTGTGTGCGTGTCGGTCTTTACCCTGTATCTCGCCCTGCGGGTCCTTGTAGAACCACTTCATGGCGGCCTCGTGAGAGAGCGTGTGTGTGCGTGTCGGTCTTTACCCTGTATCTCGCCCTGCGGGTCCTTGTAGAACCACTTCATGGCGGCCTCGTGAGAGAGCGTGTGTGTGCGTGTCGGTCTTTACCCTGTATCTCGCCCTGCGGGTCCTTGTAGAACCACTTCATGGCGGCCTCGTGAGAGAGCGCGTGTGTGCGTGTCGGTCTTTACCCTGTATCTCGCCCTGCGGGTCCTTGTAGAACCACTTCATGGCGGCCTCGTGAGAGAGCGTGTGTGCGTGTCGGTCTTTACCCTGTATCTCGCCCTGCGGGTCCTTGTAGAACCACTTCATGGCGGCCTCGTGAGAGAGCGTGTGTGTGCGTGTCGGTCCTTACCCTGTATCTCGCCCTGCGGGTCCTTGTAGAACCACTTCATGGCGGCCTCGTGAGAGAGCGTGTGTGTGCGTGTCGGTCTTTACCCTGTATCTCGCCCTGCGGGTCCTTGTAGAACCACTTCATGGCGGCCTCGTGAGAGAGCGTGTGTGTGCGTGTCGGTCTTTACCCTGTATCTCGCCCTGCGGGTCCTTGTAGAACCACTTCATGGCGGCCTCGTGAGAGAGCGTGTGTGTGCGTGTCGGTCTTTACCCTGTATCTCGCCCTGCGGGTCCTTGTAGAACCACTTCATGGCGGCCTCGTGAGAGAGCGTGTGTGTGCGTGTCGGTCTTTACCCTGTATCTCGCCCTGCGGGTCCTTGTAGAACCACTTCATGGCGGCCTCGTGAGAGAGCGTGTGTGTGCGTGTCGGTCTTTACCCTGTATCTCGCCCTGCGGGTCCTTGTAGAACCACTTCATGGCGGCCTCGTGAGAGAGCGGCAGGGCAGCGGCGGTGTTGCGGCTCTCCTGCAGAGTCTGAGTGAAACACTCCTCCTCCAGAGACGTGTCCTGTAGAGACGCCACCATCTTCTCCGCTTCCTGCAGCGTGCGCACACACAGAGAGAGGGGTTACACACAGAGAGAGGGGTTACACACAGAGAGAGGGGTTACACACAGAGAGAGGGGTTACACACAGAGAGAGGGGTTACACACAGAGAGAGGGGTTACACTCAGAAAGAGGGGTTACACTCAGAGAGAGGGGTTACACACAGAGAGAGGGGTTACACACAGAGAGAGGGGTTACACACAGAGAGAGGGGTTACACTCAGAGAGAGGGGTTACACACAGAGAGAGGGGTTACACACAGAGAGAGGGGTTACACTCAGAGAGAGGGGTTACACACAGAGAGAGAGGGGTTACACACAGAGAGAGGGGTTACACACAGAGAGAGGGGTTACACACAGAGAGAGGGGTTACACACAGAGAGAGGGGTTACACTCAGAGAGAGGGGTTACACACAGAGAGAGGGGTTACACTCAGAGAGAGGGGTTACACACAGAGAGAGGGGTTACACACAGAGAGAGGGGTTACACTCAGAGAGAGGGGTTACACTCAGAGAGAGGGGTTACACACAGAGAGAGGGGTTACACACAGAGAGAGGGGTTACACACAGAGAGAGGGGTTACACACAGAGAGAGGGGTTACACTCAGAGAGAGGGGTTACACACAGAGAGAGGGGTTACACACAGAGAGAGGGGTTACACACAGAGAGAGAGGGGTTACACACAGAGAGAGGGGTTACACACAGAGAGAGGGGTTACACACAGAGAGAGAGGGGTTACACACAGAGAGAGGGGTTACACACAGAGAGAGGGGTTACACTCAGAAACGAGCAACACACACACACACACACACACACACACACACACACACACACACACACACACACACACACACACAGAGAGGGGTTACACTCAGAAACGAGCAAAACACACACACACACACACACACACACAGAGAGGGGTTACACTCAGAAATGAGCAAAACACACACACACACACACACACACACACACACACACACACACACACACACACACACACACACACACACACACACACAGAGAGAGGGGTTACACTCAGAAACGAGCAAAACACATACACACACAGAGGTTACACTCAGAAACGAGCAAAACACACACACACACACACACACACACACACACACACACACACACACACACACACACAGAGGGGTCACACTTAGAAACGAGCAAAACACACACACACACAGAGGTTACACTCAGAAACGAGCAAAACACACACACACACACACACACACACACACACACACAGAGGGGTTACACTCAGAAATGAGCAAAACACACACACACACACACACACACACACACACAGAGAGGGGTTACACTCAGAAATGAGCAAAACACACACACACACACACACACACACACACACACAGAGAGAGGGGTTACACTCAGAAATGAGCAAAACACACACACACACACACACACACACAGAGAGGGGTTACACTCAGAAATGAGCAGAGCAACACACACACACACACACACACACACACACACACACACACACACACACACACACACACACACACACACACATACAAAAAGGCCATGTACACAAACTCAGAGATCACATCAATACACATACAAACGCAGACAAAAGCGTAGTGTTTACATGCAGAGTCTTAAGAGATTGTAGAGTTACACACAAACTCAGACGCTACACAAATGCACACTGACACAAACAACCATTTAGCGCCACCCATACCTGTTGCAGGTGCTTCATGCCCTCATCATCCTCAGCGTCACCCCCTGGCGGTGGGAGGTCAATAGCAGCAGATGAGGAAGGAGGGGATGAAGACAGGCTTGAGGAGGTGCCGGGGCTCAGTTGAATGGCGCCCCCTGCTGGTGCGCCCTCTAAAAGACAAGAGAATCCATCTCGCAATGACATACTGTAGGACTTTGTAACATTAGGACAGGCTACTTAATGCTACTCTTAGCTTGCTTTGGCTTATTTTATCTCAGTATATCATTTTCACAAACACCCACGGATTTGGACCCTTCTGAATGACTTTCCCATCACCATTTGGAACAATGAGCCATAACTAAAAATTGTAATGTAATTATACTAATTATACACTGCCCGGCCAAAAAAAAAGTCGCACACTCTAATATTACGTTGGACCGCCTTTAGCTTTGATTACGGCGCGCATTTGTTGTGGCATTGTTTCGACAACCTTATGCAATGTCACAACATTTATTTTCCCCAGAGTAGCATAAGTTTTTGGCTGAGATCTTGTATTGACGACGGGAGAGTCGAACCACTCCGTAAAGTGTTCTCCAGCACATCCCAAAGACTTTCAATGGGGTTAAGGTCAGGAATCTGGTGGCTAATTCATGTGTGAAAATGATTCCTCATGCTCCTTGAACCACTCTTTTACACTTTGAGCCCGATGAATCTTGGCATTGTCATCCTGGCATATGCCCATTGATGGGATAACCTGGTCATTCAGTACATTCAGGTACTTCGCTGACTTCATTTTATTGCTGCATAATGTTGCTGAGCCTAGACCTGACCAACTGAAGCAACCCCAGATCATAACACTGCCTCCAGAGGCTTGTACAGTGGGCACTATGCATGACGGGTGCAATGGCGACTTTTTTTTTGGCCGGGCAGTGTACATTGTACTAATCAGTTAGACAGGTAAAAACATACAGGCCTGCTTTCAACAATAAAATGCTTCAGCAGTGGAAATCTTTAACAGAAACGGAATGTAAAACATAATTTTATGGTGGGCCTTAGTGGTGTAACGGAACGTAGTTGATCCGTGATCCGTACGGATCGCCCCCGACGGTTCGGCACGCATGTGAACCGCGGATTAATTGCAAAATTTAACCATCATAGTGAATTACAGTTTTACTGCCGCTGGTACTTTTAAAAGTATTATACCATGGCTTGGATAAATACTCGATTCTGATTGGCTGGAGGGTGGGCATTTATTTCGTTAAACCGCCCGGCAATGAAGTAGCGCTGGCAACATTTTAATCACCGTTCTAAATTAATACGCCGTCTACGTTATCTGCTGCCAGCGCCATTAGAGTCGACCCTTATATGAATGGTATCCATAGCAACACCAACAGCTGATTAATAAAGCCGGCAAATAACGCTAAATCCACTGATTTGAAAAGTTTGTCTTCGCCAAATATCTTAGTTACAACAACTTTAATCTAGCAAAGACGTTTTGTGGTTAGAGGTGCAGTATTTATTCAGTTTGGAAATATGAACGTAACATAGTAGGGCTTTACCTAATGTAAGGTAACGCTGACGTGAGCAACGCTGGTTGCGAATGCGAACAAGTTACTTCACAAAGCACATTAATCTGTATATTAAAAAAAACATTTTATCCAGCGAAATGTCTTAGATATGACACGTTACATCTAACAGTAACAAACTCTGTATCTACAGTAGGCTATTTTTTTCAGATGTTCCCATCTCATGATGCAGATCGTGAAATGCAATTTCCTTAGCCTGGGCTGTTTAAAATAGGCTGCGTGACCAAAGCATTTTTAAAACGCAAGACGGAGAGAGATGGGTAAATTGAGTTGCGGTTTCATGCAATTTCCTTAAATAATCTAACTAATGACAAAAATAACCAAAATTGGTGCCAATTTTATGGTATAAAGTTGAGAAGGAACTATTTGCTTCCATATAGAATCAATTGTTTTCAGAACTACCAACGAGAGGTTTTTGCATAACTACGGACAAAATAGAACTAGTAACGAGAAATAGAATTGAATGTTGTTTTCATTTAAGACCATGGGCAAAAGTTCCTTGCTTTAAGTGTTTTACAGAATAAATGGAAAGCAAAGATATACTTGTCTCCCTTTTTTTTTTTGCTGATCCGAAAAATGATCCGATCCGTGACTCAAAACCGTGATACGATCCGAACCGTGAGTTTTGTGATCCGTTGCACCCCTAGTGGGCCTTAGATCTTTCGGTTCCAAACCCGTAGCCTAGAGTTTGGCAAAGAGGGAGGAGATTGAGCGCCATCTAATGAAGTGGTTTTGGCAGCCATTTCCTCAAAGATCTGCCATCTATCCTTTTAATGGAAGTTTAGAGGAAATGAGATTGGACCAATAAGAGGCCCACGGGGTCTTGCGCTTGAACAGATGAGCGTTGGAAACGTTGGCGGTTAGCCTGAGACCGGAAGCACGGCGTTCGGCGTACCTTCGTTTGACATCTTGCTGGCCTTGGTGGGGTGGGTGGCGGGGGGCTGGGGGGGCTCAGGTTCACAGGGCGTGGTCTGGGGCTCCATGACCATGGATGGAGGGGCCGACAGGGCAGGAGGGGAAGGGGGGGCCACAGATTTAACCTCCCTCTCCACTCCGACAGCTGCCTCTTTAACTTCTGCAGGGGTGGGGGGGGGGGGGACAGTTAGGACATTAACAGGGTCTTTATATTTTACTGGCACGGTAGGCTGGTCTGGAGGCCTGCAATTTATTCACCTCAAACCTTTATCCCTTCACCATTGCTCACCTCTCTCTCCACCGCTGTCCTTCCTCTCCTGGGTTGGGCTGCTCTCATCCTCTTCCTCCTCAAGACCCTGGAAGTCCAGTTCCTCTGGAATGGGGTCCTTAGAGCCCTTCTGCACAGAGAGAGACAGAGAGACGAGATACGATTTCTGAATGGAGGGTACAAATTGGAAAACAGGCAGAGAAAGACAAAGACAAAGACAAAGACAAAGACAAAGACACAGACACAGACACAGACACAGACACAGACACACACACACACACACACACACACACACACAGATTACCTTAATGGGTAGGAAGGCTCCGGAGGAGTCGAAGGTGCCCATCTCCCCGTCCTCTTCGTCGGTGCACCACTCAGGCAGCCCGTCCCGCTCGTCTTCCAGCCCCTCGCTCCCCGCTCGCCGCCGCCCTCCTTCAGGGTGCTCCCGAAAATCAAACTCAAACTTCCTGCGCCGCCCCTCCACCGAACCCCCGTGCTCACGCCATCCTGCAGAGCGAGGCCCACCGTCTGAGAGAGAGAGAAAGAAAGAAAGAAAGAAAGAGAGAGAGAGAGAGGTCACCCAAAGAGCAAGGGCTGCAGCTACACCTGGATCTGCTACAGCAATACTGCTAGAACTGGGCCCTGGCAGTAACTTCGCGAAAACCAAAATCGTCATCTTCTAAAAGAAAGCGAGATGTCAGGAAACCAGACATTGTTTCACTCTTGAGAACACCAGCCTAGCCTCTCTAGGACTGAGGATTAGTGCCTCCTGAAACAGGCTAATCCCAGCGATGTTAAACTACAGGCAGGTTAGTTTAGGACCTGCTAATCCCAGTGATGTTAAACTACAGGCAGGTTAGCGGTTAGCGGAGGCCCCAGGCGTACCTTCTCTGCGGACCCCCGCCAGCCTCCAGCTGCCCCCCGGCTCCGCGCCTTCCTCCTCCTCATGCTCCTCCCGGAGGGTCCGCCAGTTCTCGCTGTCCGAGCGCGTGTAGTCCTTCCGCACCACTGGCGCCGCCTCCTCGAACCCCACGCGGACCCCGTCCCGCCGCAGCGGCTTCTCGAATCTCCGCTCCCCTCTGAAAGCACAAATTAAAGGTTGTATCAGCGATTTTGGGTGGAAACATAAATGATCACATTCATCTGATTTTTCCTCACGATCCGCTAGCTGCCCGCCCCATAAGCAGGCCGTCAAAAAACCGCGTCTCTGTAGGCAGCCTATGCTCCGAGATCGTACACAAAAACAAATGGTACTACCAACCACTCAAAACCAAAATAAACAGTATTCCAACCAATCACAATGATCTGCACAAACGCTAATACTCTTATCTCGCTGAAATCTTGACGGATTTACAAACGGTTTGGTTTCTTACAAACGTTATTAACGTGGTTATAATTCTGGATGCTTGAACACTATTTTTTAAAACATAATTATTCATAAGTATGTTTGTTTGGGATTTCGCTTCAGAAGTGACGTCACCCAAAATCGCTGATACAACCTTTAATTACAATATCAATATTACATCCACACAGAAATAATATTCATTACATTAAAATTCAAAGTTGTATGAATATTACATTCATTGTATTACGCGTATAATAATTAACTTCATAATTATATGATATGGTAATGCTTTATCTTTGCAGAGAGAGATGGAGACAAAGACACCAAACAGAAACAGGAAAGAATGAGCAACAGAGGCACCATACTGTGTATACAAAAGAAACTTATTATTACTTACACATTACTGTTGGTAAAACAACCGTCTCCCTATTTTTTGTTCCATTTCATGATGCAGTACGATTGCTTGATTGATTGAATTTATTTGATAATCATGGAAAAATACAAGAGAAAGTTCAAGCAGGAACATCAAGTACTGATCTGACAAACTACCAAGGCAAACACAATGAAGCTGAAAAGCTCATTTCCATTGTGATCCTAGATCATCATCATATCATCCGTCTTACGGTTTTATTTGACTACGAGATTCATTGTTTTCTGATTTCACTGAAATCGAGAGAGAGGATAAGAGACCAGCAAGACGAGGACAAGACTTCAGGGGGAGGAGAAGTGAAGGAGAAGGAGAGAGGGACAGAGGCTGGCAGAACGAAAGAGATGGAGGAGAGGAAAGAGGATGACAGAGTGAAAGAGAGAGAGAGAGAGAGGACAGAAGAGGTGAGGTTTACCTGTCGTCCCAGCTTTGGCTGCGGTGGATCTCTCTGCCGCTCCGACCGAAGCCTACTTCTGCATCCTCAATACTTCTTTGGTAGAATCCACCCTCGCCCCTCCCACGCCCTGAATGACACACACACACACACACACACACACGTAATAAATCACTGCCTTCCCTGCTCCTCACAGTTTCCAAAATAACAAGGGCTGTGTCCGTATACGAGCCCTATCTACTGCGTCCCGTTTACCGTGTACTAGCATACTGTATGCTGCTTACTGCATACGGTTTAGTGACTTGCAGTATGCAAAAAAAATATCCTCCATACTATTATCAGCGGAAAAATACGGAAATAATCATTATCATCCGGGGTTTTTGAGAACGCTCAATTTTGAGCATTGTCGCGTACTTAACAGCTTTTTAAAAAAGTATACTCAACTGGTGTACTCGATAGTGCGCGGATTCGGACACAGCCAAGGACACAAGCCTTCACAATTTCTCACCTCTCCCACCTCTTGTGCTGCCTCGGCCCCTGGCCACGCCCGCAGGGATGGTCCCTCCCCCTTTCCCCATCAGCCTTAGCACAGCCCCACTATTCACAGACATGGAGAAGTTCCTCTGGATGAGAAACAAGCGAAAGGGGGAGAGAGCAGAATGTCAAACGGTAGCACATCGAAAGGAGAACTGTGCCTAAGATTAACCTTCATCCTTGTTGTAGTGCAGATGCGCCGGTACATCCCTATTTTGCATACGAGTATTACACAAGCTAAACGCTTTTCTCTGCAACTTCCTGTTGCGCTTCACCGAATCTACAATGTCCCCATTAATGCACTTTCTTCTTGTCTCAATGCAAAACCACACATGGCACTCTGGGAAAACAAGGGCAGAAAAATGCACTGTTTGAGGCTTCTTTGTGACCTCACATTGAATTTAATTGACAATTTCAGAGCTGCCATCAAACCCTGGGTATGCATACATGAGTGTTGGCAGATGGGACACGTGTGTGACTGTGTGTGTCTGCCTATACTTGCGCGTGTGCACGTGTGTGCAGTTGTGCATGTGTGCGTGTATACAGCACACACAGCCAGTTGATGCCTGCATTTGGGATGTGTGTGTGTGTGTGTGTGTGTGTATAGTGTCTGTGTGTGTGTATATAGTGTCTGAGTGTGTGCGTGCGTGTGCCCATCCATCAGACAAACCTGCTCCTCCTCAGTTAGAGGCACCAGGGCCAGGGGCTGCAGCGGCTCATCCTGCAGAATGGCGGAAAACTCCTTATCCTGCATGTCCTCTGGGACCTAAACACACACACACACACACACACACACACGTTACAATACCACACCAATGAGCCAAAGAGGAAAAATAACAGCAATCCAAGCTTAAAACTCAAGCTTAAAAATCAATCGATCAAGCATGCCCGCCCATTTCTGGCCCCGCCCTCCACACATTACGACCATAAATGACAGACGCCTCCTCACCTTGTTGTCTTTGATATAAAGTGCTAACATCTCCTCTCTGCCGTAGCGGTATTCGGCCAGCTTGTACTTTGGCATGGCGGGCGATGGGGGCGGTGAGGTCACACTCCCCCCACTGGATAGTGCACGTAGCCTAGGAAACGGAAAGGGGGCGGGGGTTAGGAAAGGAGGAGGAGTCTTTCAACAGAGGTGCACTTTGAACTGGTCGCCGGTGTATGTCCATCACCAAAAGCAAGCATGACTTGCTCAATTCTGCTCAGAAATTTCTGGAAGAGGCCACAATTCCCAAATTGTTTGCTACAACTGTCTGTTCCCAGATTCTTGTGCATTCCAGACTGGGAGCACCAGTTTTACTATAAGGAGCTTGGAGTAAAAAAAAAAAAAAAGCAACTATGTACTGGACCACCAGACCGAAGAATTAAATGAAGGATTAACCTTTGATTGGCTGCCTACCAAGAATGCATCAGGCGGTCCAAAATCCATTCAAGCCACTCTGGGTAGATGCAGTTTACTGCATGAAAACTACACAGAAGATCAACAAATCTCCAAAATGCAAGGACTGGACTAACTGAAATAAACGAAAAATTAACAGTGGAGCGGCCTAGCAACCGTTTAAGGAAATATGCATCACACACTAAAACTATGGCAAGCAGAGGAGAGTAATATTAAGGAAAAAATGTAGAAAGAATGAAGTGGGGGTTTGGAGGATGAGGAAAACACAAATGGGGAGAGAAAGGAGGGGGGGGTGGGTGCTCCTGTCTTGAACAGATTTTTTTGGCCTGAGTTTACAGGCGGTGAGAGGAGGTAGGAGAGCGCAGGAGAGAAAAGAAAGGATCTCAGTATGAGGAAGAAAGGAGGGAAAGACGAGTGCAGACAACAGGAGGGGGGCTACAGAGAGAAGGAACGGACGAAAGGAAAGAGCGCGGGGAGACGGGGAGAAAGGTGAGAGGACAGGAGAAGTGTGGAGACAGAAAGCCTGTGCCCTTACCATTCTGGGCCGAAGTTTAGAGTCTCAGCAGTCATATTCCTCACGTCCACAAGGGGGCAGAGTTTCTGGAAACAAAAAGCAAGTCAATAACGTGCCCACTGAAGGGAAATGGCACGTGGTTACTGTTGTCACTGAAGCATTTCAAATCAAAGCTCCCTGTGCATGTGCACACACGCACTCACGCACAGGATGAGAAATTTGTTAAGTTGGCGAAATGTTGCCTAAATATAGGGCACTTAAAATCCCCGGATAATATACTTCTTTCCAGGTTTTTGTTGATAATAGTAAGGAGGATATTTTTCTGCATACTAACAGTATGCTAGTACACAGTAGATAGGGCTGATTCGAACACACACACTTCAAAAAAAAACCCAAAGGCACGTGTGCGGGATGTCAATTCGAATGCTTTTCTGGGTTGCGTGCTGGCGTTTCAGAAATGGGCCATTTTTCAAAACCTAAATTTTCAATTTTCTTCTCTCCCAAGGCAACGCTATGACCAGTCATGCGCCACTCAGCTGGGCTGCTGGCTAGAGACTGCACTGACTCAAACAGGATCCGTTACCAGACCGCTAAGATGCATCAGTACAATGAAGCAGGACAGGTCCCTCGATAGCCTCGCCCAACGATAATGCTACATTTTACTAAGTGACCACAACTGTGCAACAGTTATTGATCTAGCGAGGCTTTTTTTTCCTCCTCACTAACACAACTACAGCTTCTTAACCCAGGCAAAACTATCAACAATTTCAAAAACCAGTCACATGCAATTTTACATGCGCCATTTGAAGGAAAGACACTAATTGCATCGGTTAAGCTCCAAGCACAAGCGCAAAACTCTGCAAGTTAGCCCATTCATTTGTTCCTCCGGTGCAGTGCGCTCGAATATCAATCAATAAGTACACCTCCACACCTTATTTTATTGAATAATTCAACAGAACCCCCCCCCCTATTTAAGTAATGCTGCACTGGCTTCTGTGTAGATGAAGTGGCAGAGGAAATAACACAAAGCTCCCGTTTTAAAACGGCCGGTCTGTAGAAAAACACAACGCCCTTTTAGCATACACCAATTCTGCAATTCCGTCAGCTATTCCTTGTTCCCGGAGATCTACAGTCCTGTAGGTTTTCACTCCAAACCTAACAAAGCACACCTCGTTCATCAGCTAGAGATCTGATTGAGCTGCCAATTAGCAGAATCAGGTGTGCCAAATTAGGGTTGAAATGAAAACCTACAGGATGGTAGATCTCCAGGAACAGGGTTGGGCAGCTCTGGTTTAGAGGAATGGGCTTGGAACTCTGAGGTCAAAGGTTCGATTCCCAGGCAGGGCACTGCTTCACTAAAATACCCAGCTGTATAAATGCTATGATAAGTGTTAGAATAAGCTGTGCAAGTAGCTCTGGTCGTTTGTGCGAGACTCTCACCCTGTCCAGAGGAGTGGACCAGGTTGGATTGGGCTGGACCGGGCAAGGACTGGTTGAGACCGGGTTAGGCTTGGGTGAGAAGGCTGAGTGGTGCTGTATCTGCTGCTAACGGAACTCCCCCGACAGAAGGAGAATAGCTGCCTGATTGGAGGTTGAAGGGGGAGACTGAACACAGGAACACAAGGAGATACTGCACGGCCGAACAACAAAAACAAACAAACAAACAAACAAACAAAATATATATATATCTGGAGAAAAAGAAAAACCTACAGATCCCCAACTGCAACAAAGACGCTAATGACAGTGGAACATAAATAATATGAACACATGAACCGACTAAACGAACAAACAAAAAAGGAGGGGAGCTGAAGGAACAGCCGTGTTGGGCAGAGGCACGTCTCTCTCGCTCTCTTTCTCCCGCTCTCCCGCTCTCCCTCTGTCCCACAGAATGTCCTTTCACCAGGTCCGTACAGGTACCCCTTCAGCTCACGGGTATCGTTTTTTTTTTTTTTTTTAAATGGTTTTCTTCCCTCCAAACTCCTGCAAAAAAAGAAAAGAAAAAAAAAAAAAGGAAAGGAATTCAGTTGCCATTGCACTAAAATGTACATTTTTTGATCATACATTACTTCAGCTTTGTCCGATACACGACATTTGAGTCACACCTCCCTTGATATAAGACGGTGGAAAAAACAGTGGTCCTCAGAATAATTCTTTTATTTTTATTTACTAAAACAGACTCTGGAGGCCTTCTCCCTCCAGAGCTCCACTCTATGAATACCAAATACCCAATCCAGTGAACATCTTTAAGCCGTCTGCAGAAAACGGATTAAACCCCTTCAAGTCAAATGCAGCAACTGAGCTCTGATATGCAGTTAGAAAAATAAATAAATAAATAACATACATTAAAAATCCTGTAAGCCTTTAATACATCATGCTATATTATATTAGGAAAACAATGGTGCCCAGTCATGGTCTTTTGCTTATTTTACCCCACATCCACACGGCCCAGCCCCCCATATTAACAACCAACATACCACCAAACCAATAACATCAACTGTTTTCTTCACACAGACACCAAAAAAAAAAAAAAAAACTTTAAATCTTCAGTTTACCATAGTAGATTATAATTTGAACACTGATTTTGAATTAATTAACTTCTGTTTTATTGCATTTAAAATTAGGGTGAACAGGACTCTACACAAGACCTGCCCCCTGGCCAGCAGCAAACATGCACCCTGCTACAAACTGAAACGCCATACCCTTCTCTCTCCAATTCAGAAAATTAAAACTTGACGACACAGCAATTCTGTAAGAAATAGGCTATTTGGTGTTTTTTTTTTTAATCCTTCCAAAAGAAACAATAAGCAACGCTGGAATGCGTGATATATTTAGGTTAAATCTGTCAAAGAATACGATATACACGATAAACGATATACCAAAATACTTCACTTGAGCCTTGCTGACTCTATTCTGATGACCCCAACGATATACTCTACAAGAATTCAACAAAATATTTTGGTATTCATACATTTTATTTCTTGCCAGATTTAAGTTAAAAGATATCATGCATTCCAGTCGTGTTTATTGTTACTTTCCGTCGATATTTGCAACGCTGCCACACACACTACTTTAGCCTAAATGTGGTAAAAAAAAATGCAGAAACAAAAAAACATGACATTCCAGAGGGTCATAATGCCTGGGCCTGAGGGGAGATGGAGAAGCTAAAGTGCTTGACAGCTGTTGGAAGACTTGTGCCTACGGGTCTGAACTGCAGCAGCAAGATTCTAAAGCACGCAGGCCTGAGAGAGCCTAGCATTTGGCTCAGGTCCAACCCCATTCAGAAATATATGCCCCATCAAGGATTTCACTGCATTTTCACTGACATTCATTTACACCTTATTTTTTTTTTTTTTTTTTTTTTTTTTTTACCCTGATCTTTTAGTTTCAGGCCCTGCCCCTGAAGTATAACATAGCAAAAAGTTAATGCTGGAGTAACAAGGCGTCTGGGTAACTGCCTAAATAATAAAATATATAATAATAAATAAATAAAAACTTTGTGCCTGTGTGCACTGCGAGGATGGAGTTGCGTGCCGGCCAATGAAAATCCTCAAACCAGCTGCATGCTTTAATGTGAATGCACCACAAGTGCCACTTAACTTGAGGCCTTTAGCAGTCACACTGTTCCAGGAGGACTCAAAACGTGCACAAATAAAGGTTTGGACAAAGGGCTCGGATGCTGACGGCATCAGCGCCACAGCAGACAGCAGTGGTCTGGTCAGTAGGACGTAAAAAGTGGAAAACGGGTTTAAGGATGTGGAGTTAGATCATGTGTCACACGGGAGGACTAAGTAAACCTGTGAAAAAAACGATCAGAGTTCAGGGTTAGCTGCACCAAGGTGCATGCGGTAACGTGTTTTTAGTCTGTGGTGGAAGCCAGGCCATGCTGACTGTAGTGGGGAGCTTGTTCCGTTCCACCACTGGGGGGCCCCGAGTAGAAATGGGCCCCAACCCGTGTGGAAAGACCCTATAGGGAAGGACAGCAAGATGACCGGAGGATGTGACCCTAAAGTTGCATCAGACTGCACCACGCTGGGCCATGCAGAAACATGCACCCTGGGCCATGCAGAAACACGCACATTCGCCATCACAGAACAGCCCATAAAGTAACTTTTCATTTTGCTCACGGATCTGAATAATGGTTACACAGCACCTCTTGAAAATAAACGCATGACCAGGGTGTGAAATTAACACCCGCCACCAGCCAAATGCTGGTAAAATTTTGATCGTGGCCGGTAAGATTTTCTACTCTCGCAGCCAATTTTGCAGGTAACCAACCAGGTTGTGTTACATTGTAAAAGGTAATGTGGCTGGTAAAATGTTGCAAGTGGCTGGTGATTTTTAGAATCCACAAGCCACTCTGGCCAGGGGGTGAGAAAGTTAATTCCATGCCCTCCAGGACATTTACCCGAGCATGGTGCATTGGAGCAATAGGGTGAAGTCTCCAGAGTCAGTGGCTTCGACACATGCCATTCCAGCGGAAGTGTAGTGCAGTGTGACATTTATGGAACTGGACTTGCGACTCAAAAGGGTTGCGGGTTTGATTCCTAGGTGGGGCACTGCCATTGTACCATTGAGCAAGGTACCTTAACTGAATTTCTTCAATAAAATGTACAGCTGTATAAATGGATTGTATATAAAAATAAATAAATAATATTTAAAAAGTAATGTGTACACGTGTCTGCTGAAGGCTTTAATGCTAAGCGGCAGGCTACACAGTACTACGGCAGTATTAGCATCAAATGGAAGAGGCGCCCATCTCACCCATGATGTAAAGTTTTCAGACACAATTTAGACAATCGCAAGTATCAGAAGTTATCCACAAAGGCTTTTTTTATTCAGTTACTTCATCATTAGACAAGACACCACAAATAACTTAACATTTTTTTGACTACCTTTCCAAGAACAGCGTGAACAGGAAACAATTGTTTTTAGAACCCAATACGGACTATTACTTCTGCAAATATGACAAAAAATAAATAGAAAATACACCCACTTAGTCAAACTACAAATCAAAGACAATGGCCCACTAAATTAAAGAAATACAATTCACTACTTAAATTAATGGACTGACTGAGGTAAACTGACCAGCCATGAATTTCCTTGTGTACATATTACTTAAGTACAATATCTATACTCAAGGTAGGACAAATATTTACTTTTTCATGGCACCTCAATCCCAGCATGAAACTTAGACCTATTAGTTGCTTGATACATGCAAAATGGACTGAAAAGACACTAATATTGTTTGGTCCATTCGACATTTACGATGGAAAGACATTTGACTGCATCACGGGGATTTGAAAGTAGTGACCCCCGCGGGATGGTATGCAAACACCGTACACAACATTATCAGTCCGGTGTTGATAATCTTGCATAAAGGTCATTTTCTGCAAACAGCGATTTAAAAAAAATAAATAAAGAAGAAAGTGGGGTAAAAGACACGCGAAATAAAAACACAGATTCTGAAAGCATAGCTATTTGGGAAATGCATACAGTGCCCTGAGAAGCTAAGCTTTAGCACAAAGGGTTGCGGGTTCACTTCTGAGGTCGGTACTCAGGAACGAGACGCGTGCGTCAGTAAATAATCACATCGGCTATATAAATGGCATTTTCTGAGCAAACAAACAGGGCTTCATAAATCTTATGAAGCTGTTGTCAGCAACAAACAACAGAACACTTTATATCAATTACACGGGAAGCCCACTCGATCAAATGTGAATACACCCGAAGCGTAGTGTATAAATCAACCCCTTCAACAATAGCAACAATATACTATGCGATTGCTAGTATAAGTAATGCTCCGTGTGTGTCAGTGTGCAGGTGGCCAGTCCAGCAGTCAGGGGACGGAGGAGCCCCACAGGCACAGCCCGTTTCCACTGCTAGTATGGAGATCGACCTCCGTGCGCAGTTTCACCCGAAAAGATCTAAAAATCGGGCATTTAACATGGCCGAGACCTTCGAAGCATGAACCACCCAGTTATCACTACTACAACCTACAAGCCAGCCAAAACAGTGACTTGTTCATGTGAAATATAAAATATGAAACACAGGGACGTCCTCGCAAGCAGTTCGCGAATAAAAGCGTGTTAGCAAAATGCTACAAAAGACATCAGAACACTATCATGCTAATTCGGCCATACAGTCAAGTTAGTCGGCCCACGTTAAGTACCAAGTTATCGTCTTTACGAGCAGTCAAGACGCATAAAATCAAACGAGGGCCTTAGTTTTATAACGTTTTTAACGTTAGCTATAGCTAGCCGAAAAGGGTTTACACCATGTTTGTCTGATAACTACTTAGCCGTAACAGCAGCTATCTGCGAGGGTCGCTACGTGTCAGGCGCGCTTCGTTCACCAAACTCGACACCATTTCATAAACCCAACAACGTTACTTAAACACGCAGACGGCTAGCTACTAACTTAGCCATCTACGCTTTATGGCGGCATCTGCAAGTGCACGTTAATGTTTTATATGACTTTAAACGCTATCAGATTGATCGGTACGGGCCTGGATCACCAAACTGACATGGCGAAGGGGGCGGGGTGTCCGAGTGAGTACATGCAACCGCCCCACCTCCCTCGCCGCCGGGCCGCCCTTCCAACAAGACCCCGCTGCTTTCCGCGGCCTACTACGGCCGCTATAAAACAAACACTGACTGAAAATACTATTACCGTTAACACTTTGACAGCGCCCTATTTCGCCACACGCATCCCACCGGTCACCCCTTAGACCCTGCGGCATGTGTTTAGTGTTATTTGGTTGGGTTAGCTAGTTAGGAAGCTAACAAGAACCAGCGTCCTGCTGTGTTCAACCAAGTGAATTTGGCGCTTACCTTCTTTCTGAAGATAGCAGGCAATGTTTTTTTCAGTCGTGATTTTTCTGTATATACTCCTCAATTGTACGCATTGGTCTTCGTCATTTCTTTTTTGACGTCGTTCTCCGGTGAACCTTTGTGTTTAATATTTTATGTAAAATGTATGGTCTATTTTTTTCTTTAATTAATTATTTTTTTCCTCCTCTCCAAACGGTCGCTGCGTGTTTATGTCCAGGCTCGCTGCTCGCTGCTCGCTGCTCTTGTTGTTTGTGTTTTAGAAAAATGGCCGTCCTACTCGCACCACGTGACACAGCACAACCTGACTGCCTGGAGATTTATTTTTCTTCTTCTTTAATGTTTTTCTTTTTTTTCCAAGGGAACAGCCCTTATCGTCACATATTTTCACTCAATTCACTTGCTGTTCATGAGTTAAATTTGGATTAGTGTACCTAAATATATTTGCGCTCAGGTGATAAAGTGAATATCAAACGGGCTTTTGCCAGGTTACTCGTGCAGCTACCAAAATATCTGGGTTTATCTGTATGGCTTCCAAAAGCAAACCCAACAGAGACAACCAGCTAGGTGCTAGCTACGTGTCTGCAACTTAGATTTTTCATTCATTCAACATCCAAGGCGAGTTGAAGAGAAACATGGCCAGCTTTTGGTGTTAAAGATCGCTGGAAGAACGACGTTGCTCTACCTCTACTACAGTGACCTGTACTAATGGTTCGATATCACAGTTCTGTGTTCGAAACCACACATTCGACTACTTCCGGTTCCGTTTGTTATCAAAGTTTGTTAGTTTTTATTTTATTATTTGTCGCTCAGCGCAAGACTGTGCATGTCCGATTCCCATCCTAATTTGGAATGTTTAATTGTCACCAAATCGCGTTTATAGAGCAAGCGCACTGCACAGAACACACGGATTGTTCTGTTGTGTTGGGTCTCCTAGGAGCTGTCGGAAGCATGATGCATTGACTCGAAGTTGGCCATACAGAGTGGAACCCCTTTGACTTTACATTGTGCGGGTAAAGTTGACATCCAGCCGAATAACTCATGGGGTGGTGGCCGTCTCAGACAGAGCCTTAGTTTGTGGCGCACGTCGTTTTTGTCTGTGGTCTTTTCTCAAATAATCTACAAGGTCCTGCCTAATTGGTAGTTTTATGACAGATTAATAGCCTAATAGTACATATGTATTAGGCTACATAGCGAGAATAAGATATTACGTCACTTGGGTTATGCACACTGCACAAACCTATAGAGGTATAGCTACTGTAATGTAACTTATGATCCTCGTCACAGGACAGTAGGTGGCGGTAGGGACCTGTAAATCTAAAAATATTGGCATTTAATTTTTGTATCGTTTTGGGATAGCCTCAACGTAGACGAAGGGCTTGTTCTTTTAGCTTGCTGTAGATAGACATACTTTATCTCGGCAATACAAATACAGCAATTACAAATGTGATTGGTTCAAATCAGTAGCCTAACTAATTAATAACATGTTAGATCCACCCATTTTGGATTCATGAAGCTCTTCCTCTTCTTAGCCCCATGCTCTTCTGTTTTTTAATGTCTCAATCTCTTCTCCACCTCCTCCTAAAGTGAGATGACACCCGGGAATGGGACGGGACAACGTCCTTCCACCTTCGCGCTCTGTGCTGAGACTGCCATGCAGCACAGTTTGATTGGGCTAAAGGTTGAATATGCACTTACAGGGAGAACCTATAACCCAACATCACGTCTCAGTGTCTCTCCTTACAGCGGGCAATAAGAAATTCCTGCAGCCAATTTCTTAACTTTAAACCGCAGATCAACAAGAGATATATCAAATCTGCGTTCATGAGCTCATATTGACTTTATGGATGTGAAATGTGTGTCATGTTCAGTTTCAGTATCACAAATCATTGGACCATGCCTGTATGAAAGTGTAAATAATTAACATTTTATAATAACAAGTCTCATTTTTGGTTGTCCCTTTCTTAATTTGTGGACAATGAAATAGATTAGAAGTGAGACCATTTACTTATCCTTCTCCTCTCCTGTCTAAATCTTTTCTGGAAATGGAACAAAAAAGTTGAGAGTAATGTTGAATAAGCCATTGCCAAGGTAAAAAATAAAGTTTGTGTCAGTGTGCGAAGAGCTCATATTTTAAATAAGAAGGGTTTTCTGAAGATTTTGTACATCAGTTTTGGTTCAAGCTGCCATAAGGGTACATGTCCACAGGAGGGCAGAGGAGACCAAACAACCATTTTCTTGGGCTGTGTCCGAATCAACGCCATTCTATACTAATGAGTATGCTAGTTGAGTACACTGGATGAGAACGTTAAGTAGGCAAAATATTCTCTAAATGTAGTGTACTTAAAATCCCCAAATTATATCTACTTATTTTCGGGTTTTCGCTGATAATAATTGAGGATATTTTTCCGCGTGCTGCATGTCTGTGGTCACTAAACAATACCCAGTAAGCAGTACACAATATGTTGGTACACAAGACTGTAGATAGGGCTCTGATTTGGACACAGGCATAGTCTGGTGTTTTGTACCTGATGAACTGCTGGATGCTTGGGAGGTAGAGTGCCTCATCTTAACGACTGGCTCGGTAATTATTTTACAGTCCTAAAGAGACATTTAAGTCACCTGTGTTAGTGTATTGGTTACTTAAATAACACGAAAATAATGAAGAGAAAAACATCATGAGAATCAAGTGTTAGCTGCTGAGTTTGAGAAAAATCTAGCTGGTACAATAAGCTCTTTGAGAGGCCAACTGAGTTTGAAAGTATTTGCATGCATTTGGTATTCAAGCAATTATGTGGAGCCACCAAGACTGGGCAAGGAACTAAGTTTGAACAAGCTCTAGCATCGCAGGTGAATACCCTGAGAGTTTCAAAAACCATTTTGAGGAAAACAGTTGTGAGTGAGAGACAGCCGTGCATCTGCTCCGGAGAGGAAGTGTAATTTATAGGCTGCTGACAATACTTGTCCCTGCCGTCCTTAATTGAGTTCCTTCCATTAGATGAATGTGATAGTGGGTATGAACAGAAGCTCGTAGTTTTGATTCCCAGACAGGGCGCCACCATTGTAGCCTACCCTTCGGCTGTACCATTGTACCAACTTAACCTGAATTGCTTCGGTAAATATCCAACTGCATGAATGGTATATATAAAAAGCTGCATAAGCCTCTCTGTATCAGAGCGTCTGATAAATGCCTAAAACGCAAGTGTAATGTAAACTCACTGTTGAATTGTGTTGTCATGGGGGAAAAAAAGCCATGCATTAAGTAAACAGAATAAAGAAAAGATATGCGTGCATATGGCCATGCCAATATCTGGACAAACAGGCCAGATGAAGACGAGAAATAAATGAAATTACAGTACAAATCCAAAGGGATCTTTTTTTTTTGTCCTCAAGAGTGCTAAAAAAAAAAAAAGTCCATTATGCCAATGCCTCTCACTCTCAGTATGTCAGTACCAAACTGGGCAGTTGGCACCACCTGAAAACTTAGGCTCCCCTGCAAAGTTAAGATTTATCTCCAGGGGAAACACTGGTAGAATAAAGGCCTATTTCCCCTCTTCTTGTTATTTACCCTTTTTTTAATTCAAGAAAAATATTTTGTATTTAAATACCAAATAGCTCTGCAATAACAACAAAACAAACCAAAAAAAAAAAGAAACAGGAAAAATGAACAAAACATCCTTCAGAAGTAATTGCATCGTGACGAACGGGTCGAACGAAAGACACTGAAAAAGGAAATAATATCAAAACAACAACAACACGCAAAATCCCAAAAAAAGACGGGCAAAGCGCCTCCAGAGCTGGAAAGAAAATGAGTCTGTTCCCAGGCTGTTGACGAGCCCTATTGACAGTGTGTGTGTGAGAGAGGCAGGCAGGAAGTTCACGGTTAAACCAATCAATATTGTTCCTGGCAGTTGCGTTATCTGTGTAAGAACTGCATTTGAGCAGTCCCCTGCATGAGTCAGGCACACAGATAAAAACTGCACCGCCACTTGATTCTCACGAAGACCCTTTGACACACGCTCTTTCTCCCTAGTTCATTTCCCCCCTCCCTCTCTCTCTCTCTCTATTTTCCTCCCTTACCCTAACTGAACCTGGACCCCTGTCTCCTCTACTCTACTGTCACTCTACTCTGTACTTGAGTTGAGTAGATATGTCTGTCGGCTGAAGTGCAACACTTGTGTACACATTCACAGACGGCCACAGGCATGTGCACATGTGCATGCAAGCATTCTTACAGTAATATTTAGCTGAACATCATAAATATGTTTCTTTATTTGCATCATATACTCAAAGTTCATCAGTGCAATATGGGTATGAATCTCTGACACTAAACTCCTAAATATTCGCTTTTAAACTCCTCAAACCTTCAAAACCATCCTTTCATTTCCATGTACTCATATATACACATACATATATACACTGTACAGAGCACACACACGCACACACTACATGGCCAAAAGTATATGGACACCTGCTCATCCCGCATCTCATTCCAAAATCATGGCCATTAATATGGAGTTGGTGCCCCCTTTGCTGCTATAACAGCCTCCACTCTCCTGGGAAGGCTTTCCACTAGATGTTGGAACATTGCTGCTTGGATTTGTTTCCATTCAGCCAGAAGAGCATTAGTGAGGTTGGGCACTGATGTTGGGCAATTAGGCCTTTCCAATTGATCTCAAAGGTGTTCGATGGGGTTGAGGTCAGAGCTCTGTGCAGGCCAGTCAAGTTCTTCCACACTGATCTCGACAAGCCATTTCTGTATATACCTCGCTTTGTGCACAGGGGCATTGTCATTCTGAAACAGGAAAGGGTCTTCCCCAAACTGTTGCCATAAAGGTGGAAGCACAGAATCTTCTAGAATGTCATTGTATGCTCTGGTGTTAAGATTTTCCTTCACTGGAACTAAGGAGCTTAGCCTGAACCATGAAAAACAGCCCCAGACCAAGGGGTGTCCGGATACTATTGGCCATATAGTGTATACACACATACATAGACACATAACAATTATAAAAGTGATGTATAAAACATGTAAATAAAAACAAAAGGATGAAATGAAAACAACATTTGTGCAGCAATTATTAATTCAGTTGTGTTGTGTGGAAAGCCAGGAGAGTTCAGGCAATGGGTTACTCAGCAGGAACAGGTTAGCTGATGAGGCAACAGGGGCAGTGCATTCTCGGCCAGAGGGGTTGGTCCATTTGTACTTCCTGTTCGTCCAAACGTACGGGTCCACTTGCACACAGGCACACAGAACGGGGAAGTGAATGCAGGGTTTTGGGACCGTTTTACAGCAGTGTATTCAACAGTTTTTTTTTGTTCAGCGGATTGTACCAGAACCCTTTACTCCCTGTACGTTTGCATTTCTGCTAACATCATGTGAATGTGGCATGCTACACGTCCTCCATGACAATTTAGCCCATTCAATTAATCCAGTCAAGTCTCGTCCACGTGAGTTTTGTCAATTGGAATTGCGACCTCAGCTTCATCTCATTAAGTTCAGCCCAGTGTTAATCAGGGTCCATGTCCCGCCCCGTTCCCCTCGGGAGGTCCAATCGCCTGGCTTCCCTGTCCCGGAGACCTCCAATCAGCTGGGGTCCTGGTGGCAGGCTGGGGCAGAGGAAAGCAGGAGGCGTACTTTTCCGCGCAGGAAGTCGGCGTGGACGCGAAACAGTTCTGACGTGGTGGTCACACGCCACGTGCCCTCGCTCACACCTGCTGAAGAGGTCACCTCCTGATTGGAGGGCCAGAACAGTGCAGAGAGGAGGAGAGGAGGGGAGGAGAGGAGAAAAGAGGGGAAAGATGGGAGGGGAGATAAATACGGAAATTAAATTAGCTGCATTGGTCATCTCCCATTCTTGTACATTATCACATTCATGAACTGTAATTGAGCAATAAGCAATTTAGTTGTTATGGCAACATACACTATGTTCCAGGAAAGTTCCATGTAAAAGCTGGTGCAGTGACAGAAATTTTAAAATCATAATGACATCAAATTGGTGTTATAGCGTCTGAACACCTATTCATACCTTTCATAGTTTAAAAGTGAAGACAATGTTTTGAATCATTATAAAATGAATAAAATGTGTCAAAGGTTAGTGTCACAAGATAATACAATAGAGAATATAATTACCTGTATGAGAGCATTTAATCTATAGTTTACATTGATGTTACTCCTTTGGCAACATTCCAATGAACGATATGAAATTTACATCTCTGTAACCATACGCCTTCTGTGACTTATTGATCTAATATCTGGACCTCATTCCATAATTTCACTATCAAATACTAATCCATTTTAGTCTAACCCATTTTAGTCTAACTGACAAAACAAGACATTTTAACATAAACTATTACATCATAGCTTAAACCCAAACTTTTTATAAGCATTTATGAATCAGAACATTTCCCTTTCAGTATCATTCCCTGACAAGTTCATTGCCTGGCTGATTTTTCAAGAAAAAGTGTTTTTGTAAAAAATATCAATAGAAATAGATGAAAGTAGTCGCGCGCGTGGAATGCCATGGCTTGTGGACTTATCAGGTCTGTATACATTTGACAGTTTGTAAAATTAGCCTAGATGTCATTCCATTACCATGGAAGTGCCACTGATTTGACTTTGCTGACGAACACCCTGAGCCTGTATCACAAAGCGGGATTACTGAGTTAGCTGGATAACTGCACTGAGTAAAACCCAGAACGGCTCTTTTTACTTCAGTCCATGTTCCAGATTTGGGGGGTTACGGGTTTTACTCAGTGCAGTTATCCAGCTCACTCAATAATCCTGGGGTGCGTCCAAATACTCGAAAAATCACCCTCCTTTCCTCTACTACCACCTCCTCTCCTCCGTGCCCCGGAAAAAGATCTTTGTGTTTTAATCTAATGTTGCTGATTACATCTTAAGTACGTATTAATGGTTACATATTAATTCATGTCTTGACGCAAACCGCAATGTCAGGTACATTGTATACTGTACATGCAAATACTTTTACTCGAAACGTTCAGGCAGACTTGCATACTTCCGGGTAGGAGAGGAGTGGTAGTGGGGGAGTGCAGGAAAGGAGGTGGGGAGTGAAGAATATTGGGACGCACTCCTGCTTTGTGATACAGGCTCCAGCTATACACACTGCTTACTTCCTGAGTTTTTTTTTAATTTTAATTTTAATTTTTTATTTTTTATTTTTTTACATTCATGAGTTTGAACTTTGACCCAAGTAAGCATTTTTTTTTCTCTAAACAGGTGACATGACATAAATGGAACACATTACGTCCAATTTTGCTATAGAAACTATTTTAAATGAGTTTCTGCTGCCTGAGTAGAAGAACAGTGCTATCTGATCCTGTGACCACGTTTGGAAGAACAGCCCCCCCCCCCCCCCCCCAGCCCTTCTGGGAATCTGTCCCAAGTCCAGTGTCCGGTCAATGACATTTCTGCAGTAATAACGTATGTGCCGCTATCTAGGAATTCTGGCCTGAAATGCCCTCCCCTGGGGCCACCCCTTATGCCAGCTCTGATGTGTCCCAGAATCCTCCATGGTTTGAGAACCTGTGATGAAGTCACTGAGGATCAGATCCTGCTATTCACAACCCCCTCCCCTTTTATTTATTCCATAGAAACTGTTTTGCTACTTGTTCACCTTACACAATACATTACAGCAACGGAATATACTGGAAATTTGCGAAATATTGTTAATATTCAATTCAATTTTAAATTCAATTTTTACAGAGAACTGTCACAAAGAGGCTGTACAGAGAAACAGAAGGAAAATTGGACAAAAACCAGGCCTGAACCCCAAAACAAGAAACGAGGTAAAAACTCCGACATGGACTTTTGGGGAAAATATACTGATAAATATATGACACAGCAGTGTATTTTCTTCTAAAAACATATATTGCAGCATCTAGAAGCATCATTTAGTTGTCTGCCCATATATTGCGAAGCACTGCAGCATGGCGATAAAATATTTTGTTTCAATATATTTTCAGTGTATTCTATTTCCGTAAGTGTTTAGATATTGCAGATAATTTAACCGCTAAAATGACTATTTCTCTATAAATATTACACCCTAGTTACAAAGGCAACCTTAGAAGAAACAGACTTTGTATTGATATTGAACCCTAATCATTACTCTACTGCTGTGTGTCCTTCACCTCTAAAATGCTTGGCAGCACTCCTAGTGCTTTTACTATTGCCATTTGTTTACTCGTCAGTAAAAGCACTCTTTTAGAGCGATCAGCTCGTGTTTAAAACATTTACACAGCCACGTAGGTGTTCAAACAATTCAACAGTGCAGGTACATGCTCTGCCAAAAAGCCTGCCAACATTTCCATGCCCAATCCATACCTTACACATGCCCTGTTCATACCTTACCCACGCCCACACCTTACCCATGCCCCGCCCACATCTTACCCATGCCCCGCCCACACATCACCCATGTCCCGCCCACACCTCACCAATGCCCCGCCCACACCTTGCCCATGTCCCGCCCACACGGTACCCATGCCCCGCCCACACCTCACCCATGCCCCGCCCTTGCCATCGCTCTGACTCACCTGTATGCTCAGGCTGCTCAGCACCTGTCCTATGCTGCGGATGTTGTTGTAGCTGTTCTCTATGAGACTGTGCAGCGCCTTATTGGTGACCGACGCTCGAACCACATTGATGGCATGTCCCAGCAACGACAGTCCAGCCTGCACCTCCCGAGCCTGCTCCTGCACCTGAGGACATACACAAACACATGTGCACACACACTGTGAACAACACATTCACTTACTGAGTCAACTTACTGAAACCAGCATCGAGATAGCAATGTTACTCCAACCAGCTACTACCAGGGGACAACAAACAGGACATTTTCTTTCAAATTTTTTTTGGGCAGACACTAATAGTACCACCTAATACAACATGATAATATTGGGGGTACCATTTTATGCTTTCCCAAAGTGGGTGGGAGGGGGGGGGGGGGGTGTGTCCCCTGTCTCCCCCAGAATCTAATCTATGTCCACGACATTATGCACAGACTGTATATGCAGCTGTAACCTCACCAGCACACAATACGGCAACAGGTGTAAATCTGGATTTCTCTACTAAAGAAGACCCTGCTCTAGCTGTTCATGCGCTGCCTTAACTTTAGCCTGCGTGTGAATCCTACTCACATTTTTGTTCTCCCAGACGATGTAGTCGACGCCCCTCAGGGGAACAGTCAGCGGCTCAGCGAGGCCACAGCCTTCCCTACAACCCCGCTGGGAAGAGAGAGAGAGAGAGAGAGAGAGAGGGAGATACAGAGAGCATTGCATACAGTGAGCCAGGGAGAAAGAGATAATAAGACCATCTCTTTTTATATTTCCATCTTGCTCTGTATATGCTTATAACAGTGTGCCTATGCTCTTATTTTAAACACTGTTTTTCAGCGTGACACTTCTAATATACAAAATATTCAGGAGCCGTAACCAAACCCATCACAGACAGTGTTGCCCTCAGGACCAAAGGCCTGGGACACAGCTCTACACAGCCATATAGCGGGAGACTAAAGAGAAACGGTGAGGTTCCAAAGGTTCTGCTGTGGTTCCCGCTTAGCTCAGCCCAAGGCTCACCATGGCAGTCTCCGTGTCTCGGGCCTCCTTGATGAAGCGATCCAGGACCCGCAAGTCACAGATGGGCCGGAGAGGGGAGGGCAGCGCCGGTCGGGTCCACTCCAACAGCATCAGCAGCACAGCAATGAGTCCTGCAACAGGAGGCATGGACGGTCATGCCACATTCACATAAAGACACCTGGCAACGTGTATCCATCCTTCCAGCTCTGCCAAAGAGCATGCCCTTACATTATATTAAGGTAAAATTACATTACGGTAAAATTACATCACATTACGGTAACATTACATTACATTAGGTTACTTTACGGTAAAATTATATTACATTACACTGCGTTACATTACATTGCAGTTCATTGCATGACATTTTTCATTACATTACGTTCAGTGGTCCCCAACCCTGTTCCTGGTGATCTACTGTCCTGTAGGTTTTCACTCTATTATGGCACGCATGATTCTATTAATTAGCAGCTCAACGAGATCTCTAGCTGTCGATCGAGGTGCGCTTTGTTAGGGTTGGAGTGAAAACCTACAGGATGGTAGATCATAATGCAGTCCATTCCAATACATCACATTCAGAGCGTCTTAAAATGTAGCAAGGGCACTCTCTTATGTTGATTTACACGGCCAATACTGCCAGGCCTGGCTAACAACACCCCAAGAGCAGCGAGTGTGTATGCAACAACAGATGCGGCACTGCCAGGATTCAGTTCGGTGCGCACTGAGCCTGGAGCAGTGGCAGCATGATCACTGCAGTCTGAACTAAGCGAACCTCCCGCGGAAACCATCTTGTCCGGCTCCACACCCAAACCCCATCATGCCTCAATATACTTTGACTACACAAAGCAGTAGACACTTAAAAGACATACAAAGCACAAATACCATAAAAAAGTTGTTATTTTCTCTTTATATACCTATATAACTCACTGAATTTTACAACACTGTGACACTGAAATGAAGTTGTCGACTTGCTTAGCAGATGCCTTCATCCAGGCTTACTTTTTTTTTTTTAAGTAAACTATAAACTTGACTTGACTTAAAGCATTATTTATGAAAGTACTATTATGCCTAGTTCCCACGGGATATTCTACTGGATATTCTCATGTGGCAACACAGGTCAGGCACTTTGCTGATGAGCACAGATGCAGATGTGGGCTGTGGACTCACATAAGTCACCTCACAATTCACTCGAACGTAAGTAATTTAAACTCAAACACTGATTTAAAAAATACAACAGAATATTAAAAAAACACATTCCGTCGGACGTGTACGAATGTTGGAATGCTGCTCGCTTGGAAGTGCGATGCTAGGCAGAGATCACTAGGTGGGGCTGTTGTCAGTTTCCGATCTTTTTTGCAATCTGAGCAAAGCAACACGCCAACGGGTAGATTGCAAGGATACGGACGGACAGCAAAAAGCAGGTCGCCTCCACCACTGGCACTGAAATCTTACTATGGCACAAAATCAAGAAGAACACTGATAACTCACAAACCATCACAGACGTTAAAGCTAAACTAAAATGTGAGAAAATGTGCAACCTGGTTACATATCCAGTCAAAATGCCTTTAGACATTTTATAGTGCTGTTGGGCACACCCACTTTTCTCTAGAATGCCTGAAACAACCGTTTTTGATGGATCAAGCATGCAATATCAACAGTAGAAATCGCCTGTTCAATTCATAAAACTAAATTGAAAAAGATAACTTGCTGTAGTCACTTTCAGATGAATATGAAAAATATTCATGTGTGCCTGTGCAGGAGGCTGGTGCACTATGGTGATGGTAATAATTAATCATAGATATTGTTTGGCATGCATGGTAAAGGCTAAAAGATTTATTTTGCCAGTACAAATTTATCTCAATACTATAAAAATGATTCTGCAATAAAACTCCTGTTTTTATTATCCGTTTAATACATTTTTATCCACTTAATTCTCAAGCTCTGGTCCGAAAATATTGGCAAAGGTCATTAGGGCTTAACTGTATATAATTATATAGTTATAATAAAGAAATATAATTGTTTCATGTCTGAAGACTATCATTTGCTTCAGGTGGGGTTCAGGGTTAGTGAAAATTAATTAAATAATCAAAAAAATAATAATCTGGTCGGGGTTTGGCCCGAGTCCAGCGGCACGTGGCCCAGTTACGGCTGTTAAGTGGCAGACCGGACTCATCGCCGCATCAATCGGCCCAGAATCGTGCTGTGATTCAAGGCCGACACTGAGTCGAGTTGCAATGCCAGATCTGGGCCAGACCCATTTGGCTACCTATGATGCCAACAGTATGGATGCTCTCTGTCCAGGAGCATCCATATGTTAAAATAATAAGGCCATTTAGCTTTTAAATGTCCCCCACACAGTTTTCCCCATCCCTCCTATATCCATGGACCCCAACGTACTCCTGCCCCCACACATTCAGCTGCCTCATTTTCTTGGCCTTTGAAGTCACCCTGGTGCAATCAGACTTGTGATCAATATAAACTGTTAGGCACTATAAGAAAGTCTGTTTCTCTCCCTCTCATCTCACATCTTTCCCCAATAAAATAATATTGGGCATAATTCAGTACAATCATATAGGCTTGTCTTATTCACATCGATGTTATCAGACAATCCACACTTTTTACAGATCAGCCTGTGCACAGTCTGCACATGCAAAGCTCCTCATCCTGGCAGACCTGATCCAAACAGAGGGTCAAAGCTCCTCATCCTGGCAGACCTGATCCAAACAGAGGGTCAAAGCTCCTCATCCTGGCAGACCTGATCCAAACAGAGGGTCAAAGCTCCTCATCCTGGCAGACCTGATCCAAACAGAGGGTCAAAGCTCCTCATCCTGGCAGACCTGATCCAAACAGAGAGTCAAAGCTCCTCCACCTGGCAGACCCTCCGACTGCCTGGAAGGTGTGTATTTAAAACTGATAACCGCGCCGGCAAAATTAATGAAGGGATCCAAGGGAGGGACTCATTTTTGCTTCCTTGTTCACCATTCCCCATTTTCCCTGATATACTCCAGTAATTCCCATTCTTAACAATGTCAGTCTCGTGGACATTTCTGAAAAAGCTAGATATAGATTTGCAGTACCTCCGCTCCCCCCGTTTCTTATTCCTGTCTTAGTTTTCGCTCGGCAGTCCCACTTAATGTACGCTGATCCATCCTGTCTAAAACCCTTGGCCTTCACCAAGGCTATGGGGCCCTTAGAACCCAGACAGGCTATGGGGCCCTTGGAAATTAGGCAGGCTATGGGGCCCTCAGAAATGAGGCAGGCTATGATTTACAGACTCAGAGATTTGTTTTACAGTTACAATGTGGCCCCCCATCCAAAAGCTCCAATCCTCTTCATAACTTCATACACTTAAGATATTAACAGAAATGAACAGATATTACAAGAGGCAACACAGGACTATCCTGAAATTTTAAAAAGTCATCCAGTAAAAGGTTTCCTCTACTGTGGATCATGTGGACGTCTTAATTATCCCAGCTCCCACAAAGTATTAAATACAGTCTTTCAGAAGGGCCTGCGGAGTGACTCAGTAAACTGATAACATATAAAACTCCCCTTGGCTGCTCTCTGGAGAGAGCAGGGGCCTCATTTATAAAATGGTCTTACGATCAAATTGTATCTTAAGAATAGTGGCTTACGCAGAAAACCATGACTAAGTGGTTATTTATAAAATCGCACTCTGATGTGGATATGATCGTATCTCTGCGTAAAGTTTATACTAGATGTAAGTTAATTACCCGCTGGTTATGAGGAGGTACTGCACGTTTGAGGGCCACGTGCAATTTAACATTTGATTGACAATACATTTTAGGCATGAAGAGTGAGCCACCCAGCAGCCCCATTTTAAAATTTGTGGCTGCTGGGTGACTCATCCTGTAGCAAGAGAACGACCCCCCCCAGGGAGCAGTTCACAGTGGTCAATCAAACACATTGTAATTGTGACAACATGGCACGGCTGAACCGTTGGTTGCTGGGGGCTGGGGGCGGGGGGTTAGACTGCGCAGTCCACCATGATTGTAGGCACGTACCCACACAAGCTGAGAGCGAGAAACTTGTGAATGCCAAACAAATGACAATTACTCCCCTGTAAACTTCCCTTACCTTCTCCTCACCCCCCCCCCCCCCCCCCCCCCCTCCCATCCATATGGCTACGGACTACGTCACACACATTAAAACTGGTAAATTAGGTCATCTCCGGCAGATCAGGAAATTGCACAGCACAACAGTCTCCTGAAGCAATGAGAATGTTTGCATTGTGTAGGATGGGCGACCCCATTCTCTAGTCATTAGACAAAGACGTAGCCAGCCCGGAAAGCGGGGTAAAATCAAACCATTGCACGTACAGAGGCCCACGTTTGGCCATTGGTGGGTTATCAGCAGCGACGGAACTCACCGAGTCTGGATTATAAAAACTATATGTGAGGAGGGAGAGAGAAAAAGAGAGAGAGAGATTTCCTGACAGAATTCTGAAAACGGTAGGCCATAAAAGAATGTATGATTCTGCATGATATATCTCTACTGCTACTGTAATAATTCAGTTTGCTCACAACCGGTTTCATGTCTCTCAACACACTGGCACTGGCAGATGCATTTATTAAACAACGATGCAAAAACAAACTGATAGCCCCTGCAGTTAACAGATCATCGGTTTGATGCCCTTTCACAGACAAGGAGTCTGAAAATACCTCCTGGAGGAGTAGTGGCAATGTGTGCCAGAAACACAACAGTATTTTGCAACTTGCCACAACTTAGCAACAGTAAGTAATATATGGCTTAGTAGTAATAATAATAACAATCAGCATCATCATCAATTAGTGATAATAATAAGAATAATAAAAAGGTTTTATTTGTTGCTGGTTATACATTAACTATAAATGTTTTTTTTTTAAATGTGTGGCTTTGACCACATATTTGTCAATGAAGACCTAGCCTGTGTCCTGTGTTCACTACTTTTGGGGAGAAGATTAGCTGAGAGAGTGTTTAACATTCTGAAACACTCCAAATGAACCCTGTACAACATTGATATAAAACAGGAATACATTACACAATGTTGCTCCGTTGTGTGATGAAATCACACATCCACTGCCAGTCTGCCACAGTCTGACTCTGTCCTTAATGCAGAATAACTGGATTGACAAGCCCAGGTAAACAGACAGTATAAATACAGCAATAAAGCACCACAGGCATTATTTCACCAACAGTTCTGCACTTTTCTCACTCTGTGTGGGTCTTCTACATTGCTAATGCTAATTGAACACTGCAGTCACACCGGTTGTTGGCAGGATGTTGATGTTACCGTCCTTGACCCCCGACATACGCACGTAATCGCACCTAACAGGTCACTGACAGGCCTTCTCATATTGATGAGTCACCACTCGTTTCAAATTGTCGCAGTCATTGTCTTTAAAAAAAAAAAAATGTGACTCATCAAAATGGTGAGGTGGGGGAAATCCTTACCAGTCAGCAGTAACATCAGCAGTGTTCACACACGCAGTCACTGAAGCATCACCAGACTGACAATCACGTGTCCATGGGAATTACTTGATTGACTTGAGTAGGCTACCCATGATGACAAGGACCTACAACCGTTTTACCTATAGCCTACGTTTGTTCACCGTATCAAGACACTGATTCAGTTTGTTCTATGTTGGTCTTAGTTTCTCCTATATCGCGGCACAGCCGATTGTTGTCAAATGAAATGAGTCATGAGTCATGACCATCATATTAATTAAAGTGGGACACTTGGCCCGATTAAAGAAATTATGCCATTTATGGAACCGTTGACGTTTGTCATTCCTGTTGATAACGTCGGATGAAGTGCTAGGCTGGTGCAGATGATTGTAACCTGCCAAGTTTTACCATCCAAAAGCACTAGAGCACAAAATAGGCTAGTTACATGACTACATGACTAAACTATGAACTCTGTATTTCGCGTATAGACAAGGCTAGTATAAAACAAGGCTAGTCAGGCTACTAAGAGAATGCTGAACGCCCCCACACCTTCCCACAACGCTTTCTAGAAGGAAAAATGATCATTAAATATTTACACAAAATAAAATGGGCTAAGAAAACATGTTGTTAAACTTAGCGTTAAACAGTTCCGCACGTGGTCGAAATACTATTATTCTGCATCGATGGCTTCTGCAAGACAAGGAAGGTAGGCGAGGCTATATGCCATGCAAAACGTGGTCCGCTTAAAACTGATCTGTGTCGTCTCTCGCTCACCTCTCTACATTGACCAGACTAGACTACAATCATGCGCTCAATTCACACTCACGTTGTTTCTGCTGTAGCCTAATAGTTGGTATATAAAAAAATCTTCAACTTACCAAATCACTAACTTCTCTAGTCGGCAGTAAATCCCGGTATTAAATAGCATATGTTAAATAAACCCATACGATACAATTCCAGGATGCAGGGTTTATATGAACGTTTCACGTCATCAACACAAACTTTTATTAAATGCTATTAGGACAATCTCACCGTGTTTACGCAATTTTGGAAACCTATTTGGATTTACCAACACCATGAGTAGGCTACCTTATTTTTTATTATTATTATTATTTTTTTTTTTACAATTTGTTAAAACAATAGCAGCATAGCCTTTCTATAAACTCCAATAGAATACACAGTTGGGAGCTACACTGCATCCGTATGCTATTTATGTGAGATGGGTTTAAATGACTGTAGCCTACACATAAAATAAATAAAATGAATAAAAACCCCCCCACATAATCTCTAGTTGGGCAATAAATCCCACACAAATCTTTGAGGCATCTCATATTCCTAGTCTTTTGAATTCCTGAGTTTTGGACTCATAGAGTTTGGCTTAGGCTATCATATATTTTCCCTATTTTAAAAATAGGTCTTACCTGAAGTGAAAAACATTCGCAAAATGGCACGTCATTTTTAAAACACATTCCAAAGGCGTGAAGTGGTAGCCTAATTCAGTTACCCTACAGGTGGCCCGGTACCCAGTGAGTCTATTCGTATAGCTAAAAACGAATTCGGCGTGGTGTTCTCCTTCGTTCTCCTTTACGCCCCGCGCAATAAGTTCTCTCTTTCATTCAGCTCAGACTTAGCGTGAGTTCAAGAGCGAGTCAACCCATCAGTAGCCTACTAGGCTACCATACCATCCAGCTTGGCTTGCATCACAGTTTTGGCCAGCCACATTAAAAGAGACTTATTAACTTTCACTGCTCTGTGCGATACCGCGGTACAGCTGATAAGAACGAGCCTGCTCGCTGTCTGCGATGATACGAGCATTGACATCAGACACATGCCGTCCTGAGGAGAAGCGAGGGAAAAAAATGAAAATTGGAAAGTATTGAGGCATATAATAATACTCACTGGATATCTCCATATCAAAATCCGCATACTCCCTCACAGGGTCCGCATCGTTTCACCCATTGGCCCGTCTATTGCCCATTAATTGAAACCGAAGCTCTTTTATACTTATCCGGTAGGAAACGATGCGTTTGATTTTTTGATTTTTTTTTTCGTTTCTGGAAACGAATCGTTTGATTTTTTCTTATCGATGAGCATGAGAATAAAATGGCATTGTTATGTGATGATTGTCTGAACTATTTCCCGTGTTTTGAATAATTGCTATTCTTTCTATTGTCTACGAAATTATGTTATTAAACAATAGCCCAAAAAAATGTAGGCTAAATAAATAACGACCCTTAAAAAGCGTGGTAGGCTATCTGCCATTCCCTTTTAAACTACAAAAACATTTCTTCAACAAAAGTATTTTTGGCGCGTTATTCAATAAAAAAAAAATAAAAAAAAGTAAAGCACATGGATCAAATCATAGTTATAGCCTACGTAGGCTATATGTCTTCATATCTCGCATGCTATGAAACTGAAGTTGAAGGAAGCAGAAGCTTCTCAATATTAATACTAGGCCTACACGTCTGATGGGAACCAGAGGCCCCCTACTGGTTTTGTCTTGGTAGTCCATTTTCCGGTAGCAAGAAATGTCAGGTCTGTCGGCAGTGTGTCTAGTGCAAATGGCGTGGAGCGGCAGTCTCCGCGTGTGTGGCCCTCAGTCCCTGCGTTGTTCCTGGCGGAAAGGGGGGCTTTCCTACAGGCTCCGTGGATGCTCTCGAGGGACCCGGCGTGGCTCGTGGAAAACAGACAACACGACAAACATCCTGCACGTTCGCTAGAGCTGGCGAGTCACCAACGAATCCCACCTTACCGGAGGTGTTTGAAAATCCCAGGCGCTCTGGCTTGGCTCCTTGTCTGCAGGTTTACAGTAACATTATACAAAAAAAAAACTGCTGATAGTACGTTAATATTTTTTCTATAAGTCTTTCCAGGACACGCCTGCCTCGAATGTAAAGAGCCGTGACATTCTGCAATTGGGAACTGCCACCGGAAAGTTAAAGTTTAAAGAGGCACTAAGCTCTGAATCTTGATGTCGAAGACATAGCCACAGTTATTTTGAACAAATGTCCAAAACGATATAGGCCTGGCTCCTGCAGATGGTGTTCATCAACAATACAGGTAAACATTGAGAGGAGCCAATCTTTTCTTTAGTTACAAGTAAAAGATAGAACAGGTTACAGGTGATATGGGCAGTGTAATGACATATGCATATGGTAGTGTGCACATTGTTGAACTTAAATCAACAAATGCATTTCAGCCAAACATATATTTTAATAAAAAAACACAAAAGAAATCAAACTATCTTGCATTTAATAATAAAAAGTACAAAGCAAAACTAATGCAAATTTGTGAACTGCTGATGCAGAGCATAATTATTTAATTACAATGCCATGGCGAGGTATGTGTCGCAGTCCATAGGGTGGCCACCTATTAAGCTGAATATGAGCACCCCCCCCCCCCCCCTTCACACAGTTGGGGGCTTAAGCCCGTGCCATGGCACCACTTGAACTGTGACCCCTCACCTTTCTGTTACCTTCTCTGCTTTCTCCCTGTCTGACAAATAAGCATAATACTACACTGTAGGATCAAAATAAAATACAAGAAAAAAAAAAGAAAAAAAACCTTATACAAGGTATCTAAACTGTAACATTGCTTGTTTAGTTGGGAGAAACCTGCCCATTTCAGACATGAGAAGCGGATGGCAGTGGTGTTTTGTCAGCGGAAATGCGCCAGGTCTTCAATGTTACGGCATATTCCAGTGGTTGTCCAAATACAGTTTATGCACTACAGTATTCTTGGATACACACAATAGACAAAGCAACAGAACTGATTAACTGCAGCCATTTAAAATGTTCCAGGGTAACCTGTGGCATGGTAAATGAATTACTAGTGTACCTGCAAGTTGTCAGTCGTCCAACTTTGACCCTTCAAAAAAGTAAATGAAACCTAATTTTATTTGGTGTCCTGTTTTTTAAGGTCAGGTTCACATACAGCTTCATAAATGAAATAGCTGGTAAAGAAGCCATTTTTGATATCTTTTGTAATTAAAATTTTATGTGGTATTATATCGGTAAAAACAGGCAAAATTCCATTTATGCTAAAACAATATTTTGACAAATGGCTCTGTAGATGACCAACTATTGAGTTATTTATCACATTAAAACAAGAAAAGTAACTATTGGCTTCATCCACTGAGTCCAAAAAGTGATTGGCGTAATTTGCAGATTAGCTCATATTTAATGACATAGTACCTCACTTGCATACCTTAAAAACTAACAATTCAAAAGTCATAACACAAAAATGTTTTGTATTTAAGTGTTTATTCAACAGACAAAATTTTATTCTGATAAGACAAAAGGACCCCCCCCCCCCATTCTGAACTGGTACCTGCCCATTCAAAGACGCCTTATTACTAATGAATTGAGAACAATAGCAGAATAAATAGGCTAGTACGGTTAAGCAACACCAGGCTCCACAATTCAATAATGTCAGTCTGTGCGGAATTACCTAGAGTGACTAGTACAATATAACATATAGCTAAGGCGGATGTTGGGCCGCTTCCAAAGAAAACCCCGTAGTTCAGGGAGAGGGGGAATAGTTCACCTCAGATACGGTGGACAAATTCCTAAGATAGTTTCCTCTCGAATCGTATTTCTACTCCGCACAATCGTTCACGTCACACGCAGACAAAGGGCACTTCCTGAAATGTTTTGGGGCACATTAAGCGCCTGCTTAACCACTGACGCGCGTAGAAATTCCCTTCTACCTTCAAGCCTTCCTATAAAACGTTACATTACATGCATTACACACTAAATGACTAAATATGTTGGAACTTGATAGTTCAGCATGTCCCCCACAGACTACAGAATTGTATTGCGTAGTAGTGGAGTAAAACTGAAAATTTACAGAAAATGTTATGCCGATATGCTCTTAAATAAGGAAATGGGTAGGATCTATTCAGTTCCAATAGCAGAAGAACAAGCTTCACATTTTCAGTTCATGTCGGTGATATCAATAGCTGAATTACACAGGGCCCAAGATGGGGAGTGAGGCTTGTCCTCAGACAGCCCTCATGAGTTCATTCAGTCAGGCTCACAATGCTGCGTAATCTTGGGGACATGGCGTACGTATTCCCACAGAGAGCAGGGGGGGGGGGGGGGGGGGGGGGGTACCAGCCCATATATCTGTACCCATATATCTATATCTGGGACTTGTAAGGGAAGAAAGAGTGTGTATGGTGCATAATGGTGCATGTCCTGATGTGCATTGAAACTTGAAAGGAGGAGCTCTCCGTCAGCAGATGTCCAATAGCTCTGCAACAAAGACGGTCTGAAATGAGAATATGATGAATAAGCTGATATACGTCTTCCCAAAATGATATACCACAGCACAGAGCAGGCCATTCCGTGGCTCACAACTGAACGGAACAGAGGCCACATCTCACTAAATCAGTTCACTGGACAAAACATTTAATCGCATGCTCTGATTAAGCCAAAGAATTTGCAGAATGCCCCAGCACCGATATACACTGACAGTGGCCGCACTGAGAAAAGACTGTTAGCTGACTGAGCTATTTAGAGGTACAGAGTTGGGGAGGAAGACGAGCTGCATAGGTGTAGAGACACTTTTACTTGTCCCTTTTCAGTTCGATCTTCCAAACCCTCTTCCAGCTACAAACATTTCTATCACAAAGGACTCATATATGAAGATCTTGGATATACTTGTTGATATCGGTTCAATGATCTCAAACCCAGACCAGTACCTAGTAAATAGATCAATAACTGTAAATAGTATCAGATAACTGAACGTCGTTTTCTTGACACCACAAAAATGCTGCATCATCTTATGCCCATCGATTACTCGAATGGAACAAGTTCTTTCTTTAGCGCACTGAGTTCTTACTGTGGTTCTTACTGTGATGGACTGAGTTCTTACTGTGGTTCTTACTGTGATGGACTGAGTTCTTACTGTGGTTCTTTCTTTAGCACACTGAGTTCTTACTGTGGTTCTTACTGTAACACACTGAGTTCTTACTGTGGTTCTTACTGTGGCGCACTGAGTTCTTACTGTGGTTCTTACTGTAACACACTGAGTTCTTACTGTGGTTCTTTCTTTAGCGCACTGAGTTCTTACTGTGGTTCTTACTGTGATGGACTGAGTTCTTACTGTGGTTCTTACTGTGATGGACTGAGTTGTTACCGTGGTTCTTACTGTGGCGCACTGAGTTCTTACCGTGGTTCTTACTGTGGCGCACTGAGTTCTTACTGTGGTTCTTACTGTAGCGCACTGAGTTCTTACTGTGGTTCTTACTGTAACACACTGAGTTCTTACTGTGGTTCTTACTGTGATGGACTGAGTTCTTACTGTGGTTCTTACTGTAGCGCACTGAGTTCTTACGGTGGTTCTTACTGTAACACACTGAGTTCTTACTGTGGTTCTTACTGTGATGGACTGAGTTCTTACCGTGGTTCTTACTGTGGCGCACTGAGTTCTTACTGTGGTTCTTACTGTAACACACTGAGTTCTTACCGTGGTTCTTACTGTGATGGACTGAGTTCTTACCGTGGTTCTTACTGTGGCGCACTAAAACACCAAACCCTGGCTGTGTCTGACCCTGGGAACCTTTGGGCCAGGGCGGATCTCTTTAGACACCGACACACACATAGCCCTCTGGCCCCATCGTGACTCCCCCCTCTTAGTTCTGGCTGCCTGTCCTGTCTTCATTTGTTTGCTCATGCCTCCTGCCAAACCAGGAGAAGGGACAGAGACATGGTACGTGCGAGACGACATGTTGAGCCCAGGGGGTGGGGGTGGGGGCAGGGGGGTCAGCCGCGTCCAGTCACATGGTCGTGAGGCTGTAATTGGGATAGGGCCGGCCAGGGAGAGAACTCAGTGCCCACAGTGCTCCTCACCTCTGCTGTTTGATAAACTGGGCAGACTGCAGCAGAGAAGAGAGGGAGAGAGAGAGAGAAAGAAAGAAATAAAAGGAGAGAGAGAGAGAGAGAGAGCAAGAGAAAGGGAGATTTTCAGAGATATTGAGAGAGAGAAATAGAGATAGATCGAGAGAGGCAGATTGAGAGAGAGGGAGAAAAATATTGAGAGAGAGCAAGAGAAAGATTGATTGAGAAAGAGATGGATTGAGAGAGAGACAGAGAGAGAGAGAGAGAGAGAGAGAGAGAGATCCCACTCAATAAACAGTGAGTGAAAGTGGGAAGTGTGTGGGTTATGGATGGGAAGACGGCCAGAGGGCCCCGCTCTCTCTCCGTCGCAACAGTGGCGCGACACGAGACAGGAAAACCACATGAAAGAATGGAGCCAGGACCACAGCCTCCCGGACGTTATTGTTTCGGAGCTACAGGCGTCCCAGAAGGTAATCGCTGCGCTGATCTGTGGCTGCCCGCGCCATGACCCCCCAGTGGCCTGTGGTCAAGTTCACACCAGCATCGAAAACTCATCGTAAATAACCAATGATACATAATTATTTGATCTAGTCTATATCTCCCTTTTACGCTGTAGCCATATTGCTCAGCAAATATCCCTCTTCCTCTCTTCATACTTGCTATTTCCTTGAGATATCGCTCTGTAATTTACAGCTTTCAAATCCATATAAATACATCCAGAACCGCATGGACTCCCTCTAGCACACTATAGAGTTACGAGTTTTGTGACAATCGAATGTGGAGATACGTGTTTTTTTCTGTCATTGGTTAGAATGGCTGTATCTGCGAGTGAATGAATGCACAGTGGCTGCGAGTCTATTATCAAGTGCACAGTTAATACTCACACATCTGTAAGCCAGTTAGCAGAAAAATGTCAGATACATTAGTTAGCACGGTAACTAGCTACAGCTAGAAATGCTGCGTAGATTGCTAATAGGCGAGTGAGCAAACGACTGTTAGCTTCGCTGATATAAACAGCCACTAGGCTAGTTTAGCTAGCTGAAAGAGTGTGCTAGCTTGCACAGCTCCCCATTTACTCAGACTAAACAGTGTTCTTTTGCCATTTTTTATGCTAACCTTTGCAGTTGAGCTATTTGTTACAATTGTCTTGAACCGTATCAAGCTATTTCCCATATTCTGTTATTAGGTGCCCTAAATATTTTTTTAAAATGCCTGACGGGTTGGCCTAGACCTCCTTTCCCCTTTTGGTCCAAGTCCACTTCACCGCTATTGCCGTCCCTGTGCCCTAGGCTCACCCCGGAACATAGCTTGGGTGTCACGGGAATGGCCGGCAAAGGGAGAAGGAGGGAGAGGTGAGACTTAAAATTTTGGTCATCACCCTGATAAGCTTCCAGCCGTGTCCTGAAATGGATGACCTGCTGACATTTCCCTCTATATCCAGTTCACACAATTACTTGGCCAGGGCCACCACAATGCCTGTCCTGTTGATTGCTTTTTGGAAGACACCCCCCCCACCCCACCATCTAAAAATATCAGGCTGCTCTTTAGCAGTGCCTCTACAGAGTAAAGAGAGCCTCATTAGCTGATAAAGGCGGAGAAATACGCTAATAGCTATCATGCTTTGCCTTTGTGCCACGAGAGACAGGAGTCACGTTTAACCTGTAAACGTTGCCTTTCTGGGGTTGAGTCTTTGTATTTTGGTTTGACAAAGTGCTTTCATGTCAAAAAAGTGTGCTTTCATTTGAATATCAATCGCTGCCCGCACCCACAAACACCAAAATGATTTTATAACAACTTAAATAACAGGCGTCTGGGAATCCCATAAAACTATGGTCTGAGTTAGGAATAAGGAGGATTTTCCTTGAAGGCACAGCAAGGAAGTTAGTTTGCTGCTAGATTCTTTGGCCCTTGTTTGGATAATAATCAGTTCTTCAGTTCTGGAACAAACCAGTGATGCAATCAACTCACTTGGTGAAATTTTAGGACTTGTGACTCAGGGCAATTTGAGCTACAAATATAACACGAATGGACCTTTTTGTTCTATAAGCTTGCCCTCATGGTGGTCTTACTGTGGTTATTATCTTAAGAACAGCAGGTAGGACCGTCTCATGGCTTGCTCATACTGTATAACAAGTGGGAAGCATTCGCCCAAGGTGAGATTTGAACCCGCACCTCTCACTCAAAGATTAATGCTAACAGCTAAAAGCGAAATCGCCCTTAAATACTGCTAACGTCGTTATTTTGAACGTGAGGGTTGCGTTTCCAGAGAGTGTTGTCGCCTAATTGACCCAATTCCACCCAACACCCAAAATCCATCAGGACAGAAATCTCTTTAAAATTTTTTAATATGCATTTCACCAAAATATATTTTCTTCCGTGTCCCACAATTTTCTAGGAGCTCAGCTTGATAACCTTTAAAGGAGCCAGGGAGCAATTTTCAATTTTTTATAAATTGGCTCATCGTGTCACAACTCGCTTAAATGGCGCTATGAAAAATAAATTACTGACTGAGTCAGCAATTTTATCCATACTGACCAACGACTAACATGGATTCTACTGGATTGCTGTCGGAGCTGGAGAATTCATGTAATAGTATCTGTGAAACAGCCTGTTTGTGCAAAAACAAAATTTAATATAACCAAGAGCTTCATATATGCCAAATTGGCATTTAGCTAACTAGACTTGGAAAGATTTAAGTGTTAAGGGCATATTATGATCCCTGTGGACACACTTTAATGCTCTGATGAAGTTCTGTTGACCGTAAGCTTTTATTACAGAGACTTGCAATCACTCTCAGTGTACCAAAGTTTTTTCTTTGATGGGTTATTTCTTCTTCACTGCACCTGGGACTAAGAGTAGACGATCGACGGATATGCGGGTGTTTCCTTTATTTGCTATATTACAATTGAGGACGGCTGAATATATGTAGGAAAATACTGAAATATTGCAGTCCAAAGTTCATCTGTCTGAGGTAAGAACACCATCAATGAAACTGCGACTGTGAACCATTATTCACAACCGACAGTAAATGTGCCAAAAGTACTTATAAAAACGGGTTCAGTGTTTCTAAAAACAACTTTTCAATGTATGTTTTTCCAAAACTGTTGCAGATGGAATCTGCCTTCCTGTTCATAAGCTGCTCATTGTCCAGTAGCCAGCCAGCTACACAATGCTAAAAGTAGCCTATGTACGGAGACCACATGGTAAATTTGTTTCCATGATGCTGCCACCCCCCAGTGCTTCACGGTTGGGATGGTGTTCTTCGGCTTGCAAGCCTCACCCTTTTTCCTCCAATACTTAAGGATGAACATTATGGCCAAACAGTTAAATTTTTGTTTCATCAGACCAGAGGACATTTCACCAAAAAGCAAGATCTTTGTCCCCATGTGCAGTTGCAAACTGTAGTCTGGCTTTTTTTATGGCAGTTTTGGAGTAGTGGCTTCTTCCTTGCTGAGCAGGTTATGTTGATATAGGACTCGTTGTACTGTGGATATAGATACTTTTGTACCTGTTCCCTCCAGCATCTTCACAAGGTCCTTTGCTGTTGTTCTGGGATTGATTTGCACTTTTCGCACCAAAGCACATTCATCTCTAGGAGACAGAATGCGTCTCCTTCCTGAGCGGTATGACGGCTCCGTGGTCCAGTGGTGTTTATACTTGCGTACTATTGTTTGTACAGACAAACATGGTACCTTCAGGCGTTTGGAAATTGCTCCCAAGGATGAACCAGACTTGTGGAGGTCCACAATTTTCTTTCTGAAGTCTTGGCTGATTTCTTTAGATTTTCCCATGATGTCAAGCAAAGAGGCACTGAGTTTGAAGGTAGGCCTTAAAATACATCCACAGGTACACCTCCAATTGACTCAAATAATGTCAATTAGCCTATCAGAAGTTTCTAAAGCCATGACATCATTTTCTGGAATTTTCCAAGCTGTTTAAAGGCACAGTCAACTCAGTGTATGTAAACTTTTGACCCACTGGAATTATGATATAGTGAATTAAAAGTGAAATAATCTGTCTGTAAACAATTGTTGGAAAAATGACTTGTGTCATGCTCAAAGTAGATGTCCTAACTGACTTGCCAACACTATAGTTTGCTAACATGAAATCTGTGGAGTGGTTAAAAATGAGTTTTAATGACTTCAACCTAAGTGTATGTAAACTTCCAACTTCTTGTATGTGCCCTGTCCCCCTCACTTCGCAGGCAGTGTGCGAAAGAAATCCTGCAAAACTCTTTCCAAACTAGTGAGGAAGTAGTTCGGAATATTTGTTTATTTTAGTTTTATTGAGAATATCAATCACAATTCACTGAAAGTTGCTATCAACTTTTGGGGGCATATTAGCATATTTTTACACAATGTGTAATAAAATTCCTTTGCTCGGCATGAAAAGACTTGTGGTGGTTTGTGTCTGATTAACTAATCGGATGAGCTTGTAAACCTGATGCCTTAATGAAGTACTGCCACAATGCAAGCCATCACAGATAATGTTGCCTGCCGAATTTAAACAAACTTGAAAGAAAAAAATGAATAGTGTCAAATTCAAGTCTATTGAAACATATTCAATCATATTGCAAATATATGGGCTTCTTGGAAAAAGAAATGATGAATATATTTCATGGCAAAGAATATTTTAAAATGTCTTAAAGTGGCAATAATTTGCATATTTGACACGGGGAGAACATGTAATCTCCACACAGAAGGGCCCTTGGCCGGGATTCAAACTCAGTGCCTTATTGCTGTGAGGCAACAGTGCTAACCACTGCACCACCGTCCCCCTGCAATAATACTCCCAATGTACAGTAGCAAATCCCAGGTCGGTGGTGAGGACGGAAAAATAACTAAACCAAATTTGAAATACCACAACCTCTTCAAACAAAACATCATTGCGATAAATTGCCAGGCTTCAGTTTGTTCTGTGAATGCAGGCAGTGGAAATCTACACAATAAAAAAAAATGTAGAAAGGGTAATAAACCATCTGCACGTTCATGTTTCGTTACGCAATGTGAGACAACACAAACTGTTGACTTTTGTGCTAGCCTGCTGTCTCTGTGCATACATTAATTTGATTTGTTCGGGTATGTTTATTTAGAAGCAAGAGCCAAAACTGTGATCTGCCTGGATCCTGGACGGTCACTCTGGGTAAACAGGCATACATTTACTTTTAGCAATGTTTTATCCCACCTTTTTTTCTCCAATTTCGGACGGTCCAGTGATATTTGTAGGCCAATTTCTTGGTTTCAGCATCATCTGAAACCTATGCAGACATCCTTTGCTGCATTTTTTCCATAAGCTGAGTTGTAGAGCTGCTGCAGCAGAAGACTGCATGCTGAGCGCAAATTCTGCAGGTGGTCAACTGGCCAAAGGCAGCAGCATTTAGGCCTTGAGTGACCCTCCTGTTTAGCATTACAGGATAAGTGTTAAACTCAGGGGGGAAAATTGTGACCCACGCTCATGAGTTCATTGACTTTTCACCTAAAAACAAGTTCATATGACTGAGAACAAGGCTGTTTCAATGGTGACAGGAAATATCTCAAGTTTTTAATAAAAAAAATTGAGATAAAAAAACTATAGAGGTATTCAGGCCATTGCCTTCCATCTAAATCTTGTTTTTGGCTGGTATTAGCCGACCCTCACAAAGTCTTAACATCAGTTATTACAAAGGCCATGAGCATTTCCAATGAACATGTTAAACAACTGCTAAACATTTAAAGTGTATTTCAGTCCTTATAATAAAGGTGTCACTGTACGCACTCTAATTACAGTAAGCTGCCAAGGAAAAATGACCAATTGAAGAGCTTATTGGCCCAACAGACTGTGCCTCTAAATCGGTGATGTCGTTTTACCTGAAAATGCCTGGTGGGGATGCAGGCCTTTGTCCCAGCCCAGAACTAGAAACAGACTGAAAACCACAAGTTAATTAGCTGACCATTAATTGAGATGACCATGGTACAGAAATGTGTTGATTGCGTAACAAGCGGCCTATGGCAAGCCAAATGAGGATTTATTCCATATCCTTGATATCCAGTTTACCGTTTTCCACTAGTTGCCCGTTTTTCACAACGTGTTCGACATTTTTTATTACTAGTTCAACGAAACCGTTTTGATATCAAAGATTGGCACCTACTAGTCATGCATTTGGAGCCACTAGTTGCACTTTTATTCTACACGTTACACCAAAACCTTACTAGTTGCACCACAGTGCCGACTAGTGGCACCACAGCCACAACTAGTCAGCCTTTGAACCCACTAGTGGCCTTTTAAGCCTAACGTGTTGCAATTAAAGCAGCACTAGTTAACTAGTGAAGTGGCAACAGTGTAACATGTTAACTAGTTAAGTTGCATAGAGTCCGTATTTTTGCCTAACTAGTTAACTAGTTACATACACTTCTCTTCACTAGTTAACTAGTAAAGCCAACGTGTCCACTAGTTAACTAGTTACGTTTTTAGCACATCCACTAGTAAACTAGTTGTAGCAAAATGCTAATTAGGAGGGCGTACAAGGAAGTTGCTTTTTGTAATATGATTGGATGAAGGTTTCGGCTATAGGCTACGCCAGCAGTTTTGGACATCGAATTCGAGTTCCCATTTGTGTGTTTATTTCGAAGTAGGATATATTTAATTGGGAGAGTGGATATTTTGTTAGGAGGGGAAGGTTTGACAGAAGCTGAAGCGCAACCATGGCGGACGGTTGTCTTTGATCCCGTGATAACGCTGTAGGCTATTTAATTTGCGATGTCGATGCATGGGATTGCTCTTTTTGGCAAGAATATAGGCTATCGTAATGAACCAATTACTCGATCATCACGTTTTATTTGAATCATGGACGAACTGCTAAAATAACTTATTGTGCATTGTGCAAGGCGTGCTGATTAGGCTAGCCTATACAGACCGGTGACAAATTAAGGGTGGTGCTTTGTGTCCACATTACTTGGTTAGATGCAAATAGGCTACCACATGCAAACGCACGGTGCTATTTCGGTTTTAAAAGTAGTTTGTAAACATGAAATGGGTAGCCATGGGGAAACATTTAGTAGCCTACATTACATGTAAGATAATATGCTGTGCATTGTGTAAATGATTTGTAAACATAATAACTGCTTTACTTTGGGAGTGCTCTAATCCTCATGTTAGCTGTATAAGGCAAACGCTGTTAATTACTACCATTTTAGAATGAGCCTTGACTGTAGGTGAAAAAGGAATTGTAGGCCTATTTGTTTAATGCATTTTTCTGGAAGTAAAATTTTCTCTTTTTGTCCGCAGAGGGCCTTGTCATGTTTTTTTTTTTGCATTCCCTTGAATTCACTTCGTGTGTGATCTTTACCAGTATTAAAGATCACTTATTGTACGTCGCTTTGGATGAAAGTGTCTGCTAAATGAATGTAATGTAATTAAACATTAGGCTACAGTGTCTGACCACAATATTGGTAGTGTTAACAGTTGCAGTGCTGGAATGCACCTTGTGTGGTATATAGGCTACTGAACTGATAGAATTCACTTGAGCAAAATGTTGCATCCAGTTAGCTGTTAGTGAATAGGCCTACATCCGTTAGCTTTACATCCTTTTGTGAATGCATTCTTTACCTCTTGTGCTCGTTGCACTTTTTGTATTCAAAACTTTGTAATAAAGAATGATCTATTTTTGATAAACATGACTCTGGTGCTTTACTTCAGGTAAATTGAAAGATGGCCTGTATGTGCTACACATAGGCTAGTTATTCTGAGTAATCACCACCTTTATCCTTCGATGAAGTTCTATCATGATGGGAGTGGTCTCTTCCAGGATGACAATGCCCCAATCCACAGGGCACGAGGGGTCACTGAATGGTTTGATGACCGTGACAATTATGTGAATCATATGCTATGGCCTTCGCAGTCACCATCTCAACCCAAATGAACACCTATGAGATTTTGGAACGACGTTAGGCAGCTAGTGCTCTCCACCACAATCATCAAAACACCAAATGAGATAACGTTATTGTGTATCCCGTTTGAAATGTCATTCACTGCGATCAAAATCATTCTTGCATTTATGCTAGTTTGTACTTGTATTTTTAAATTGAATAGCTAGATAGACCGTCTCAGTGTATCCTATTCGTCATTCCATGAGCCGAACTCACCACCTAATTAATAAGACTAAAATGTGACGTTTAACACCGCAGAAAATGTTTGAACTCTTAAAAACGAACAGAGTTATATTATATTCCGGTAGCCTATTTGTATGCGATTATGATGATTTGCGGGAGAAATAGCCTATCGGAGGATCATTAACATTAAGATTAACGTGATGTAGACATTTTGGCTACACGGCTCTCAGTATCAACGTTAAGTCAATCATCTGACATTCATAGATTGAACAATTAAATGTTTAAGCTTTAAAAAAGAGCTCACGCTGAGTTACGATTCAGAATTGACATTTTAAGGCTCTCCAGACCATTTAAAATATTAACCAATCAGAATTGGAAACGCACTTCCTTGCCCCGCCTGCTTCATTTGCATGCAGTCCACTAGTTCACATGTTCAGCGGAACATTGGGTTACTTGTTTACTAGTGAGCCTGTACGCTGCAACCCACACGTTAACTAGTCATGTTCAAAAGAGTCCACTAGTTCACTAGTTGACATATCCAACTAGGATATGTTTTCCTGACACGTTCACTAGTTCAAGGCTATTTTTCTAACTAGTTCCATTCCATTCTGAACATGTTGTGACTTTTAACCAACATGTTATGCATTTTTGACACTTGTTGTATGCTGCCATGAACATGTTGTGCCTTGTTCAGTACTAGTTGCACACTGTGCATTACTAGTTAGACCATTACTCAACGTGTTCCAATGCCCATTTTTGATATCAAATTTTTATCCGCACTAGTAACCATTTTCTCCGTACTAGTTGGACAAAAATACTCACTAGTGAACCAATATGCTCAACTAGTTAACTAGTTAAGTTGCAAATTATGTTACATGTCAACTAGTACACTTGCATAATAATTTGCAACTTAACTAGTTAACTAGTTGAGCATATTGGTTCACTAGTGAGCATTTTTGTCCAACTAGTACGGAGAAAATGGTTACTAGTGCGGATAAAAATTTGATATCAAAAATGGGCATTGGAACACGTTGAGTAATGGTCTAACTAGTAATGCACAGTGTGCAACTAGTACTGAACAAGGCACAACATGTTCATGGCAGCGTACAACAAGTGTCAAAAATGCATAACATGTTGGTTAAAAGTCACAACATGTTCAGAATGGAATGGAACTAGTTAGAAAAATAGCCTTGAACTAGTGAACGTGTCAAGAAAACATATCCTAGTTGGATATGTCAACTAGTGAACTAGTGGACTCTTTTGAACATGACTAGTTAACGTGTGGGTTGCAGCGTACAGGCTCACTAGTAAACAAGTAACCCAATGTTCCGCTGAACATGTGAACTAGTGGACTGCATGCAAATGAAGCAGGCGGGGCAAGGAAGTGCGTTTCCAATTCTGATTGGTTAATATTTTAAATGGTCTGGAGAGCCTTAAAATGTCAATTCTGAATCGTAACTCAGCGTGAGCTCTTTTTTAAAGCTTAAACATTTAATTGTTCAATCTATGAATGTCAGATGATTGACTTAACGTTGATACTGAGAGCCGTGTAGCCAAAATGTCTACATCACGTTAATCTTAATGTTAATGATCCTCCGATAGGCTATTTCTCCCGCAAATCATCATAATCGCATACAAATAGGCTACCGGAATATAATATAACTCTGTTCGTTTTTAAGAGTTCAAACATTTTCTGCGGTGTTAAACGTCACATTTTAGTCTTATTAATTAGGTGGTGAGTTCGGCTCATGGAATGACGAATAGGATACACTGAGACGGTCTATCTAGCTATTCAATTTAAAAATACAAGTACAAACTAGCATAAATGCAAGAATGATTTTGATCGCAGTGAATGACATTTCAAACGGGATACACAATAACGTTATCTCATTTGGTGTTTTGATGATTGTGGTGGAGAGCACTAGCTGCCTAACGTCGTTCCAAAATCTCATAGGTGTTCATTTGGGTTGAGATGGTGACTGCGAAGGCCATAGCATATGATTCACATAATTGTCACGGTCATCAAACCATTCAGTGACCCCTCGTGCCCTGTGGATTGGGGCATTGTCATCCTGGAAGAGACCACTCCCATCATGATAGAACTTCATCGAAGGATAAAGGTGGTGATTACTCAGAATAACTAGCCTATGTGTAGCACATACAGGCCATCTTTCAATTTACCTGAAGTAAAGCACCAGAGTCATGTTTATCAAAAATAGATCATTCTTTATTACAAAGTTTTGAATACAAAAAGTGCAACGAGCACAAGAGGTAAAGAATGCATTCACAAAAGGATGTAAAGCTAACGGATGTAGGCCTATTCACTAACAGCTAACTGGATGCAACATTTTGCTCAAGTGAATTCTATCAGTTCAGTAGCCTATATACCACACAAGGTGCATTCCAGCACTGCAACTGTTAACACTACCAATATTGTGGTCAGACACTGTAGCCTAATGTTTAATTACATTACATTCATTTAGCAGACACTTTCATCCAAAGCGACGTACAATAAGTGATCTTTAATACTGGTAAAGATCACACACGAAGTGAATTCAAGGGAATGCAAAAAAAAAAACATGACAAGGCCCTCTGCGGACAAAAAGAGAAAATTTTACTTCCAGAAAAATGCATTAAACAAATAGGCCTACAATTCCTTTTTCACCTACAGTCAAGGCTCATTCTAAAATGGTAGTAATTAACAGCGTTTGCCTTATACAGCTAACATGAGGATTAGAGCACTCCCAAAGTAAAGCATTTATTATGTTTACAAATCATTTACACAATGCACAGCATATTATCTTACATGTAATGTAGGCTACTAAATGTTTCCCCATGGCTACCCATTTCATGTTTACAAACTACTTTTAAAACCGAAATAGCACCGTGCGTTTGCATGTGGTAGCCTATTTGCATCTAACCAAGTAATGTGGACACAAAGCACCACCCTTAATTTGTCACCGGTCTGTATAGGCTAGCCTAATCAGCACGCCTTGCACAATGCACAATAAGTTATTTTAGCAGTTCGTCCATGATTCAAATAAAACGTGATGATCGAGTAATTGGTTCATTACGATAGCCTATATTCTTGCCAAAAAGAGCAATCCCATGCATCGACATCGCAAATTAAATAGCCTACAGCGTTATCACGGGATCAAAGACAACCGTCCGCCATGGTTGCGCTTCAGCTTCTGTCAAACCTTCCCCTCCTAACAAAATATCCACTCTCCCAATTAAATATATCCTACTTCGAAATAAACACACAAATGGGAACTCGAATTCGATGTCCAAAACTGCTGGCGTAGCCTATAGCCGAAACCTTCATCCAATCATATTACAAAAAGCAACTTCCTTGTACGCCCTCCTAATTAGCATTTTGCTACAACTAGTTTACTAGTGGATGTGCTAAAAACGTAACTGGTTAACTAGTGGACACGTTGGCTTTACTAGTTAACTAGTGAAGATAAGTGTATGTAACTAGTTAACTAGTTAGGCAAAAATACGGACTCTATGCAACTTAACTAGTTAACATGTTACACTGTTGCCACTTCACTAGTTAACTAGTGCTGCTTTAATTGCAACACGTTAGGCTTAAAAGGCCACTAGTGGGTTCAAAGGCTGACTAGTTGTGGCTGTGGTGCCACTAGTCGGCACTGTGGTGCAACTAGTAAGGTTTTGGTGTAACGTGTAGAATAAAAGTGCAACTAGTGGCTCCAAATGCATGACTAGTAGGTGCCAATCTTTGATATCAAAACGGTTTCGTTGAACTAGTAAGACAAAATGTCGAACACGTTGTGAAAAACGGGCAACTAGTGGAAAACGGTAAACTGGATATCAAGGATATGGAATAAATCCTCATTTGGCTTGCCATAGCGGCCTCAGAAAGTGCAGCATCGCCCTTGTGGCGTTGGAGGATGTTTTAAAAAAGTCAAGAAAGACCCATGGCCCTACTTATTACTTGTCACATGCATGTATATTAGTGGAATTGTGGAGTTTTAGCATTTTTTTTAACTATTCAGCCCTAAATGAAACTTCAATACAACTTCAGCCTAGTGATGGTCAGCTGTTTACCAATGTTAGCATAGTTAATCCAATATGCAATCTAAGGTACAAGTTTAATAGGAGTAGCCCATCACACCTTTGTTGAGGTTTCTGAGTGCTGACTGCACTTGAGCTATGGTAAATATGAGTGTCCGTCTTGCCCACAAATGGAGCAGAATGCCAAAACTCCAGGCCATCTGATGAACGCTTTTTTTTCTCACATCTGTGTTGATTTGGTGTCTGGGTCAGTCTATTCCAGCGTGATAAAATAGTAAATTAAAAGCATATCATGCCCCTGCCAGTATTGAAGTATCTCTTGAACCCCTGTGATTGGCTCCCCATTGACCATGCTTGTACCTGGTTACCCAGTACACACGTCATCAAAAAAATACTTAATTTCCTCAGACGGGAAAACAGTACGCCGTCCAGAGGCACGGGTTCAAGCACACATACACACAGCTGAACAGCCAATCGCAGGAGAGGAGACGTTTAGATTTTCAGCTGTTTATTTTCAGTTTGCTTGTTTTGCTTCTGTCGACAATGGCATATCGACTTCTCCAGGCTATTTTGGTTTTCATTCCAGCTTTAGATTCCTTGGAAACAGGAAAGACGTGTCATTTTCTCAAACTTGATGTCCATCGATGCCTAAAAAGTCCTGAAAGTAATTAAAGTTGATTTCTGATTGTCAAGGTGTCAAACGTTTTATCAACATGGACTTGCATATATGTAAAAATATGATACTGGAGAGATTTTTTAAAGTGATTTTCATTTGTTTACCAAAGTGTCTTGTGTTTACTTTATGGGAAAGTTTTACTTGTATGTGGTACTTCATATAGCCATGTAATACATAACATAAACTCATGGGCCAGACTTTCTTGAACTGTTGTAAATTTAAACTTTGATTTCGATTTTTACTTTCTGTCATAATTGATGTGGAAATATAGTCCTGGCCAATAGTCTTGTCGCATGAGTGGACAAAAGTGACAATTGCTAATTACCCAACTCTTAATTAGCTAATACAGTTAGGAAACAACAAAAATTAATCATAAGTGTCTAAAGTTTATTTAGATACTAGCAAAACAAAAATTTCATAGATGCTTATAAGGTTAATTGCTTGATAATGATGAACAAGCCAGTTTCTACCTGGACAAAAGTCTTGTCGCAAATCAAATTATAATCAATAAATTTTATCTTTCTCAAAAAGTTAATAAAATACCAAATGAAAAATCAGTCTAGTATTTCATCATGGACTATAAGTTAAGAAATTAATATCTTGTATGGGTTCCTTTGGCCTGCAGAACAGTTGCCATCCGGTTTGGCAGAGAGTCGTAGAGCTTGTTGATGAAGTCGTCGGGGATGGCATGGAAGGCCACCTTGCAGGCATCCCAAAGCTCCTCCAAGTTCTTTGGCTTGGTCCTCCAAGCTTCCTCCTTCATTCTTCCCCAGATATGCTCAATAATATTCATATCTGGAGACTGTGCTGGCCATCCCTGAAGGACCTTGATCTTCTTCCCCCTGAGAAACTTCATAGTGGAACCTGAGGTATGGCAAGGAGCTCCATCCTGTTGAAAAATCTGACCCCTCTTGTAGTTGGGAATGTACTGGGAGGCAAGAATCTGTTGATATTTGGCACTGTCAATGTTACCATCCACCTTACAGATCTCCCTGGCACTTCCGTATTGGATGTAACCCCAAACCATAATCTTTCCACCTCCAAATTTGACTGTCTTCTGGGTGGACTGTGGGTCCAGACGGGCCCCAGAGGGTCGTCGACAATATTGGCGGTGCTTGGGATGGCGCTCAACTGACGATTCATCTGAAAAATCAAATTTTTGCCACTTTTCGGCTGTCCAACCTTCCGTCAGGCTGTGGGCCTTGGCGTACGTAACACGTTTTCTTAGCTGTCTCTTGTTTAGCGCTGGTTTCTGGGCAGCAATACGACCGTGGAGACCATTGCGAGCAAGAATCCGACGTACAGTTCTTGACGAAACAGGCGTTGCTGGCGTCCACTCCTCCCTGGGGCTGGCTTTTGACCATCGGACCAGCAAGCTGTCGTCTCGAGCAGTTGTCTTGCGCGGTCTGCCCGACCTGGGTCTGTCATGGACGTCGCCAGTCTCTTGGTAGCGCTTGCGAATCCTCTCCACCTGCCGTTTAGACACATTGAAGATGTCTGAAACTTCAGCAGGAGACTTGGACTTGAGATTCTTGATGATCAGCACTTTGGTTTCTGGTTTGATCTTGGGCATGTTGACAGAAGCAATGTTGAGCATGAACTTGGCTTAAAGTGTCAAATTTCTGCTTTTATAGCTCAAAGTTACCTACAGCTGACTAATCAAGCCCCTTGTTTGTTTCTTCCTTATTCACTGTGGCCTAGAAATTGGAGTTGGCCATTGCGACAAGACTTTTGTCCGGCCAAAACTGGCCTGTTGATCATTATCAAGCTGTAACATTTAGTAACAATTTTGAAATCTCATTTTGCTAGTATCTAAATAAACTTTAGACACTTATGATGCATTTGTGTTGTTTCCTAACTGTATTAGCTAATTAAGAGTTGGGTAATTAGCTATTGTCACTTTTGTCCACTCATGCGACAAGACTTTTGGCCGGGACTGTATATACCTATCCTAATGGCCTACATTTCTTTCAACCAAATATTTTTGAAGACGTTTGATATGCCTTTCTAAACCCCACTTTGCTTAGTGAAAGTTGTCGCTCATATTCATATGGGAGAGCAAAATTAATCAGGCTCATGTACGTAATTCATTGCGTCCTGAGAGTTACGTAGGCTACACAAGATGCCGTCGGCAATCATGAAAAATAAATATATATCGGATCGATCTTTGTTTGTTTCTGTCATGCATAAGCCAAGTAAAAAAATATATGTGCCCAAATTCATACACTCCATGATACTTTAAAACAAGGGGAATATATAGTGCTGACTTTCTTTCCCTGTCCCAATCGTTACGTAGCCTACATAAGCATGAATCGTTTACCCACGTGTTTCATGGCTGGTGGATTGGTCAACCTAAAAAAAAAAGCATTACTGTCTGGTACGAAACTACTAATAATTGCTGTTTGAATTGCTGCCGACGCTACAGGAGCCTGATAACCTTGCGTGTCCAAGCTTCCTCACACGATTACGTACCTAAGCCGTTCACGTTTTTACCTCACACCAGTTTATCAAAATCGTCCAAATCAAAGCATTTACACAGCCATCGTGTTATGTCCGCATATTGAAAGGTAGGATTTAATTTAATTTAGAAAATGTATCTTTTCTTGCATTGATTACGTAGCCTACATAACGGTGTCCTCTAATCAACCGGGTATTACACAGCCATAAATAGATTAGAGCTTCAAAGTCCAGTTTCATTGTGGACCGCCTCGTATGGGGTATGTATCTACACTTTAATGAATTAGAAAAAATAAGTTATACTTTTGCACTCACGTGTCATTGAGACACCATGTTAACACTACTGTGGTAAATTTGATATGACCTGAAAAGACTGTTTCCGGTCATTGAACTATCTTCTTTCTTTTTGATAGTCAGAGAGTTGTCAAACTTGTAAATAAATGTGTTTGCATTGGTTTTTGCAACAATTAATTTTTTGGTGTCTATGTCACGTTTATGTGTCCCAGTATCATATTTTGACTTATATACAATGGGATGGGACATAGGGAGAAAAAAGTGCCATCAAGTTTCTGTGAGCATTTCTATCTAGCAGTATAGCACCATCTAGTGGACAAACATCATACTCCAAGCACTGTGGACCACAAAAATATACTATTTTTTCTTTGTTCCAGTACAACACTGTGAACCTGGGTCAGGTTTGACTGAGTCATAAATGGAATTTGTTTTGTGATGTTTTTTTGTGTGCCAGAGGAGCGTGTGTAAAGGGCTTCTCTTCAACTTAATACATGTGCTCCTTCAAGGCCCTCAATTGACTGGACTAATTCAATCTAATATTGAGATCAAACAAAGATCTGTGCTACGAAAGGCAGCAATGAACAAAAATGCTTTTAAAAGCAGGAAAAAAAACCTAGACGGTTTTATTAACCAAATGCATCACCACAAACAGTCTAATATTTTATTCCAAGTGCAATCTGCATATTCAACTATAACAGCCTCTATGTATTCTTTCCAGCTAGTTATTTGCATGGTTGATATTATGATCCTGATAGATTTTTCCTTGTTTTTCCACTGTAAAAGTGAAGTGAGTGAGACTTCTATGCAAATCCGGCCAGAAACTGTTCCAAAAACTAGGCCACAGGGCATCGGAAATGTCCTGCTCCAATGGGAACACAGTTTACAATTTAGGCATTTAGCACATGCTTTTAGCCAAAGCAACTTGCAACATAAGCAAGCAACATTTAGCAGGGCTAACACCACTGGAAATTAACACTAAAGGATGTTACGTCCAGGAATTCACCCACACTGAAGACTACATTACATTTATTGGCTTTGCAGAAGCCTTTAGTGATTCACAACAGCAACAGTTCCAAGACCTGGATTGACCGGAATTTTCACACTTCTTGCTTGTATACCAGTGTGTGAGAGGCTTGTTGAATGAGTCTGGCCTGACGCAGCTTCTGAATGAGTGTCGCTTCTCGCTGGAGCCCCTGTACCCTCGGGAGCCCCTGTACCCTGTAGATTAGTGCACAGGATCACTGCGTCCCTGAGGAACGCAGGCCTTGTGCCAACCATAGTGGCTCCAAGACTGGCCTGGAACAGGCAGCAAAGGGCTAATGGGGGTGGAGCTCATCACTGATTGACTAGAAGCCCTTCCAATCAGAGCGTGGCAGCACTTGTAGTGGACCCACACCGGTGTCAGTCTCCCCCTCTGTTGAGGGACAGGAGGTTGAGTGAGGGAAGATAAAGTGAGATGTAGGGGGGGATGGGGAAGAAATATGTATAAATTTAGTTTTCATAGCAACACTGAGCGGATAACCCCCTACTAGACTAACCTACAAAGCATGAAGCCCGTTTCAAAAATTGTTAGTGAGATAATCTGACTCCATTTTATAGCAAGTGACATGCAGCGACAACATCCCGGGAGCAAAACAATCAGAATATAATCTTAAAGTGATACTGCAGTCAAAAACCGACCTTTTCCCGTTGAAAACCAATGTTTTGGGTTAGATTATGATCATACACAACTGTTTTTGTCCGAAAATCTCATGTTTAGTCAAAATGGGCGTTTTCTGAGTTTCTGTGTAGGCTTACCAATACGCTGGTTTTCGGGGGTTTGTGACGTCGCGAGATCCTTAACATAAAAATGGGTGGAGTTCAGGTGATCCTAGGGTGGTCTCGGCTGGGCACGTGGTATAAAAGCAGAGACCAACTTTTTTTTTTTTTTTCCTCTTTGAGACAGACCCTTGTACTGCTAACTAGCTAGTTCAAGTTCAAATGCGAATTGCTTTGTATTACTGCTAACGTTAAGATTACGACTTATCTCGACACACCCTTTCACTCCTTGACCGTAAGAATATTCATAATATGACTATACGGCATCATCGTCATATGACCACACCTACTCACAAGTTCCAGTTCAAATTGGAGCGGTAAAAAAGGCCTTAGAAAAGGCTCTGCAGTATCTCCTTAATATTTAATTCTTCATATACAAAATGTCTTCATCTGAGAGATCAGCCTGCCCAAAACTCTACCATCTTCCTCATTCCTGCCATGAAAAGCACACCTTTAACAGAAGTCTGCTGTGCTGTGTGGTACACTGAGAGGAGAGAGAGAGAGAGAGTACCCTGGAGGCTTGGGGCAAGGCATTAATCAAAAACCATGTACAAGAAAGGCATCGGAGCGAATTCAAAAGGTCACAAACGCAAGACGGATACTCAACACGACCACCTTAAATGCGTTCGTTCTGAATCGACGGGCAGCGAAAGCACAAACCTCAATAACACACCTTGGGCCTGATTTACTAAGACCTTTAGAACACGCAGAACCTTTTAGCACACGCAAAACCAACAACACGTCATGGTATTCGTTTTGCACCGATCATCGGTGGCGTTATTGGCTTTCCGTGCGCTACAATGTTTTGCACGTGCTCAAGCTCTTATCAAATCAGGCCCCGTGTCTCCCACTGTAGCTTGCTCACAGGACTCAGCACATTGTACTGTACTCCTCTGCATTCATCCAACACTTCTTAAAGGCTAAAGATTCACTAATTATTTGTGTGGTAGAGGAGCAATGAAGCGAAAAAAAGAAAAGGAGGCGCATGAGGGGAATTGAACAGCAGCCACCTCAAGCTGACCTACAAATGAGCTGACGCAGATTCATCCAATACATTTTCAGAGAATTTAAGCCAATTCTAACAAGATATTTGTTCATTATTTATCAATCAACATGTCATTTGGAGCAGTTCTGATGCCCGCCTTGTCCTGGCTATATTAATGCATCTGCATTAAATTAATTTGGCAGACGCTTTTATACAAAGCAACGTACAATAAGTGAACACCGAAGGTTTTGAAACAACTACAAACAGATCAGATAAAGTACAGTTCTAGCCATGAACGTCAGGACTAGTTCACACAGTAAGCTAAGGCTAAGTCTTTAAGGCCAAGTCCGTAAGTCTCAAGATAAGTGACGCCCATCTAATAACACAGTGGTTTTTCCAGTGGGGGTGTGTAGGCCGGGGTGGGAGGCTTCCAGGAACTACGAGGAACTACAAAAGCATTTGTTATCAGCATTCCAGCAGTAGGTGCTGCCCCCTAGTGGCAGATTTTAAATTTTCACATTTACAAACTTCAGCTCTAGGCTTTGCCTTAGCAAATACTTCACGTCTTTTTCTTAGTTCCAAAACCACGATGACGTGGGTACCTGATGCCAGGGGCGCTGTTGGCACGTCTTCAGCCTCGACTGGCATCCAGCTGGAGCAGTCTCCCGTTTCACAGCACCGACACAAGGCTCCGTCCCCATCCACTGCGCGCCAACTGTACAGCGACATAAATCTCACACATCCATCTGCACAAAGTGCGCAGTAATAATAATAACTTTATTTGTATAGCACGTCACAATCAAATAAAAACACATTAAATAAAAAAATTAAGTAATACATAAAATATATATATTTTTAAAAACAAGTGAAATAAAACAAATTAAGGTGAAATACAGTAAAGGTAAAATATAGTACAATAAAATGCATAAATACCATGGTTAATTAAAATTCAGTTAAAAGCTTGTCTAAAAAATCTAAAAGAAATGACTGATGTAACAAGCCTGAGCTCCTTGGGCAAGGCATTCTGAGGTTAGGGGCCCTGTTAGCAAAGGCCTGGTCACCAGTGCTGATCCAACACAGCACCGCACCCACACACAGGGCTCCAAGCAAAAGCACCGTACGACAAAGTCCTGCATTTTACCCTTATAGTCCCCTTATTTTTAATGTACCGTCTTACTTGCTCCATTGTGACACACTTTGAGCTGCTTATTTTGTTGTTTGAAAGGTGCTCGAAAACTGTTTATTATTATTATTATTTCTTTCCACTTCCCCTCTACCCCATCTTCTGCCAATCAATGGACAGTTCCAGTCATGATATCATCACCATAGCCACCAGCAAAGGTGAAAAGTTCAGGGGTCAGAAAGTACTGCCTTGCGTTTCTTCCCCCCCATTAAGCCAGCTGATTTCACTAATTAGTTCTCTCTCCTGACTGAAGAATTGTGTCAATTAGCAAATCCAGGTGATTGGAACAAAATACTGGGGACTTTTACTTTCTGAACTTGGATTTCCCACCTCTGCCCACCAGCAGCACCGTGCAGTAAATTCCTGACCTGTGAGAGATGGGGTGGAAGAAGCAGGCCTTGTTCATGGGGTCGGTGGGACTCTGGTCCAAAGCTGCTCGCAAGTGACAGTTCACAAATATCTGCCGCAGAGTCAGGACCCAGACAGAGAACGCACAGCACTTAGAATAGCATGAGAACAGCACTCTGCTGCCCCCTGGTGGAGTGCCCCCGGCATGTCTCCACCAGCCTCACGCCCCATGCACCAGGCTCAGCCAATCACATCTGACACAACCCCAGCAGCCCTACAGCACCCTTTTACAGGGCTGTGTCCGAATCAATGCCCTTCTATACTATTAAGTATGCTAGTTGAGTACGCTGGATGAGAAAGTTAAGTAGCTGAAATGTTCTCTAAATGTAATGTACTTAAAATCCCCGAAAGATATACTTATTTCCAGGTTTTCGCTGATAATAGTATGGAGGATATATATATTTTTTCATACTGCATGTCATTAAACTAAGCAGTAAGCAGTACACAGTATGCTAGTACACAGAACGCTGTAGATAGGGCTGATTTGGACACAATCCGGCTTTTGGTCATCCTACAATGGTGAACTTTATAGTAATTTCCTGTCAAAATGGTTAAAAGTTAAAGAAATGTTGCGGTGGTAAATGTGAAACTAATGTTGCAATGGTAAACGTTAAAGTAACCATTAACCACCTGCTCTGGGGAATTCCCAAGGAAGTGGAGCCTCCGGATGCCGAAGCGAAGCACATTCTGTCGGCTTCTTGGGAAGAACTGGGAGGAGGAGCCGGGAGCCCTGCTGTCAACAAGACACCTGCAAAAACAAACCATGAAGTAAACAAACCGTTTTTCTCCCTCTCATTCCCTCCCAGTCATTAGCACTCGCCCATGGTTAGCGACGATGGCGTAGCTGGGCCCAGAAAGAGGATCTGAGCTCAGGGTCGCTACACAGCGGTCCACGTAAATCCACAGAGGTGGGTGCCATTGCCCATCCACAGCTGCCTCCAGATTCACAGGCTCCCCCTGCTGGAACACAGTGGAATTGCGGGGACCACTCCAGTCCCCTGAAACAATACACCGTCAGGATGGCAATCCAAACAATTTTAGTGTAAATTATTTTTAAATGTTAAATTTATTTTCAGTACACTTGGGATATTTGCTGGCATGCGAAAATATTTTTGGCTTAAATTGTACATGCCACCCTCAATCTATTAATACGTAACCCACAGTAACACCACACACACACACCCCCTTTAGCCCCACCCAACCCTCTCCACCCACCAAACGCTCCTCTCTTACCACCCTACCCAGCATCTCACCCTTCATGACACGCAGAGAGAAATGCAGCAGCCCCGCCCCTCTGACTGTGGAGGTGAAGGATTTCCACGTGGGACAGACAGCGTCTCCCCTCCCTCTGGGCCTCCTCCTGACAGACGGACGGACACGCGCTTCAAACCGAAAGACCCAGCAAAGAAGACCCCTCCCACAGCAGTAATAATGATGAGCTCGTTTTCATGGCTACTCTTCAACGGGAAACATCGGGAAGTATTTATTTGCAATGCGTGGAACGGCTTGTCAGGCCATGTAGTAGAGGCAAACAACCTTGGAGCGTTCAAGTCCAGGGTTAATGCAGTGCTGGACACTAAGGTTTGTTGGGAAATTGTGACCTTATATGGGCAGAGTGGCTTGTTACCATTATGGGCTTATTCCTTCTATAAACAGGAAGCAGGTAGTTGGACTCCTCACCGCCTGCACTCGACAGGCAGCACTATTCTGGCTCCTCTGATGATCAGGTTGCCCGTGGAGACAAAGGTGGGGGGAGGGGAGAACACCAGCTTGTTGGAGTAAATCAGCCAATCACCACTCACCTACACCAGGGTGACACCCTTACATTAGCTACTGCATATGCCAATCATTCCTAATGGCAACACTCTTCCATATTGATCGTAGGGGACCATTATTGACGCAAAGTCAAATTTCACTCAACCAGTCAGGCCTAATCAAGCTGCTGAAAAACTTTGGTACATGACATCTACTGTCAAGTGGTGTATCTACTACAAGTAATTTGTGCAATAATTGTGTAGTTGGAGACATATGCTGATTAAAGATATTGGATTCCTCACCCCACTGTGTGTACTGTGTACCTTTAAAATTTGCAATGTTAGATTACGAGTGGTTCATACATTGATTGATTGATGTGAGGGCAACCAAATATACAGTTGAAGTCGGAAGTTTACATACACTTAGGTTGAAGTCATTAAAACTCAATTTTAACCACTCCACAGATTTCATGTTAGCAAACTATAGTGTTGGCAAGTCAGTTAGGACATCTACTTTGTGCATGACACAAGTAATTTTTCCAACAATTGTTTACATACAGATTATTTCACTTTTAATTCACTATATCACAATTCCAGTGGGTCAGAAGTTTACATACACTAAGTTGACTGTGCCTTTAAATTTTTAATATTTGGTCACATATCCTTTGCATGCCATGACTTCCTGATGTCTGTGACCCAACATCAAAAGACTCTTGATATCTTATTTTCTGGTACTCTTACAAGCGATACTATAACGTCTCTGCGTTTGAATGGATCTCTATGGGAATTGGGAGGACTAGATTTAGCTGTAAATTACACTGGAACAGTATGGAAACACATGGTTGGCTAAATGGCTCTAAGTCATCAAGGGTCTGATGTATCAAACAAGCCTTAAATCATCACTCTGCTGCCAGAGATACAGTAGATATGGATGGATAACTTGAAGGGTTTCTTATCCCAACTTATTTTTCCATAGAGTTCAATAGGAAAATTTGTCAGGAGAAACAACCCTTAAAGTGAGCCATCCATATCTACTGCATATTTGTCAGCAAAGTGATAGTTTGTGGCTTGTTTGATACCTCAGCAGATACCTTGATGACTTACAGCCATTTTACCAATCATGCATTCCATACTGTTCCAGCGTAATTTACAGCTAAATCTAGTCCCAATTCCCATAAAGATCCATTCGAATGCAGAGATGTTATAGTATCTCTTGTAAGAGTACCAGAAAATAAGATATCAAGAGTCTTTTGATGTTGTTGGGTCACAGACATCAGGAAGTCATGGCATGCAAAGGATATGCGACCAAATATTAAAAATTTTAAAGCAGTCAGCTTAGTGCATGTAAACTTCTGACCCACTGGAATTGTGATAGTGAATTAAAAGTGAAATTGTCTGTAAACAATTGTTGGAAACATTACTTGTGTCATGCACAAAGTAGATGTCCTAACTGACTTGCCAACACTATAGTTTGCTAACATGAAATCTGTGGAGTGGTTAAAAATTCGTTTTAATGACTTCAACCTAAGAGTATGTAAACTTCCGACTTCAACTGTAGGCTTCCACACATTTGATTAGCTTGACTGTGGGCACATACCACTTTCAAAGGAATGCAAACAGTGACAACATTAAAACATCTAACATGCCATACTAGCCTACATCCGACATCACAAATCCTTATAATATAGATTTAAAATAGGCTATGCATTTTACACATCGTCTCTTGCAAATGGAAACCATGAGCTACCAGAATATAGGCCTAAGACTTAAGCACAAAATCAGAAATACTAAGGGTCAGAATAACAGAGCGATGAACGCACCCTATATTCGCCATCACATTCGTGTAGTCCCGCCGTTATCACAATTTCCGAGGACGCGGAGGTTTCGGGGAGCGGCACACAGGTGCCCGCACTGCCCGGAGATTTAGGATTGTCGCCCAGCCGGAGCGACGCGGGGGGGAAAGCAAGGCCTCTTCCGAACCGCTCCTTATTAACGACGATTTGGACTTTCGTTTCCCCACATTTCACGGTTAGTCCAGCGCTTCCTTGCAATGCCTGGAATCTGAGATGGGCGAGTTGCTTACTGCTGGGCGGATAGGAAGCCGACATTATCTGGTGATACGAATGTAAAGATCTATTGGTAATGTGCTCCTTATTCCTCTCGTGGACCTGCCCTTCAATCGACTCCAGTCGGCCATCTCTCTGCACAAACCAAGGGCTGTGTTTCTGGTCGGAAGCTACATACAGAAAACCTAAAGTCAGCCATGCCACTTGTAGCAGCTTTGATGTTGACATATTTGCACAACTGGAATTAAAGCACCGATGTTTAAATAAACTTTGGAACCAAAATACTATGGGCAGTTTTCTCATATATAAAGCACGGAAGTCGCGGCGCCCAATCAGTGGGAACAGTCATAAATTGCTCTATTTTAATAATTGGTAACACGTGTGTGTAGACTACGTTTTCCTATTTCATTATTTTTAAGGCGCAATTATTCACATAGCTATTTAAAAAACAAAACTATAGGCCTAGCCTACTTAAATTCATTTTTATGCTGTCATACATAAACTATGTTAATTCAGACAAATAAGAACGTTGTCTTACTACACTCGACACACATTTAAAAACACGATAGCTAGCTAATTCGAAATGTTATGTTTTGCAATTATAGTGAAGATAGGAACGAAATAAATTAATACAGGAATCTTGAATGACAATATCGGAACCACACATAGCGATGGCTTTGAAGTCAGTGGGGAAGAAATATACCGACGGACAACGTAAACATGAATGAGAAGGAGCGTGTAGATTTAACGTTAGCTTTACTAAGAGAAATACTAAAATGATAAAGTTATGATTATGAACTGGTGTACTGCACGCAATTCCGTTTTACCCGAAAGTACGCCATAAATCAGGTGGAATAAAGTCGCTGCGGTGTTTAACTGCAAATCTAATGGTTAGGTGAGAAATTAACTTATGGTTTAACGTAGCCTAGCCTAACGTTACACGGGAGTTGACACATGACACGACAAAACCTGGATTTACAAAAGATACGATAAAATGAATAAATACTGTCTATAACTAGAATATAGATTGTGTGACAATATTCACTAAGTGCACACGGATTGATAGGATGTTAATTGTTGTAGTTTACACGACATGCGATTTCAAAGATAGAAGAAAATAAATACTGCCAACCATAACTGGAATATAATATATTCGATATTTCGATGATATTACGACGCCGATTTAAATATATATATTTTAACAGTGAAAGACTAAACATTAATTCTCTACCGCTCGGGCCCGTATCAATTCCTCACCACGTGACCAGTCCTCATTGTAATAATTTGATTGGGTCTCATGGCACCCAATCGATAGAATTCAACCCAATATGGGTTCCATGAAGCCTCACTTTTCCACTATTCAATGCTGCTGTGTTTTGACGTGACTTATAAAAACGATTTTTTTCTTTCTTTCAGGGTCCGTTTTCTGAGAAGTTTGTTCCAGGTCGTGGAAAGACTCACTGAGAGATGAGTGATGCTGGCGAACGGAAGAACCCAGAAAGTGAGAAGATTGACTGGGGAGAACGGGCGGAACGGAAGCAAGAAGACATGGAGACGGCGACAATCGACAAGTGTACTGCTGGGGAGCTGCTGCGCAACGCGCATATCGGACTCTCAAACCCGGAGTCGGACATAATCAGATGCTCTCTTGTGGCAGGGGACTTTCTGTATTTCCACTACGGCTGTGATGGGCAGGATGACCGAGGATGGGGTTGTGGGTATCGTACCCTGCAGGCTATCTGCTCATGGCTGCAACTGAACCGGCCTCATCTAAACACCCACGATCGCCCTCCCAGCCTTCCCGAAATACAGCAAGCCTTGGTCACCGTTGGGGACAAGCCCCCCTCGTTTTCGGGGTCCCGTGAGTGGATAGGAACCTTCGAGGCCGCGTTGGCTTTGGACCACTTCTACGACGTGCCCTGTAAGATTGTGCATTTGCGGAGGGGAGGGTCGGAGCTGGAGGGCGTGGCCGATGAGCTTCACCGGCACTTTCAGACGCAGGGATCTCCTGTCATGATGGGCGGGGACAGGGACAACTCCTCCAAGGGGGTCCTGGGTGTTTGCACAAGTGCGCAAGGGAGCCACCTGCTGGTGATGGACCCGCATTACCACGGCCCGCCTTTGAACAGGGAGGGGGCGCAAAGGTTCGGGTGGGTCTCGTGGAAGAAGGTGGGGTCCCTGGATCACAGCTCGTTCTACAACCTCTGCTTGCCTCAGATAGCTAGGAAATGAGGAAACGAGTGAGAGGGAGTGGATGTGTGTGTAAAGATGGAAGGTGCATCAAGAGAGCTGTGTTATGAGGCAGAGAAATTACTTTACATCTAAAGAAAACTATTAATTTTCTGTTTATTCATTTGAAAAAGTAAGTAGCCTATACATACTTATCTTATGGATTCAAGAGCACTTTGCATGCAGGCAAAATTGATTGCAGAGGGTCTTTCAAATAAATATTGCCTATATTTCAAAATAAATCATTTTGTCAATTTTGGACTGGCTAATCTGTTTGCTATTGCCCCCTTATGTATTGATGTTGGGGGCCTCATGCATCATATTCACTTGAAGTAAAAAGACAGAAGTGCCGCTTTTATTGACCTGTCTGAAGGGTTGTCTTGGTCTTCTGTCCTTATTGTCCTTGCTCCCCCCTGTGGTGCATTTTGGAAATGCATTCTTCTATGTACATAAGAAGGTATTCATCCATAACTATTGTAATGATTGCAGCGTGAGAAAACTAATGAACTCACCAAGACATCCAGAGACGGTTTATTTTTGGTATTGGATTCATTCTTGATGCGAGTTCAGCTTGCAACACCTTCAACACCTATTTAACTGTCACGCCTTCAGTTTTACTGGTAGACATGAGTGAGAACCTCAGTTCATTAGCAGTGAATAAGCAGTGTTTTCACATTACAAGTTTGAATACATTTTTTGGTGTTCCACAAAAGAAGAGCCCTTTGAAGAGTAGTTTTTTTGGGAATGTTTTTTTTCTGCTAATTCTGCTGTCAGTTACCAGTAGTGATTGTTACGTCAGGTTTAGAATGTTCAGTTAAGAACATTCTAATCACATATTTGTGATCTTACTATTGAATACACTCAATGGAATGAGTGTTCACTCAGGCTTGCTTTGCCTTGGCCTACGGTGTCAAGTCACATATTTGAACTTGACACTAACAAGTGTTACAATTAACCTGCGTGTTCACTACGTGTTCAATCACTATGTACGGGTCACAGGCAATGACTGGACGGACTGCGGTCACGCGGGGTTGTGAGTGCTATGGAATTAACTTTGGCAGGTCTGGTGAAATTAACTCTGCATAAATGGATTACGGAAAGCTCTGCATTAAGGTGGAAGTAAGGGATTTTTTGTTGCTATCAAGCAGTTTGTTTAAAAGATATTTTTTAAATTCTTTCTTTCCCCATTTTGGAATGCCAAATTGTGCTCCGACTGCAGCGCTCGTCACAACCTCCGTTGTAGTTTCGGGAGAGCGCTGATAAGCGCGTGCTCTCCTCTGAAGCATGTGATGTCAGCTGCCGCTTCTTATCACGCTGCGGTTTGCAAGTTGGGCTGGAGGAGGCGGCTTCACATGCAGCTCAACAGAAGAATCGACCGGTGGGGGTGGGGTGTCAGTTGGTGCGTGCTGAGGTGCTGTCCCCCCCCCCCGTCCCCCGCCCCATCCCCCCATCCTTTCCCTGGCGATGCTAGTACCCGTTAGCTGGTACCCTGCGGGGCTACCTGCCACAGTTGACACTGGCACAGTCCAGATTTGATTCCTGACCTCGGGGCCCACCCGTGCACTAGAACAGTGTCTTAACAGGATTTGACATGCACTTGTGAATGAACACAGTGTCTTAACAGGATTTGACATGCACTTGTGAATGAACACAGTGTCTTAACAGGATTTGACATGCACTTGTGAATGAACACAGTGTCTTAACAGGATTTGACATGCACTTGTGAATGAACACAGTGTCTTAACAGGATTTGACATGCACTTGTGAATGAACACAGTGTCTTAACAGGATTTGACATGCACTTGTGAATGAACACAGTGTCTTAACAGGATTTGACATGCACTTGTGAATGAACACAGTGTCTTAACAGGATTTGACATGCACTTGTGAATGAATGCCAGCCTTGGTTAGGGCCTCCTACGACCTTCCATGTGAATATGCAAAACACCAGTTAGTGCATATTTCTCAGTATTTCACTCGGCAGAGCGGAGTAATCTGGAACGAATAATTATGCCGCTACGTGGAATAAGAAGTTCCAAGGTCAAAGTGCATTACATTACACCAGGTGGTAGAGCTGTAAGCAGTGAAATGTGCACTGCTGGTTATATTTTTCTACAGTGTATTCATAAATGCCAGTAAGGTGAAATATGCAAAATGAACTGGTGGTTACATGTGCCATGATAAAGGCATTCAAAGGATCATAGTAAAAAAAATGGACCTTAATAAAACTACCAGGATATTTTCATACTGATAGGAGTATGTCCTGCAGTTTCCCCCCCTTCACATTTGGGAAGCTTAAGCTCCATTTCTTTCAAATAATGTTGTTTTCCACATGCTAATTTAGCCACGCTAAAACAGAGACAGGTAAAATATGTATTATGTATGGCATGGTGTGATACTTGTTGTCAACTGTCATTATGATGGCTGTGATATTGGTGTAAATCTTTAATGCAGAAAATGGTATGTATAGGACTGGCAGAAAAAGAACGAGGTCTTGGAAAGTTGTACAACAGATGTAGATCCTCATATCCTTTTTAACATAAAGCCTAACACAGGACAGAACATTTTCAGTAGGTAAAGTATTACCTCTATGTGCAGCACATCAGTGCCCTATTTTAACTGAGCGCTGACCTGTTAAACTATATTAAATTGCATTGTGCCCACCAAATAAAGCAGGGGGTATTTCACAAAGCAGGATTACTGAGTTAGCTGGATAACTGCACTGACTAAAATCCAGAACAGCTCTTTTTACTTCAGTCCAAGTTCCAGATTTGGTGGGTTCTGGCGCAGTTATCTAGCAAACTCAGTAATCCTGCTATGTGACATAGGCTACCCCCCCGATCTGCATGATTTGACAGTGGACCCAAATGTGTTTTTTAGAAGCAGATGAGCACGTATTTCGGAACTCAGATTTGAAGGAATCAGAGAGTGACTGTGAGAACAACATCTTTAGACATCAGTTATTGTTTTAATTACAGGCCAGCGATGGATGCCCATGTCGAGTACAGATTCTGAGTGTGAAGAGGCTTCATTATTGAGAGATGCAGACAGAGTGAAAGACAGACACAGCTCTGGACATTAAAGGGATAGTTCGGAATTTTGGACATAATGTCTCAATTACGACTTACCCATGATGTAGTTGATTGATGGAAACCATTTTCAGCTAATTCCATGCTGTCTCTTCTTTTGGACATACGTTGCTAATGCTAACGCAACTCTATGGCAACCGGTAGCATCCACTACCAAACGCACTTAAACACTCCACAGTGCACTTAAAGCAAATAAAGTACGACGACAGTCTATCGGGGTCATTTTGAGTGTTTATACCATCGTTTTTGAAGTCAAACTATCGTTGAATCCTTTACTTTGTGCTGACCTATATTCTCTGTGGAAGTACGGCGGCAGAGAGAACGTGGCCATTGCAACTTGTTGCTCTTTGTTGTTGTAGTCGACCAGTGCCGGCACTACATTCGTAGGTAACGTAAAGTATCGCTCCGCCACCGTACTTCCACAGAGAATATAGGTCAGCACAAAGTAAAGGATTCAACTATAGTTTGACTTCTAAAATTATTGTATAAACACTCAAAATAACCCCGATAGTCTCGTCGTATTTTATTTGCTTTGGGTGCACTGTGGAGTGTTTAGTGGATGCTACCGGTTACCTTAGAGTTGCGCTAGCATTAGCAACATGTGTATGTCCAAAAGAAGAGCAGCATAGAATTAGCTGAAAATGGTTTCCATCAATCAGCTACATCATGGGTAAGTCGTAATTGAGACATTATGTCCAAAATTCCAAACTATCCCTTTAAAGTACTCTTCAATGCAGGGAATTAATATTACTCTTCAATAAATTAATATAGCTCAATGAGATATAACCCAAACGCAATCTTTGAGTCAGCCATTTGCTGGGCAACACGTGTAAACCCGAATATGTGACATGAAACTGAGGGAGGATAGTTTTTGCGAAGCACACGTCAGAAGTCTGGGACACAGTCGCGATAGAAGATCTGGAAGTTTCTGTCGACGTCCAGCTTTCCCTTCAGGAACCTCTCTAGGTTTTTTATAGGCACCTCCACCAGGTGGTTGTTGACGTGGTCATTCAGGGCATAGGCACCAAAGACGGGGAACTTGTACCGGACAGAGTAAGGGGCGTTGTGGTCAAATTCAGTACAGCAGTAGGCGGTCCACATATACTCTGGGATGGCCACACGGTCTATGTTGTCTCGCCGGATCATGTTCCCGGAGGTGGTTGTGCCGGTCACCACGTAAGCCGTACCCCGACAGTAGTTGTTGAGCCTTTTGCGGACCCGGCCTTCTTGGTCGGACCACGGGCCCGTGTTGAACTCGCGGATCTGCGGAACGATGTTGGTCAGGGTGTAGGTGGCGGCCTTGTCCAGCGGGTCTCCCTGGTGCTCGTCCGGATTCAGGTGGCCACGCTCGTACTTGACCACGTCGCTGTAGTCCTCCAGGACCGCCTGCGTGTCCTCAAAGTTCATGTGCATCTGGGTCTGTGGAAAAGGCTCCATGTTGTTCCCTCCTTTTTCAGAGGCAAGCTAGAGCGACCGAGAGAGAGAGAGAGAGAGAGAGAGCAAGAGAAGGAGGGAGAGAAAGAGGGAGGAAGGGAGAGAGGGAGATGAGATGGAGAGGGAGGGAGAGATCGAGGGAGAGAGAAGGTGGGGTTGGGGTGGCGGACATTTTAATTCTCCAGGCGAGGACAGAGAGGTTCAAAGGCTTCCATATGTTTTCACAGGGGAGTGTGACCCAAATAGAGCAGTCATCTTCAGTCTCATTTGTGAGAATGAACCACATAATTAAGGTACCAATTTTCCCCAAGTATTATCATGTGTCATGAAGTTCCTTTGAGAAATATGAGAACATAAAGCAAACAAATTATGTCCGTCCCCTGGATTTGCATAATATACGCTGGTAATTATCTTCACCACCAGTAGGTTATGTCAGTGCTTAAGTGTCCGTTCCTCTCTATGGACTATAGCTATAACATGCAAAGCGTTCACTGCCACTCCAGGCTAAAGAAAATTCAACTTTATCATTGACTTACTGCTGGATGGTATTTCTGCTATGATGTACAAAAGGCCAGGGCCAACGCTGAGAACCTGACTTTACACATTGCATTACATTAATTTGGCAGACGCTTTTATCCAAAGGGACATACAATATGTGCAAAGGTTATTGAAACAACTGCATCCAGGTCAGATAAAGTACAGTTCTGTCCTAAAGTAGAAGCTATCCATAGACATGAACATCAAGTCTAGTTCACACAGTAAGCTATGGCTAAGTCTCAAGGCCCAAGTCCGTGAGCTATGGCTAAGTCCTAAGAAAAGTGAGGCCCGATTACGAGACACGATAAACTACGACATGACAATGGCCAGAAAGCCCCGCAGATGGGATTGGAACCACAGAGACTTGCCTGAGGCTCATACATCCAAGGAAAATCCACGTGCTTTTCCCCATCGGACTTCTTGAAGGTGTAGGCAGAATAGACGGGGATGTGCTTGCGGGGGTCGTAGAGGGTGACGTAGCGAGGCTTGTCTTCGTACCGCTGGCAGATCTTCTTCAGGTTGGCGGTAAGGTAGCCTCGCGGCGGCGTGCCCATGTAGAGGGAGTCCTTGCACCTCTCCATGTGGTTGAAGTCCTCCACAACTCCGGCACGAGCTGGGTAGGCGCACCAGAGCACCCACAGGACCTGGGCACTGTAAAGCAGAGGGTGTCCCATACCGACACACCAGAGACACTTCCCTTCACTCCTGTCCCCAAATATTCAGTCACGCTCTTACACTTTTTACCCACCGTCTCTACCCCCTCTTTCTCTGTCACACTCTTAAACTCTTTACCCACTGTCTCTACCCCCTCTTTCTCTGTCACACTCTTAAACTCTTTACCCACTGTCTCTACCCCCTCTCTCTCTGTCACACTCTTAAACTCTTTACCCACTGTCTCTACCCCCTCTTTCTCTGTCACACTCTTAAACTCTTTACCCACTGTCTCTACCCCCTCTCTCTCTGTCACACTCTTAAACTCTTTACCCACTGTCTCTACCCCCTCTCTCTCTGTCACACTCTTAAACTCTTTACCCACTGTCTCTACCCCCTCTTTCTCTGTCACACTCTTAAACTCTTTACCCACTGTCTCTACCCCCTCTTTCTCTGTCACACTCTTAAACTCTTTACCCACTGTCTCTACCCCCTCTCTTTCTGTCACACTCTTAAACTCTTTACCCACTGTCTCTACCCCCTCTCTCTCTGTCACACTCTTAAACTCTTTACCCACTGTCTCTACCCCCTCTCCCTCTGTCACACTCTTAAACTCTTTACCCACTGTCTCTACCCCCTCTCTCTCTCTCTGTCTATCCCCCTCTCTCAACCGCTACACCTCTCTCTCTGTCTCTCTACCTCACTCCCTCTCCCTGTCTCTCAACCTCTCTCTCTCTCTCTATGGCTCCACCTCTCTCTCTGTCTCTCTACCTCCCTCTCACTCTGTCTCTCCACCTCTCTCTCTCTCTCTCTCTCTCTCTTTATCTCTGTCCACAGGGAGAATAGTAAAGAGCAATCTATCTCTTTGTGATTGCTGTTGATGAATAGCGGTTTCCATATATGTAAAACAGCACGTATCGCTCTGCCGCACACAGCACGCGTCCAGAGCCGACGCTTAGGACGGGCGTAGGGACCGCAGGAGCGTCTCTCATTGGACGTGAGACGCAGCACCATCCATTACTCCCTCCTTTGAAGTCATCGCACCAAAGATGATATGCTTGGCCTGTTCTAAAAGCCCATGTTCAGCGACAAGATTACAGTGCTCCCCTGGGAACTGCAGGCACACGCTAATGCACGTAAACACAGGGAACAGTCAGTTTCTGAAAAGCTGACTGTGTCTATCAGACCAAGGACCAAAATAGCGGTATTTGGAATTTTATTTGTGGAAAGCAAACTCTTCCAAATGGCTGAAATATATACAGTATGCTCAACGAAAAAAAAAAATTCAAACATGGCTCCTACAAAAAACTAATATTATTTTAAGAATGAATGCAAAAAAAAAAAAAAAAAGTGAATATATTCAGTTGTTCCCAGGCAGGTGATAGGACTTGCAATTGCAAAATGACCATTGAGGAGAATTCCAAATGAGGATCAAAAAGGTTATGGAAACGTTTAAGCCTTTTATGAATGCACGACTAAAGTTAAGCAGGTGTAAATTATTTTTGTAGTTCAATGTATCCCAAGTATTTCTTAAATATTTTTTAAATATTAGAATACTTGTTTCCTGGAATGTGTGTTCAAACAGTTGTGAAAAAGAATGACTTTCTGTGATTCTTTTTTATACATTTTCAATCATTGTACTCAAATGGTATTTAATTCTATTTTAATTCCAGTTAGTTTCCGATACATGTATTTTCTCATTTTAAAATAATATATTTTTTTCATAAAGAGTTTATCCCAGGCCTGGTGTATTGGGGTCAGACCGATCTTTCAGCTATGGAGGACTTAATCTATGCAAGATTACATGGAAGGGCCTTTACCTGGTAATCTGAAATCAGATTTCAACTCTTTCTATTCCTGAGAGTTTACTGTCAGAGTTTAATAACCTTACTGAATGGATTATTTCTGTTTTATAAAATTATTTCATGAAGTGCTTAGAGAAATGGAAGCTGCCCATGTGAGAAAAGCACACTATGGTGTATTTCAACATACTTAAAGCCTAATTAAAATTTATATAATTATAAATACAAGTATACCCAAGTATACAATTTTTTCACATGGGCATGCTTGAGCTTCTGTCACTTGTGTATTGGAGAAGCACAAATTTACTTGTGATGTCATCTCTCTGTCTCTCTTTGATTGACATGTAAAGTAGCCGCTCTCCGGAGCCAGAGAACAGAGAGGTTTCAGAGCCAGAGAGAGCAATGGTCACTGCCTTATCCAGTCACTGATCAGGCTCGCTATATGTAGAAGCTCTGTGTGGAACTTGGCTTACGGCAGCACGTGCAGAGATAATGTATTGTTAATTTTATTGATGTGCCCTTAGCCAGAAAGCATTGCCTATTCACAGACTTTGCATCTGGAACTGTGCATAGGAAGCTTTCTCTCAGGTACAACAGCAGTGCCCCACTTTGGAGTCAAACCTGCAACCAGATTTGGGTCAAATACTTTCTATGAAATGCTTTGAAACCAGTAAATTCCTGAAGATTAGTGAAAAGCAGAAAGCAGAAATGGCGCTTTCAGACGATCCATTGTGGTTTGCAACATGTTTCATTGAAATCTGTGGACTGCTGCAGTTTTTTTTTTTCTTCAAAAAGTTCAAATGCATATTTGACCTATATCTGCCAGTAACCTCAGTTAAAGGCACATACTATTGTAAGTCAGTTTTGGCTGAAAGTATCTGCCAATGACTCAATTGTAAATTGTATTACCAAAGTTCAAAGCTGTCTGACTCATCATCATCAGAGAATATTCCATGATAAAAGTTGATAAAAATGATGCTATGAATAGCTTCTTTGTGGTGAACATGATCAATTCTAAGTGATATGAATGTACTTTATTTCTAAAAGTAAAAAAGAAAGGAAGAAATCAATAAAAATGTAAAAGAAAAAGGAAATAAAAAAGAAACATTCAGAGTAGCGTTGTCTTTATTGATTTTCTGCAGAAACACAAATGTATTCGTGATTAAACAACACACATTCCTGTTTTCTTTACATTATTAGTCTTCTGGGAGAAAGATTCAGTTCCAGGGAGGAAAAAAAAAAAAGAATGTTATAATTCTCATAAAGATATCTAGAAGTATTCTAATTGGCTGTAAAGTTATGACAGATTTGTGAATTACATTTACCAGGCTGTATTTCACAAAACAGGATTTCTAAGTTGTCCAGATATCTGTGAGAACGCTAAGGCTGTATCGTCACATTAGTGAGATTTCAGTCAATGAAATTACACCAGAATCTGGTTTAGGAGTGTGATTTAGTGATCCATATGGTTAGCTGCCGACATTGAGGAAAGTTTCTGAGGTGATTTCATGGGATTATTTTAGAGTTATCTGGCTAACTTGCTTATCCTGCTCGGTGGAATACCCCCCTGGAACCATGAATGGGGGCGCAATCCGAGGGTTTCGAGAGACGTGAGCTAATAAAGAGCCGAGGGTGGAGGCACACAGTCATCCACGAAGATGCGGAAGTTCTTGTCCACAAAGGTGGATCCCTTGAGAAACTCCTCCAGCTTCTTGACCGATATCTCCGAGACGTGGTTTTTCTCCTTGTCGTTGAGGCCGTAGTGGGCGAAGGCGGGGAACTTGTAGCGCTCTTCGTAGGGCGCGTTGTGGTCGTAGTTGATGCAGCAGTAGGCCGACCACATGTAAGCAGGGATGGCCACGCGGTCGATGTTGTGCTGGCGGATCATGTGACCGGCGGTGGTGATCCCCGTGACGACGTAGGCGGTGCCGCGGCAGTAGTTGTTGAGGCGACGGCGGACGACGTGCTTCTGCTCCCTCCAGGGCCCGGTGTTGAACTCTCGAACCTGGGGCACCGCGTTCGTCAGGGTGTAGGTGGCGGCCTTGTCGTCGGGGTCGGCCTGGTGCTCGTCCGGGTTAAGGTGCCCGCGCTCGTAGTTGACGGCGTTGTCGTAGTCCTCTAGCACGGCCTGGGAATCCTCGAAATTCTGGTGCCTGTAGCCCCGTGGAAATGGCTGCATTTCCCCGGTGTCTGACAACGTGGACAGCTGTGGACCAGCAAAAGGGACAAATATAATCCTAAACTGGAAGAAACATTACGCTCATTTAGCAGGCAACTGTTATCCAGAGCGACAATGTAGGAAAGCACAAGTGCCTTCATATGATTCATATGAACAATAGTCCCAGAGCGCTAATGTAAATTAGCTATGCTAACCTGGAACCAAAATAAAAATGCTGAATGCATACAGATTATAACCATAACACAGAACCACAAAAACATTGGATAATGTTCTAGTGAAACGTAAGTCAATGGTATCTATCAGAATGTTTGCACAGAGACAGATGAAAACATGCAAACAAAATTGTCTAACTGCTAGTTAGACAGGCTACACAGAACATATGTCACAAATAACTGACATATAGATAGCAGGGAGGTATTTCACAAAGCAGGATTACTGAGTTAGCTGGATAACTGCACTGAGTAAAACCCGGAACCCTCCCAAATCTGGAACATGGACTGAAGTAAAAAGAGCTGTTCCGGGTTTTACTCAGTGCAGCTAACCAGCTAACGCAGTAATCCTGCTTTGTGAAATACCCCCCTGGACACTATTAAAACATGGGGACTACACAGACAATATTAATGCCTGAGCGCACACAACGTTGGATGGCTACCTGTGGCTCATACATCCAGGGGATGTCGGCCTTCTTCTCTCCATCAGAGCGCTTGAAGGTGTAGGCGGAGTAGACGGGGATGTGGTCGACGGTGTCGTAGAGCGTGACGAAGCGGGGCTTGCCGTTGTAGCGCTGGCAGATCCTCCTGAGCGAGCGGTCCTCCAGGCCCACGGGCGGACTGCCCATGTAGAGGAACGCCCTGCACTCCGGGGAGAGCTCCTTCTCAACGCTCGCCCACGCCGCCTCCGCCAGCAGGGCCGCCGCCAGGAGGCATGCCCACGCCCGCGACAACGTCGTCATGGTGACGGACACCGAGCGGGCAAAGGGAAGGAAATGAGAGGTTGCGGAGGAGAGAGGGGAAATGAGAAAGAGAGAGAAGGAAGCAAGAGGTGGAACCTGACCAAGCAGCGCTATTGGTGTACGTCCGTGCACCAACGAAGAAGAAGCATTAAACTACAGCTGTGGAAAAAGAGAAATCTGCAGGGGAGAAGGGAGATCGGCTGACGGAGAGACAGTCGATGCGTCTGTATGTCTGTCAGGCTCTACCCTGTACCCTCTGTGAGCAGGTGCCTGGATGAGCTGCGGTAGAGAGAAATAAAACCACACCTGCAGTGCCCAGGTTGCTGCTCTCTAATCTGAGCCAGGTATGCAAAGCCAAGCACATGCACCTGACACACACCTTCTCATTGGCTGCCCGACCTGAGCACTTTGTGAAATGGAACAACCAATCAGAACAAGGCTACAGCTGTTAGGACCTGAGCGGAATGTTGGAGGAGGAATGATGGAAGTCAGCAGTTCATTTTAATTTTAAATTTCCAGTAGCTATATAGATCTGTTTTAGCATTTTGGATTCTTTAGATTCTAAATATAATATATTTTCCTTTAAACCAGAATGTGTGTTATACATAGCAGTCCCCATGTATAAGAGGAAGGTTAGGTGAAGCCTTAAAGCACAACTGAACTTTGGTAGAACTTTGGGTTGTGTAGTTACCTGGCCATGATATGAGTCCAAATGGTGGCAAAATATGTTAGGAGTGCTCCCCTGGGGTGATAATCCAGAATAGGGTATTTGTCGCTCTCCATTCACTTCTATAGGGCAACATAAAACGGTCTCAAAATGACACTTCTAGCACATATAGCCTAGAAATGAACGCATATGAATGTGAACAAAGTTAATTCTGTCAATACAAACAATAACCAGTCGTCGTACGTATTATTATTATTTTTTTAATTAAATGGCCGTTTCCTGGCTTTTTTGTATTTTATTTGGAGATCCGGTAGATCCGGTAGATCCGGTAGGTAATTCTTGCTCCAGAAACAGTGTTAATGTGCTGATGTGTCAAAAAACAACTAATTGGTCTAAATTTCCACGGAAGCAAGCGTTCCTGGTAGTATATATCTATGGTAAACAAACCGACCTGCCCGGCCGACATTTTGCTAGTCTTTTCTGGTAGTTTGCTAACAACATTGAAGAAAAAGGTTTTATAAAACTTTTATAAATTATTTAAATTCCTGGATGCATCAATATCATATCAGTGGTAAAATATGAAACATTTGATCTGTGAATATTCAAATAAAATATTCAGTGCTTTTACAACAGTTGTGTTCTTCTGAAACAGGCTTCCACAACATTCTTTGAAATGACTGATCAGAGACAAAATATAACCATTTTAAAACCGTCCTCATTATATTATTCAAAATTTTTTTTTTTTGTTCAATAACGTTCAACGTTTGAAGGACAAAATACATAACATTTGTGTTGAAAATGATTGCCCAAAAATTTACCGAATTATATTTAAGAAGCTCAAAGCTAAGCAAATGTACAGATAAGATGTACAGAACTAGTTTAATTGCTTTAAAATCCATAATACGGCATGCAGTGTATGAAAGAATGTATAGCACTTAATCTTGGTACAATAGCAGCTTCAAGAACAGATATGTTTCAAGAGATGTGATACATTTTCACATATTTTAGGCCGTTGCACCTCATGATTGAGAAAGTCGCCTGATCCTAGTCATCTGCACCGGTTTCATTTATTATTTATATTTCATTTTTCATTTTTACCAGCAAAATTCACAAGCAAAGCTACACAGAGACCCGGTGGCTAGACTCTCTGCTTAAATAATACAGGGAGCAAGTATTTTTGCAAATATTTTGTCTTACAAATAAATTCTGTTACATTTTTCCTGCATAAGTTGACATCTGTGCTCATCTCCATGTTCCGTGTATGTGGAAACTTGGTTGCATTTTTTGCTGTAATATAAAACAGGGCTTTGTCAGCAGTAGAATCAATATCGGCCAATAAGGCCAGACAAAGACTGGCTATTAATATCGCCCCAGGATTCCACAGGGTGCAGTTCGAATAAGAACAGCACTGCAGACACAATGCAGTCCTCCATTCCCTCAGCTCCCTAAGCCTGCCAGACAGTCACACTTCAGATATGCAGTGATCCCGAAAAAAGCTGTAAGCTCCACCAGCATCTCCCTACAGATCAGAGCCTCCAGCCTCCTGGACGTCACCTCCACGACGGAGTTGCCGCCGATGTCGTCGAGGCCATAAACGCCGAAGGACGGGAATGTGTAGCGCACTTCGTAGGGGGGCGTTGAGGTAAAAGTCAGGGCAGGCCGTAATCAAATCGAATCAAAATTTATTTATTCCAGTATAGCACTTTTCACAAACAATTATCACAATACATTTCACAGAAAACTCTGGCCTAAACCCCCCTTGCGTATGGTGTTCCGTGAGGTGATGACACCGGGGGTAGTTGTTGAGGCACTGCCGGACCTTCTCCAGGAAGGGGGTCCACAGGAGAAGACCTTGGCCGGCGCGTCGGCGTTGGTCAGGGTGTAGGTGGCGGCTTTGTCCTCTGGGACGACCTGGTGCTCGTCCGGATTCAGCTGGCCTCGCTCATACGAGCTTCTGCCCCCGTAGTCCGAAAGCACCACCTGGTTCTTCTCCACACGATGCCAGTGTAAATCTAACTCCCTAGGGTGTTAAATGTACACCAGCAGTTTTGCTGTGCAGCTGCAGGTGCTTCCTCTCCAAGGGAAGCAGACGGCATGGAGAGCTGGGCAAGGAAAAGAATTAAAGAGTTATAAGTTCAGTCATAAACTCTGTCATAAATTCAAAGTTAAATTCTTTAACAGCAATACTTTGCTGTTAAAATCAATGATGCCACACAGGGGACTTACAGTAGCTGCATACAGTAGTTATAGCTCCTGACACAGCACAACGGGTTAAATGGGTTCAACGTGCTCTACTGACTGTCAAATTCAAATTCCGGTATTTCTCACCTCCAAGTCGTTTGTGTATAGCGGTGGTCCCCAACCCTGTCCCTGGAGATCTACCGTCCGGTAGGCTTTCACTCCAACCACAACAAAGCACACCTCATTCAACCGCTAGAGATCTCATTGAGCTGCTAATCAGGAGTGCCAAAATAGGGTTGGAATGAACACATACAAGACGGTAGATCTCCTGGAGTTGGAGACCACTGGTGTGTAGCGATAGCTGTCACCAAGAAGCAAAGCCAGAAAGTCCTACCTGTGGCTCATACATCCAGGTGAAGCCAACACTCGTCTCCCCGCTCGCTCTGTTGAAGGCGCAGGAGGAGTATAAGGGGACGCTCTTGGCCAGGTCGTAGAGAGTGGTGTAGCGGGGGGCACGTCCTCGTACCGCTGGCAGATCTTCTGGAGGGCGGCGGCGCGGATGCTCGTCAGGGGTGCCTTCTTGTACGAGAAGCGGGTGCAGTCCCTAAAAGGGGGGGGGGGGGGGGTGCGTGCAGGACAAGGGCAGGAAGCCAGGACATGGGACAGGGACATGGTCAGGTTCTCTCTCTCTCTCTCTCTCTCTCAGTGATGTAGTGAAGGGCCTGGGCGTGGCTTCTGGGCTTAAAACTACGGGTATTCGCCAATTACCCACAGAGGCTGTCCATTCCTTCCCTCCCAGTGTCCAACTCTCTCCACTCACCAAAATTCCGTGTGAAGACACCAAATGGGAATATTTATCGACAAGTTATGGTCTGAATGATAAAACAAAACAAACCTGGCTGATGGCTAGAAGGAGGAGACGGTCCGTATGACCCCTGGGACTTATTGCCACTATTATGAATTCCACTGTGTGTTCACGTCATAGAATACACTGTTAAAATGTCAGATAAAATGCTGAACTGTACACAGGCAACTGCTCGCGGGAGAGAGCTGAAATAAATAAATAATGCATACAATTTAATTACAGTCATGATTATTCATGATTTCATCATCATCATATGAAACCTTTTCATCAATGAAATGCAGAATCTGAAAATGTACATTTGGATTAATAAAGTGAAAAATTGTTGCGCTCAGTCCATACAAGTTATCACAGGTGCATCCAGAGAATACCAATATAGAGAAGAAGGTGTCAGGAGCACTCGGTGGATAAAATCAGACACTAGCGTATAGCAAAAATATATTTATTAGGACAATTACATTGTAAGTGCACAAATAAAATAAGTGCACGTGAAAAAGAAGGAATCAGTTAGAGCAAACATTTCAGCTACATACTTTCTTCAGTGCTTCTGATTAATAAAGTGATGACATCACCCAGATGGATACCAAGTAACAAATAAATTTAAAAAAGGAGGCGTTTTCCCTCAGGCTGCCATGGTTACCGTGCAGCCCAATGCGTACTTATGCATACATCACAGGAAATGGGAACAGTGCAATGGACATAGTATGTATGAGCAATTCAGTGTTTGATTACAATATCTTTGGAAGCAAAGAACCAAACAGAGTGGTATTCTATCTCCACTGCCCACATAATAAAGCCATCAGCCTGTTTAGATACCGGTGGGGAAAAAAAGTCTGGAAATTTGACACGCAATATCTATGATGCTCCTCTTGGTAGTATCTGAAGTAATTTGATTGTGGTTTTGCCTTTATGCGGGCATATATAATGCAGGTCTATAATAGAATGTGGTATCAGACAATATATAATATATACATAAATGCATTCTACACTCCCTGTTCCTCTATGTTCATGACAGAAATAGGTTTGATGTGATGCAGTACTCTGTAAAACCAGGTTCTCATTTCCCACAAACATTCAGCCCAGGCTTTTAAATGCATCTCGGTTGTCTGCTGGGTTTAAAACTCATTTTAAAACGTTCGATAGATCAAGCCGGGGAAAGTGCGCAGGTCCTCGCTAAGTTTCAAGTTTGTTCTGGACACTCTAGCGCAAACAGGCCTCTATATTTGTGTCCCCACGCTGTGGACAGAATTATTTAAAAGGGCCATTAGAAAGGTGACACTTTATGGGGCCGTGAAGTAGCTCGGTTGATAAAATGCACTCGCTGAAATTGCAGGCTGGGAGAGTATATCCCCGGCTGTGCCATGAAACAACAAAGGCCGCAGTAACATTATTGCAATAACTGGAGTCTTGCAATAACAGGACAGGACTACTTTTCCCATCAGGGTTGTGGCTGTTTAAATAGCCAGGCCAGGGTTCCTTGGATTACTGCTGAATTCACACCTACCAGCAATGCGCTTGTCAGTGTCCAGAAAAAAACCTATATGTGACCTTTTTGTAAAAAAAAAAAAAAAAAAAAAAAATCTTTACATTTACATTATTTGTGCACTAACGTGAGGGGAAAAGAGGACCTCAGACTCCTCCTCCTCCCTGTGATCTGATCCCATATCTGATCTATGAAATGACAGGACGGTGAAAGCAAAACTGCTTTAGAAGCAAAAATACAGGTGACATTTCTGCTTACATGGTTTTTATTGTTCTCGGTAGCCCCAGATTATAGCACACAGTCATGGCCTGAATTACAGAGGTGGAGAAAGCCTTCCATGACATCTAAACGGGCAATTTTGTATGTACTGTATTGAGAAAATGACACTGCAAGACAAATACTGTAATTATAAAATGGTTCTATAGGACATAGACTGTAATGTGAAAAACGCATGATAGGACTACAACCAAAAGCTCTACCAACAGTGCCATAGGACACATCTACCTGACACACAATGGATGTGCACACAAGACGCACATAAAACCCAGACCTTCGCAAAGCACACACAACACGCACCAGCACACGACACTCATGGCGAGGAAGGGCTCTCCTTCCTCCTCCTCCGCTTGGCGGCGTTTGCCGATACGCAGTTCCTGTGAAAGAGCGCCAGGCTGCGCTCCACATTCGTCTGGTTTTTCAGGAAGTTCTCCAGGGTCTTGAGCGGCACTTCCAGGACGCCGGGGCCCGCCCGGTCGTTGAGGCCGTAGGCCGCGTAGGAGGGGAACATGTAGCGCACGCTGTACGGTGAGTTCCTGTCGAAGCGTGGGCAGCAGTAGGCCGACCACAGGTACTTGGGCACGGCCAGGCGGTCCGCGTTCTTCCGCCGGATCATGGCCCCGGAGACGGCGACGCCCGTCACCACGTAGGCCGTCCCGCGGCAGAAGTTGTTGAGCCTCTTCCGCACGTTGTCCAGATAGGGGTTCCAGTACTCCTCCAGGAAGGAGGTGACCAGCGGCACCACGTTGGTCAGGGTGTACGTGGAGGCCTTGTCATCGTTGTCAGACTGGTGCTGGTCGGGGTTGAGGGGGCTGCGCTCGTACAAGGTGGCGTCTACAAAGTCCTGCAGGACCACCTGGCTCTCCTCCACCAGGGGGTCCAGCTCGTCATCGGGGGGCAGAACCTTCATGTTCCCCCCCTCCTCCACAGAGGCCAGCTGCAGGGGGGGGGGGGGGGTGGGCGGGGGGAAAGAGTGAGGGGATGAGAACAGCCCTGATTGGTTCAGGTGCTCTCATGCATGCAGCTGATCCAGGATCAGTTTGATGAGCCTTAATCCCAAAGCCAGCCATTTTGTGAATATAGCTGGAGCTGAGGTGTGTGTGTGTGTGTGTGTGTGTGTGTATGTGTGTCTCTACACTGACTGTAGAGCAAATGACTGACCGTACCTGGGGTTCATACATCCATGGGGTGTCCACTCTCCTCTGCCCGTCTGACTTCTTGAAGGTGTAGGCGGAGTAGACGGGGAGGCGGAGGCCTCGGTCGTAGAGCGTGGCGTAGCGCGGCTTGTTGCCGTAGCGCTGGCAGATCCTCCCGAGGCCGCCTCCCCGCACTCCCGCGGGAGGGACCCGCGTGTACAGGAACTGGCTGCAGTCGCCGAAGGAGTCGCCCACCGAGGCCCATGCCAGCCTGGCCACGATCAGCAGGAGAGGGAGCAGGGGGCGGGAGCTTCGCGGCGGGAGCATCCAGGCGATGGCGGTGCAGTGGGAGCCCCGCTACAGCGACTGGGGGAAGGACGGACGGCAGCAGCCACAGGGACTGAATGGCACTGAGGTGCTGGAACACTTCCTGTATGCAAAGTAGCCGCGCTGGTGATTGGCGGAGAGGGTGATGTGCCTGACCAATAGGGATCGATGAGATAAGAACCCTGTAAAGTCAACAGTGGAGGCCGTGTCCACGGTTACGCTGTTTGCAGGACGGTGACGCTCAGTTTGCTTAATGATGACACGGCCGCCTCAGCCTCTGCCACTGCTGACAATTAAAGCGTTTGGACTTTCTCTGCAGGGCCAGACTGCCTTAGTTTACTCTTCACACACGAAATATCCAGTGACTTACGCTCCTGTATCACACATCTCATGAGTCATGATCACCCACCACGTTTATAACCGTGTCTGACAGGAGATTTTGATCGTCAGTCTAAATTCAAAGCTGAGTTTGATTCAATTCAATTTCAAGTGTGGTTTATAAACGTGGCCGACGTCTCACACACAAGCTTCACACACGGTCTGGGGCCCAGACCAAGCATCCTAGAGGACGGGGGGCTCCCTCAAGGAAAATAGGAAGAAATGAATCTTGCATGAATCCGGAATCAGTGGGCTAAATGCCACATAAATGCCATGACATAATAAAAAAAAGCTGAACAGTTCCCTTTTCATTTAATTGATTTCTTCACGAATAATATCACATCTTACAAAAATACATTTACACAGAGGAAAAATGTTAGAATAAAGGCATATATCCAATATATCAGATACATTTGCCTTTAGAAAGACATTTAAACAAGCACATAACATCAGCAGTTCCATCAGACTGTGTGGAGGAGGCCATAGTAGACGCCATAGCCCACCAAACCCAGGGTTGAGTGGTCCTTTTTTTTTCTACAGTCAATTGCAGAAGGAACTGTGAACACCATCTTTGTGCCATTTGCACTTACTTGCTATTCAAAGCGACTCCTTTGTAATTTTCTTTCAAAATCGTTTGCTGGAAATGTATTCAACATAAAGAGTGACGGGAGGGAGTCGGGGGAGGGCAGTAACTTCCTTCATCCTCTCTGTGTGAGCCAGTATAAAAGTACCATTACAGTGAAGGACGGCTTTTGGGAATTTTATTGTTCATCATTATCATTCATACGTTTTACACTTGCGTCACGTAAAAACAATTAATGGAAGAAGGACAATTAAATGGAGAAACAAAATAGCTTAGCCCAGTACAGATCACATTTGATACTTTACCTGATGTTTTTGGTGACTGTTCAGAACCTGGCACCTGTTTTAGAAAAGCTAAAAATAGTGCAGCGTTTGCTGCTCTGTGTCATTGTGTTCACTGGCTGGCAGTGGCTAGGCATGCTGTTCTCGGGGTAAATTAACAGTTTTTTTTTTTAATGCAGGAGTTTTGGATATATTTGTAAATAGTCTTGGTTACATCCTGAAACCAGGAATCTTGTTACATCTTTGGTCAAACAATGCGTCTGGGCTAAGGAGGGGATATACTGCCATCTAGTGGTAAAAGGTTAATAATGCAAGCAAATAAACTGATAGTTACTATGTGATAGTGGCATGTCAAGTCCTGGAGGGCCTTAGGGCCTGATTTACGAAGACATTTAGCGGGTGCAAATCCATTTAGCACACGCAAAACCAATAACACGACCAGTGATTGGTGCAAAACAAATTCCATGACCAATCATTGGTTGTGTTATTGGTTTTGCGTGTACTAAATGATTTTGCACCCGCTAAAGGTTTTAGTAAATCAGGCCCTTAGTGTCTGCTGGCTTTCGGTATATTTCAGCACAAGTGGTTAATTTAAGTCATTGACTGGCTAAAGAGTCCACACACCATGTCCTCAAGGCCTTAATTGGCTGCTGATTGAAGAAACCACAAATATCTGCAGACACAGCAATCCGGTTGCACTGATCAGTCTCAATAGCCAAGCCCCGTTCAAGATGTGATCTAGGAAGAGCTTAGGAAGTGCCATGCCCAACTGAACCAGAAAATAACCAGCTGCTGCCGCCCCACCCAACCTGGACTGGCTCACTTCACTGCCAAACATGTCTTAGAACTTCCCTTTAAAGGGAATGTCTTCATATATTTTTATATCTACCCCAATTTTCAACTCAACCATGATATATTTTATTGTATAATGTCTCTGTAGAAGTTACTGTGTGCAGCAGAGTGATACTTGGCCATGCATAAAAGATTTAGCGGTAATTTGACTTCAGCGATTATAGACTGCTGTGGGATTCTGTTTGCTGAAGGTGCACTGTGGAGTATGTATAAGTGGGTTTGGAGCTCAGTGAAGGTCGCCCTCTTTCACTTCCATTATAACGCGCGGCTCACTAGCGTGCGTTATATGTCCGGTATAAGGCTGGACTGGCGGGAATATATTCTCTTGATCAACAACATCATGGGTGAGTTCAAAATAAGGCTGCATATCAAGAATTCTGAACTATCCCTTTAAATAATATACAGTAATAAGAATGTGGTCTTCAGTCATTTTCCTGGACTTGTTTTCTCTTTATTATTAACAAACAATTAACAATATTCTCAACTTCTAAAATGATAAGCCATGATAATGGCTGCTGGTTCCTTCTCATCAATTTGTCCCTTATTATAGTGGCATCTCCTATGTGCCTTTAAAAGGAAACATCAATTATCACAAAAGATTGGATTACACTAATGTTATTACAACACAGAGTTAGGAGATTGGTTTTTACTGTCAGCTTTAAAAAAAAATAAAAAAATAAAAAAAAAATAAAAGATTTAGTTTGTCTGAAATTATTTCCCATGAAAGTCGAGCTTCCAAACCTGATTCAATTAAGCGTAAAAAAATCAGTAACTAATGTATGTAAATTGGTGAAATGATGGAAAACAGGTTTTGAGACCTCCCAGAGAAGGGGGTGGGGGGTATACTTCGTGTCCTGACTGTCTATACTGTCTGGAATCAAGTGACTCCTGGGGGCCATTAGTGGTGTCTGCAATCTCCCTGCAATACATGCAGGAATACTCCCTACAGAGAGTTAAGGAGTCACATGAATGCTCCTCTTTATGATATTTAAATTCTACATTCAGATTACAGTTTTACACAAATACATTTATACAGCTGGACATTTCAGTCCGTTTGTCAAGGGTACAGTGTCACGGCTGGGTATCGAATCCATAACGGCTGGGTATCGAACCAATATCCTCTAAGTTACAAGCACAGTTCCCGAATCGTTACATAACACTGTGTTGCTAAAGACCTATTGGCCTTCAAAACGGAGACCAGAAACTGTTTTCAGAAATCAGAGCTAAGAGCCTTCTCAAAATTATATCACAAACAACAGGTAGTGATCAGGTACTGGTTGATGGATACCTCAAAACAAAGCCATAAATATCTTGGAAATAGCACAATCTGAAAACCAGCCTATAACCATGATAACATCAGATAGGGGTGAAAGCTTTTGACAAACTTTCTTGGAAAACATTCATTTTTGAAATCTGGAAAAACAAACAAAAAAAAGATGTGGATTTCACTGGAAGTTCATTAGATGGCTGCAGGCAATGTATAAATGTCCTAAGGCACCATTAACAGAGTATTTAGAAGCACTTAGAAGTAACAGCCAAGGAGTCCCTGTTGCTCACTTAAATTTCCTTATTCAATCCACAAAATGATATTCCTGCATTAGTAAGTAGGCAAATATAGTGTGGTTTCAGGGTATACATTGGTTGCAAATAAATTGGAAATTAAGGTTTTCAGTCATATGGTTACAAATCAAAATTAAATGCAAATCGCATGCAACAAAATAATAATACTACTAATTAGGAATTAACATTCCAAAAAAATGTTAAAAATCTTTTGAAATGTACTTAAACAATAGAATAGGAGTCGGACTATACTTAAATCGATGGAAATTATAACTATGTTTGAGAGAATTGATACAACAGAAATCAATACGTTGCTTTGTTTCCTATTTTTAGATAAAACATTACCCGTACCCAGGGCAAGTCTTTTGTAAATTATTTCAAAAGAGTCGGATAGGAAGGTTCGTTACATTTTTCGGAATGGGGAAAACCAAGAATGACTTCAATTACCTAAAGCAAAGAGAGGACTGGGTTTCCAATTACAACTTTATTACTCAGCTCAATTATGACAGTTTACTGCACTGGGCACTGAAAACATCGAAGAGACATTTCATTGAAAATATGATCCTTTACGAAGGGACTTCAAAGGTCCTGAGCGTATGCAGCCAGCTGTTTGACGGCAATAGTCTAAAGTCGTTTAATCAGCTAAGTAATTTGTGGATTTTCATGTCAGAATCATAACAACTAGTAAATGCAAATAAACGGCTAGAGGTACACCCATTAGTAAAGTGGACCATTAAAAAAAAAAATAGAATTCTTGCCAAATTAGCCAAAACATTTCAAACAGATGAACTTGGGGTATTCTTGGGGTAACTTCAGTGTATTGGAGAGACAGAGACAATACAGGGAAAATTCTGCTCATGTACTTCAATGCATCACAAAAAACAAACGGAATAATGATTCCACACTGCTGGAGGTACCGTGGAGAGCAACTGTGAAAGCACGGGCACATAAGCCTGGAAGCTTTGAAAATAAATCAACACTTAAAAACACAATGCAGAATCACGTCGACACTTGGAAAATGAAATGTAACGCGACTACATTTTGCGGCTTGCATGTGACTGATTATGGGCGGGGCAAAATGGCAACAGGCTAAATGTAAAGGACTCAGGAGTAGTAGAGTATTCTGGGGGCAATTGTAACAGGGGTCAATTGTAACACAATTACTTGTTACAATTGCCCCCAACCCTGAACACATGAAACTAGCTAGCTTGCTGGATAGACTCTCAGCTCTAGCTTGTTTCAGATTGGTGCAATTTTATGGTATTGCAATTGCCCCGTTACAATTGCCCCCAGAATACTCTAGTTCACTGACATTTATGTGGATCCAGATAATGTGCTATAGCAGTGAATCTTAATCTGTATGCTGGGATATATTGCAAAAATATTTGACTAGAAATAAAAAAAAGAAAAAAAAGATGATATTCATGTTACAGCCTACACAGGGTTGCCAGCAGTCCTGTACTTCAAACACTGCTAGTGTACATTTAATACTCTGGGGTGTTTATATGAGATCACAGTCTCATAGAGACACCCCAGGGTTTTAAATGTACACCACCATTTTTGCTGTGTATGGAAACGTATAAAGAGAGACAAGTAATTTGGTTTCAGGTATCAAATTTAAAAGAATCAAAGACTTAAGGACACTTTGGCGCCTTTGGCTGAGCCTGAACAGATTAACGTTGGGTTTAATTGAGGTTCTTACATTCTTAAAAGGGATTAATAAAGAAGATTATACAAGACATTTAAGGTTAAATTCTATATGCAGAACAATGGATTAAAGGTGGAATTTAGTGACAGGTAGGCTATATTTTCCACTGATATCGGTGAGTATTTTTTCCCCACACAGAGAGTTGTTAATGATTGGAATAGCTTGTCAGGTCTGCAGAGGCCTATTCTCCACAGAATAGATGCGTTTTAATCTGTTCAACAGACACAGCAAATTGGACCCACTTATGATTTTGAAGTGACTCAAGTAAGATAACCCTAAAGTTTCAATGAAATATTGAAATATGTTAATATCACTCAGTGGTTTCAAGGTGGTTGCTTTGTAATTCTCGTGAAAATAAAAATGAATTAAGGTACGTGTACACCAGGGATCATCTTCTGGAATTCTTCCAAACAATGCCCGATGCACACTTTCATATAATCTAGATTCGATTAGCAGAAGATGAAAGAAGAATCTCCCCGCTGGAATATTCCAAAAGCAAGGTCACTCATTTTACACCGTATTAACAGACATTCAATAAAACACATTTTCTGAGATTCTGACCTGCAATAAAGCCTCAACATATTCATAAAAAAATGTGCCACAGAAATCGACACAGAAAATTCAGAGGGGAAGCCTTTTTCTCCGCAATCAAAACTGTTATAAAACCCGATGGAACATTTTTTTCTCAATTCCTTGTAAATCTCCTCACTGTGAGCAGAACAAACTTGCACGGGGCTAGAGAAATGAATAATTCAAGCCATCCCGCGAGACCTTCCTGGTTAAAGCTCTCCGTTCGACAACCCTTGGGCGACTGGGTCCCCCTTCTCCCGAATGGCCGCTTCGCTTTATCAGAACGCCTGTCTGTACTGGGCCCCCAGTGGTGGAGTGAACTGCTCATGGAGGTCACTGGCTGTCCTCTGATACAGACGGTAGACCCACGTTCTCAGACTGCTTCCTGGCTTCACCGCCATCCCACCCACTAGCACTCATATCCTTCATATTAATTCAGGTTTTTCTATTATAACTTTACATTTTTCTTTTTTGTTACGGGTTATAGGAGTTGTATCGATTTGCATATGTTAACTTGCATGTATTGCTTTAGTGATGTTGCATACACACTCACTGGTCTGGGAATGTTGTTAGCCTTGGTCTGACACTTATGTTCTCTTACAATGTAAGCTGCCCTGGATAAGACTGTTTGCTAATGAATTTATAAATGTCAAAAGAACTAAAAGGCGTTTTGCTTTGTCTGTTTTTTTGCCGATTTGGTAGAAAGTTTGGTCACAAAGTACATTAAAATGTAACTACATAAAGCACGCATGAAGTATGCATAAAGCATGCATAGATAAGCCTGACAACTACCATAACTGACTAAAGCAGTCAAAGTTGTGCTGATACACAACGCTTTATAACACATGCCATCACAAAAATAACATATACTTAACTGAACCCAACCAACGTCATGACATTGCATTGATGCTAATGTCAGTACAACAGCTTTATAGGCACAATTATAGTTCTCAATGCATTTGTAGATGTTCTATTTCAGCTGATACTCTGTCTAACGTTTTTGTTGTGTGCGTCCCATTAGACTAATTTGCTTGTGTCCTGTAAATCATTTAAGCCTCTGTGTTCCTGCATGTCCATGAATGACATGACATCTACCAGAAATTAATTCCTGCCTTGGAACATCTCCGTTTTATTAAATGATTTTGACAGTTGACATTTATTGGATTTATGCCATTTTAGATGTTTTTGTAAAACAAAATCTCCAAGACAATTTAATGCAATTTAACTTTCACTATGCAGTCTTCTACAAAATGTAAAACTACTGGATGCATGCTGATTTATGCAAATTATGTCAGAAAGTAATAATCATATGCTCAGTATACATTTGAGTTAGTGGATACCATTACTAGCATTACTAACATAAACTATCTAAATGGGTTAATGCTAATATTAGTTTGAACGATAATTTATTCAGCTTGTTATTCCTTGTGTCATGAGCCACAACCCAACAGTAAACTTGGCCTACCACCTAGCTATCTAGCCATAACCTAAAAGCTAGGCCTTAAGCTACAATCTACTGCTGAAGATTTGTACCCTAACCTACTGTATGTTGTGTATGTGTATGTAGAAACCAAACGGAAAGCAAAAAGTGGCACGTCTCACATCTAACGTTTACACCCTTACCCAATCGAGTGGAAGATGGCTGGCTAGTCCCGCATTACGTCCAGGCCTCTTGGCCAGCACCGTTGTTTCTTCTTTGTTCAATTATTTTGTTTTGGTGGGAAAAGGACGATTATAATAAACCGAGCAAGAAGAACGCAATAGCAAGGCGACAAAACGTGGAGAAACCAATAGTGGAGGAGGTTGGCAGGTCTTCCCAAAGAGACCTGGGTACAAACAGTCAGTATCACACTATTTCTATTTAATTTGCCAGGTTTCCGCCCACTTCTGGATTCTGTTTAAATCTTCTTGGATTACTACAGTAGATTCCATTTTGTTAGCTAAACCTTCCAGTTTTGTATCATCAGCAAATTTAATGTAGGCCTACTTTCATGTCCCTGTCAAGGTTGTTTATGTAAATAAGGAAGAGCAGAGGCCCCAACACTAATCCTTGTGGGACTCCACTTCCAACAGTACCTTGCTCAGATAAGATCCCTCTTACTACTACTCTTTGTGTTCTGTCCTGTAGCCAGATCCAAACCCATTCTGAAATACTTCCTGTAATTTTATTTTGATAAAACTCTCATGTGATACCTTGTCAAATGATTTTTGGAAATCTAAGTATATCATAAGCCTTGTTAAAATCAAAACACTTTGTAGCTTCCTCAAATAAAATGTTTGTCAGGCATGGCCTTTCCCTGCGAAAACCATTTTGGCTATCCCTTAGAATGTTGTTAACTGTGGCATAAACAATGACATTTCAATGACATTAAGTAATAATATGTATCATTGTATCATAAATTCACACGCAACAAGGTTGCAAACATGGCCAGAATGAGCATACCCATTCCACATATACGTATAGCCACATATTCAGCCCTGTATGATCAAAGCTGAAAACATGGGCAAAAACAACATTTATACAGCTACCATGAGACCATATTATCAGTGTCATATTCTGTGTGTAGGCTGCTCTCATACAAACCTGCCACTGTTCAAGATCTCTAAATAAATCATATGGATTTTATCATGAAAGTTTGTTCCAAAGTTGAGGAAAGATCCTGTGGCGCTCAGCCCTTTATTTATAGATAGAGACTGAGCTGGCCACTACTGCAGAGGGCACTCAAGTAGTGCTATGAATGAACCTACACCTGCAGGGAAAAAACCTAGTCATAACAGTCTCAAACCGTGCCAAAGTTGAGGGTTTGCGTCCAGTGTCGGAAAACAGCTTGAATGCTGCCAGCACTGTAGGAGTGGAAGGAGGCCCAAGAAGCATCTGCAATGGTATTTCCAAGCCATTCCTTTGTCTCAGGTTGAACGTATTGCTAAAAAAAAAACCCCACACACCACTCAGTCAGCTACACATTGTTTATATACTAGACAAAAAGGACATGACATCCATAGCTCGTTCATTCTTCAGCACTTACGTAGAACGCTCACTTCCAAAACCGCCTACATCTGGAAGGGCAAAGTGTAGGGAAGTCGAGTGACACAGCAAACGATTTGACGGCTAGTCAACGTCGGTGATGGACGTCGCCATGCCGCCGATTAGTGGGGCAGAAATGTTTTTTCATGTCGGTATATTGCTACATGGGGATGAGCACAGAACACTGATCTATTATAGGTAGAATAGTGGTTGCGTCGTGACTCTACATCGATCGGCCTTGTAGCCGCGACGCAGGTCGACAAATTGTTTGGGGGCTAGGGACAATCAGTTGCCATGGGGACAATCAGTTGCCATGGAAGACGTCACTCTTAAACGGAGCAGCTGAAACATCTTGGCTAAGGAGTCAGGTAGCTACCAGAAACGAGGAGGAAGAGGAGAACAAGACTTCGACATGTTCGATGAAGTACAAAAGAGAAACTGGTACAGCCTTGGACTGAGGCATGGGAAGCGCTCTGACGGCAATGGTCAATTTACGGCGAAGTGGTCTCTGAGGTCAAAATGAAAGTGAGGGGTTCAGGAAGAAATATGGGATGAAGTGTAAAAAAAAAAAGAAAAAAAAAAGCGAAAGATCAGGGAATGCCATCAGGAGTGTGTGGAAAGCTGCGTGTGACGAAAGAGAGACCCACACAACCTTAAAAACAAAAGCATCTACAGGACTTGCAAAGATGGAGGAGATATTTCTTGGATATCTTGGCTAGATTCTTTAAGCAAAAATAAAGGACGCATATAGCCACTACAGGACTGGTCTTGCGAAGGCCAGACTTTGTGATAAACACAACGTCTGGTCCACAGACTTGCCTAACGTGGTAAATAGCTGCCCACTTTGACAAGATGGCGCGTTTGATTGACGTGCAATATAACCAACCACAGACCGTCTATGGTCGATTCAGAAACAGTGCTACTAGAAGAACAGACCCGCGTGAAACAAATGTGATTTACACAAATGGCATGGCGATCTCCAGTAAAATAGCCCATCACACCAAAGAAATGTTGTGAACTTCAAAAACTTTCTTCAATCCAGCGTTAAGCTCTTAGTCTTGGTCCGAAACACTCATTGTTCTTGATGGATTCGCAGCATTCGCTAGCTACCGATTAGTTAGCACAACATTTCCTGGCGAATTGATAAAACCCAATGCACCGCGTCGTACCGGAAATACACACACACTCCTGTGATTGACAGTGCTGCTAGCCAATGAGTGCCGACTGTCAGTTTCCACAGTTCTACCCAGCTTATGCAAGCCTATGACACTGTGTACGAAGTGCATCAGAGCGGCTGAGGCTGAGACTAGTATAGGACTGACTATAAGTCTGAAGAAAAACTTAAATTAAGTTTTCAGTGTTAAATCAACACTGACAGAGTAGATATGACACAGACTGAGCACATTTTATACATTTTTGGAATGACCGAGCGTCAGTTTAACTTGGTGTGCTTGCATCTTTAAACGAAAAACTGAATAAAATGGATGAAAGGATCCAACAATGGAAGAAAGAGCTGGAGTCAGCCATCTGGCTATGAATATCTTTAATTTTCCCCAGATCGGAATCACAGCATACAGTGTGTAGTAACTCCTAAATTAAACAGAAATATCATCATCACCTTTTTTTTTTTTTTTAAATTTTTTTTTTTAACTTTACCTTTTAATTGTTATTTTTTAAATCCATTATTAACATTTTTTTCATCATCTCAAGTCTTGGGTTTCTGAATTCAACAAAGAAAGTAAAAAGAAAACAACAGGTGCAAAGCTCTTTGGCGACTGGGAGAGTAGCAGACGCTGAGGCGTTCCGTCCTCCTGCAGTATTGGGACGTGTGCTTCCGCGTGTCCTGACCGACGGACACCTTTTATGACAGAAAAATCCATGAACCTCTTTTCTTCCCTCTCATTACCTTATCCCTTATACCTTACTTTACTTTATGACACACTCTTTCTGTTCTCCCGTTCTGTCTGAAGAATGTCATTTTTAAATTGAATGTCTCGAATTATTAAAAAGAAAACTTGGTGGTTTGTCATTCAGATAGTGCTAGTTAATAGGATACAGGGTCAGTATATATATATATATATATATATATATATATATATATATATATATATATCTATATATATATACACAGTGAGCACCATAATTCATTGGACAGTGACACATTTTTTGTTATTTTGGTTCTGTACTCCAGCACTTTGAGGTTGAAAGAATACAATGACAATGAGGTTGAAGTGCAGACTGTCAGCTTTAATTTGAGGGCATTTTCATCCATATCGGATGAACTGTTTAGAAAATATAAAACCTTTCGTACATAGTCCCCCATTTTAAGGTACTTGTGTCATTAGTGAATGCAGAAGAGAGCTGTTGATGTCTAGTCTTGATTCTAGACTTTGCAATTGCCTTTGGAGATTGTTGTTGGGGTGTGACAACATGAGGAAGACAGCAGTGTCGATGCAAATTAAGCTGGCTGTCATAAGGCTCAGAAATGAAAATCAGTCAATCAGGAACTTTGCAAAAACCCTGAGCATGCCCAAGTCAACAGTTTGGTTCATCATTAACAAGAAAAAAAAACAAGTGGTGAACTCAATTATGTCAAAAGACCCGGTAGATAGAGGAAGACCACTGTAGTGGATGACCGGAGCATACTCTCTATGGTGAGGAAGACCACTGTAGTGGATGACCGGAGCATACTCTCTATGGTGAAGAAAACCCCCCTGACAACGGCCCTACAGATCAAAAACACTCTCCTGGATGCAGGTGTAGATGTGTCAAAGTCTACCATATGTAGAAAACTACACCAGCACGACTATCGAGGGTACACTACAAGATGCAAACCACTGATAAGCCTGAAGAACAGAAAGGCAAGATTTCAGTTTGCTAAGAAGCGCCTAAAAGAGCCCCAAGAGTTCTGGAACAAAGTCTTGTGGACAGATGAGATAAAGAATAACATGTACCAGAGTGATGGAAAGAGGAAAGTGTGGAGAAAAAAAAAGGAAATGGCCATGATCCAAAGCATACCGCCTCATCTGTGAAACATGGTGGAGGGGGTGTTATGGCTTGGGCCTGTATGGCTGCCAGTGGAACAGTAGAACAATGAATTCTGAAGTCTACAGAAATATTTTATCTGCTCAGATAAAACCAAAAGCCTCCAAACTCATTGGACGGCACTTCGTCATGCAACAAGACAATGATCTGAGACATACTGCTAGAGCAACGAAGGGGTTTTTGACGCCCAAAAAGTGGAAAAGCCTTGACTGGCCGAGTCAATCACCGGATCTGAATCCAAATGAACATGCATTTTACATGCTGAAGAGGAGACTGAAGGCAAAAAGTCCCCGAAACAAGCAGGAGCTGAAGATGGCTGCAGTACAGGCCTGGCAGAGCATCACCAGGGAAGATACACAGCGTCTGGTGATGTCTATGCGTCACAAACTTCAAGCAGTCATTGCATGCAAAGGATATGTGACCGAATATTAATAATGATTACTTTATTCTACATTACATGTTAAACTGTCCAATATTTTTTGATGAACGGAAATGTACAAATGGACTATGTACAAAAGGTTCTATAATTTTGAAATGGTTCATCCGGATATGCGTGAAAATACCCTCAAATTAAAGCTGACAGTCTGCACTTCAACCTTATTGTCATTGTATCGTTTCAAACTCAAAGTGCTACAGTACAGGACCAAAATAACAAAAAATGTGTCACTGTCCAATGAATTATGGTGCTCACTGTACATTGTACAATCTGGGCCAGTTACACAAGGATTTAAAAAAATGAGTAGACAGAGATGTAGGAAAATATTTAAAATTTCTGTTATATTGTTCTGGCAATAAATAGAGGTACATTTATTGTATTCTTTTTTTTTTTTAGTTGATTAATTTCTAAGAATTTCTAAGAATAAATTTTGCGTTCCATTCACACAAACCTGTCATACCTGCACACACACACACGCGCATACGCACACACAAACACACTCTTATCACTCTGGGAAACAGATACATTTTTGTTCACCCTCCCACAATCCCCCCCCGCGCACATACACGCACACACACACACACACATGCAGTTTCACCCTCCTGTGGCTCGAGCCACACACTTTTATCCACCCCCATCGGTAAGGCAAGCTCAGGTACAGTGGCCTCTAACCAAATAACTTTAAAAACATCTTGACACAGTGCTATGAGTGGCTGGTCAACAGACCTTAGCAGGACAACAGGCAAGAATATGGACAGAGCATTCCCTGAACACAAAAGCACACAACAGTGAAATACAATTAATTCTGAACAGAACCACTCAATGGACTGTCTAACGTTCTCTCTACGTTTGCCCTGCCTGCACTTGCCTTTAATGGTTAGTGTGTCAGTATAGTACATGGTATGACAAATATTTGATTTTCCGTTGAAATTGCTTAATGTCTCAATACCAATTAATCACATCCTGCATGTGCCACAGAACGTAAAGGATTCGTAGACCTAAAATTCACAGAAAAATGCAATTTTTGCACCTTCATGAATTCACAAAACTATATAAAAAAGAAACAGCAACAACATTAACAACTGAAATCTACAGTGAACAAACTAGCCGACCGCCACTACTGAACTTGCACCTGTTGTCTTTTGTCACAAAGTAAGCATTTTGTCATTCACTCGAAAAAACAAACAAGAAACTGATATTTACAAATAGTTACTTTTGTCTGTTTGTTCTTACACTTAAAAAAATGTACAGTTTAACATTTCCCTCAAGCTTTGACGTCCTGTTTCTCCACATCATCTTCCTCTCTGGATTGCAGCTCTGACAGAAGAAAAGGTTATAATCACAATTTGTCATCATGGCGCCCTCTAGTGTGTAAGCGTACAAAATAGACAAGAAATTGAACTGAAAAAGAAAGGAAAATGGCCTCTGTCGCTGTTCTCTTCCGTTTATTCCATTTGTTTTGTCGTTTTTTTTCTTGTCGTTTTTATTTTCATGGTTTGTATGCAGCGTTAATTTACTCACTTGTGTGAAGGAGTCTGAAACTTTATTTTATTTTTTTTTCCAACATGGGTCAAATGACACAAAGACCCAATCAGGACAACCGTTTCATCCCGTCGCCTGCCTCATCGGTTGCCGCGGTCGCCAAAGTCGCCGTAAGTGTGATGAGGCAGGCTCTTGTCTTACAGTCAAATCCTTGTATTCTGAAGGTCCGGCGCCTTAGGATTTCTGCTGTTTCAGTTTATATATCCAAGAACACCACATGTTCTCTAGCCTTGTTGCTATTGGCTCTCACAGTCTTTTTGTGTTACATTGTGCAGCTGAAAGAATCCCTCTCATAAGACACCCCCCCCCCCCCACACCCCTGACCCTTGACCCTTCACCTCCCATATGCACCAAGAAAAAAAGGAAAGAATTTCAAGCAAAACAAGCAAATACAATGTTGTGGCCATCGATGCCATAACAGGCATTCATAACAGTGCGGTACGCATTTACATGTCCGTGCTCACACTCCCTCCTAAAACCCCAGCGCTGAACCCCCCCACCCCCCCCCCACCCCCCCCCCGCTCCTCCAACACCCCACTTACTGACGAGCAGAGGTTGGGCTACTATGAGGGTTATATAGTTCAGAGGTGGCAAAAAACTCCAAACCTTTTTGAAAAGCAAACATCGCAAACAGAGTATGTAGAGATGCCACACCCTCCGACCTTTGACCCCATTCCATTATTGTATTAATACTGAACTGTCAGCCCGCACGTCGCCCCAAAAGTCCTCTCCCCGCATCACTTTGCTGACATCTTGACCAGGCTGGCCATTCGAACCCCTCTGTCCCCCACTCTGTCCCGTTTGTGATCACTCCCCCATGTACCCCTAGCATTCACCCTCATTCCAGCAGGATACACAGAGGTATAGAAAGGTACAGAGGAGGGTGTAGGGGAGTGTTGAAAGGTACAGAGGAGTGTTGAAGTGTAGAGTGGAGTATTGAAGGGAATAGGGGAGTGTTTTAGGGTACAGAGGAGTATTGAAGGGTACATGGGAGTGTTGTAGGGTACAGAGGAGTATTGAAGGGTATATGGAAGTGTTGTAGGGTACAGAGGAGTATTGAAGGGTATATGGGAGTATTGTAGGGTACAGAGGAGTATTGAAGAGTACATGGGAGTGTTGTAGGGTACAGAGGAGTATTGAAGGGTACATGGGAGTGTTGTAGGGTACAGAGGAGTATTGAAGGGTACATGGGAGTGTTGTAGGGTACAGAGGAGTATTGAAGGGTACATGGGAGTGTTGTAGGGTACAGAGGAGTATTGAAGGGTACATGGGAGTGTTGTAGGGTACAGAGGAGTATTGAAGGGTACATGGGAGTGTTGTAGGGTACAGAGGAGTATTGAAAGGTACAGGGGGTGATACATAGGGAAGGAAAGCAGGGGAACAGAAATATGGTTGGTTGGCTGGTTTAAATCTGCTCACAAAAGTTGTGTGTTGAAAACAGTGATTCTATTTTTTTTTCAGTCTACGTTCTTTGACAATTTTTTTCTCCCATTTTTCTTTTTGTCAAGGTGCAAGATGTAACAAACAAGACTTACGAGTGCACCAGTCTTAAATCAAAGGCTTGTTTACGAGGAGAGGAAGAGAGTGATGGAAAAGCAGGTTGCTTTATGGAAGCAGCCTGAGGAATGTTATTTTGGAGTCTGTTTCTGCAGTGGAGGAGATGAAGCTCACAGACCCGAGGCCTGCCTCTCTCTGCACTCTAATTACTGACAGCCCTGTGAAGGAGTGCTGACACACACACACACACACACACACACACACACACGCACTGACACGCGCACACATACTCTCTCTCACACACACACACACACACACACACACACGTACGCATGCACGCACGCACGCATGCACGCACACACACACGCGCACGCACGCACACACACACGCACACACACATGCGCACACGCACTGACACGCACACACACACTCTCTCTCACACGCACGCACGCAGCACGCACACACACACACACACACACACACACACAGTCATCAAACAGAATATGCATGTGCTAAAATGGGGTGCTCGTAATGAAAGAGAGATAGAGAGAGAGAATGAGAGCGAGAGAGATAGAGAGAGAGAATGAGAGCGAGAGAGAGAGAGAGTGAGAAAGAGAGAGAATGAGAGAAAAAAAGAGTCACAAAAACAGACTCAGTTCAGTTTGTTTCCAAAGAAAAAAGAATTGTAATTAGGAGACAGGAGGACTGCTTCTCTGCTCCTGAGGGAAAACCAGTATTTACGCTCATTTGGTGGATTCCTTCCTCGCATTGCTGCTCACATTGGCCAGCATGTCAGTATCTGTGGTGTTCACATATGAGCTAGAATAGCTTTACTTTGCTTGCTGATCATTAGTAATGGGCTTAGGCCGTGAGTCTCCATTTCAGAACGATTCAAGCTTGAACCTTGAACACAGACATACTCCGTAGAGACCCAATGAGAGAGTGTCTTACATCTGTAGACACCCAATGAGAGAGTGTCTTACATCTGGAGAGAGCTAATGAGAGAGTGTCTTACATCTGGAGAGAGCTAATGAGAGAGTGTCTTACTTTCTCTTCTGTGTGCCTGCGCAAATCTCCAGTGAAATTTTCACAGCTAGATTTTTTTGCCCTTATTTTGAGAAAAGGAAAAAATTAGTCCTGGGGATCTGGAAAGTTCTGGAAACTGGAACTAGGGGCTTTGATCAGTAGTCTCTGACTCCCCGAACTAACAGACTGATCCTCAAACAATGTTCTGTAGTCCTAAGCCTGGCCTTGCACCCTGAAGGTATGGGAAATAAAGTGGGGTATGAAAAATAAGAAGAAATATCTCATATTTTAAATGCATGATAAAAACCTGGAGCTTCAGATACGATGGCAGCAAAGTGATCTTCCGCATATTTTAAAGTAATGGAGAGGGAAGCATGCTTTCATATATTCGTAAAGTCCTAGAAGGGTCCTTCTACTGCGACAGCCATACAGTGTGAAGCAAAAATAATGTGATTTCCATTATTATCATTTTCGTTTCATTTTGTGATTTTGAAATATCTACAGAAAAAAACCTCCCTGTTGAAAAAAGTTTCTAAGAAGGAGTTTGGTTTAAATTTTCTTTTCTTTTTGTTTTTGTAAACCACTGTTATGGGAAGAAATCTAAAAGCATAAAAAGTGCAAACAAGCAGTTTAAAAAAAAAAAAAAAGGTTAAATTTTGAGCTTTTCGTCCCTGGTGTCCTTTTCACTTTTGAAAAATATTTCATGCATAGTTCCCCACAGAACAAACCATTCATATATATATATATATATATATATATATATATATATATATATATATATACTTAATATATCTCCCAAGAAAGAAAAAAAACAACAACAAACCAATGCAGAAAAGAAAGAAAAAGGTTTGGCACTTTTTTGATAACCCCTTGAGTAAGGTTCCAGACTGTCAAGACTCTGCTCCATTCCCTGTCTGGGCTGAGGAACCCACGCTACTTACTTGGCACCAAGAATGCTGGTAGAAAGAAGATAACAGAATATCAACATTTTCATGTTGTCTTTAACATATATATGTGTATATAGACCAAAACAACCAAGAGAAAAATAAATAAAGAGGGAAACAGGGTTACGGTAAAGAGGCAAACGGAAGACTGAAATGGTGCTTAAACAGAGAGAGAGAGAAAGAGAGAGGGAGAGAGAGAGAGAGAGAGAGAGCAAGTATGAATAACAGGGTTTGGGCGGGATTTTTACTATGCCGGGGTGAAGCAGCTGTTCTGTCGGAGAGAAAGGGAGCGCAGACAAGACAAAATGGCTGACAGCAGGTGATAAGACAGACAGGCGCCATGAAGTGGAAGTTAGGGTGGGGTCAAGTTCCTGCCGCACGGCAAGAAAGGAGAAATATAATATTGAAAAACATGACTCCCACTGCCTCAGATCAGTGTGAAACGTTGGCCTACCACAATGTACCCAGCCCTCTCAGAAAATAATAGAGAAGAATAAGAGCAGCAGGATTTACAAAATGACAGAAGAAGAAGAAGAAGAGAAAAATAAGGTAGGCATTGTCAGATGGGGTTATGGATGGAGTAGAATAAAACCCCTTTGTGTGTTTTCAGAAAAAAAAGAGAAAACAAAACAAAAAAAACAAAACAAACAAAAAAAATACTGTTCTGTTGTGCGTGTCCACTGCAGGGGGCGCCGCTGGCGGTTGGGCGGCGGGTTGACAGCTGAGGGGCGTGGCATCTGGAGTTTTGCGAAGAGAGAAACGTCCTCCCCTCAGGTGCTCCACTATACCCCGGGTGGTGGAATGGGGGGTGGGGCAGGGTGTTGTTGTGGCCGGGGGTGGGGGTGGGGTAAGTGTTGAAGGCGTGGAGGGGCTGCATGCCGGTGATGGTGCTGGGGATCATGGTGATGGTGTTGGGGGTCATGAGCGGCACGTCGTCGGGGGCCCGCCGGAGGGCCAGCGTGTAGTCGGGCGGGCAGGCGGGCCGCAGGATCTCGTGGGGGCGCAGCGGCTCCATGTCGTGGTGGGCGTCGTGCTCCGAGTGCTTCATCTGCAGGGACATGAGCTCCTCCTCCTGGCTGTGCGCCAGGTCGTTGGCGGGGCTCCGCTGGGGCGAGAGCCGCCGGCGAAGCTCGTGCCGCTTGTCCCGCTTGTAGTAGAGCGCGGCGAAGGCCAGGATGTTGAGGAAGAGGAGGGAGGCGCCCACCGCCACCGTCACGCTCAGCTCCGTCGAGTAGTCCCGCGTGTTGCCGGGGAAGTGCAGGATGGCGGGCCGGTCGGACCCCTCCAGGTCGGGGTCCGGGGGGACGGTGGGGCCCGGGTGGCGCGAGGTTCGGGGGCCCTGGCCCTTCCAGTGCGGGGGGCGGGGCGTGTCCGGGGGCAGGCGGGTGGTGGTGGAGCTCAGGTACTCTTCGTGAAGGCTGTGCAGGTGGGGCACCAGCTCCAGCCAGAAGGCCACCTTGTTGGCGCGGTAGTTGTCGCGGACTCGCGGCTTCAGCCCGATGTGCAGGTACTGCTTGTCCTTGGAGTTGAACTTGGTCCAGATCACCTCCTCGAAGCGGTTGGGCTTGGTGTGGATGAACTTGGTGTCCTGTGGAACCGGCAGGTTCGGATCCCTAAAGGACACAACACACAACCCACAGCCCAGTTCAGGAAGGTAACACGGGGGGTATCTACAGCAGGCCAGTCTGCCCTGCATGCAGGAATCCACAACGGAATTAAGGAAACATTATGAGGAAAAGGAGCAAAAAGCAACCAAATTCAGGATTTGTACTTTGGTTGCATAGCTAACTTTAATTAGCACTTTAGCGATATTGCACATATCCTCATTAGACTGAGAATGCTGTTAGCCAGGTGTGGCAATGTTGTTCATGTAACTGCAACAGACTTGTAGCCTTGGTGACGATGCCAAAGGATAACAAAAGACAACGTCTGCTGTCCGAATTCATTGTTTCTTTGGTAAACTATTTAGCGCCCTATATGGACACTCACTAGATGGGGATTAGGGAGTAGGGAGTAGGGAGTAGGGAGTAGGGAGTAGTGAGCCATTTCTGGATAAGTCTCTCTGGATAAGAGTGTCTGCTAAATGAACGTACTGTACTGTAATGGAACTCACCCGGTCTTGGCGAAGTTGGTCCAGTAGGTCATGACCACGGCGCTGAGCATGACGTCGTTCTTCGAGAAGTTGCAGGGGAAGAGGTCCGTGGCGCCCACCATGGGGATGCCGAAAACGTAGGGGATCTCGTCCCCGTGTGCCGCGTCCGCCCACTCGGGACGCGTCTCCGTCTGACAGTGGTGGTAGAAGGTGTAGAAGTAGACGGGCGACTGGAACTCCGCGTGGAGCTTGGCCGTGGCCACCGCCGGCGCCACCCACTGGTGGTCCGTGAACAGCGCCAGCAGGGTCTTGCGCCTCATCTCCCCGTTGTCCCGGTCCGCCCAGTCCGTGTACATGAACTTGATCGTCTCCCGTAGGATGTCCTTCCCTACAAAGCGAGAGCAAGAGACAAAGAGGGGAAGACAGAGAAGCAGGTAAAATCGGTCTCTTCAAACCCATCACCGCTTAGAACACTGCATCCACATTTACTCTGTGGAAACACAGTGTTCTTGCCTGGTGAGAAAATGACACAAAATGCACTGACGTCTAATCTTGACACCGACTCTCAGTGAGGTAACTGAAGATAGATGACAGGCATCATTCATCCACAGTCTGTCCCGACTCTCATGTGCTCCATCCTAGGCGTGTGAGACTTGCACAGATGCACAAGGCACCAAACGGCGACCAGTCAGGAGGGTTTTCACAGTGACACAATGTCTGACCTTTTGGGTATAAATACCAGGCGGTGTGCCTGTGACACAAACACCGCAGGGGCAGTGGATATTCTATCATCGGCAGTGCTTGGCAGCTGCAGACAATGAGACCTTGGGCTCACCTTCTGGGTAGCCGTAGAGGTTGTCCACAAAGTTGGAGATGGTGTAGTCGAAAGCCGCGGCCGAAATCCCCTCCTCGCTCTCCGAGCCGCCGTCGTCCACAAACTTGAGCCCCTCCCCCTGATTCACGCCAATCAGGATGTCGTAGTTCAGGAACTCGCCCTGGTTGAGCGTAGACGTGTTTAAACGTGGATTAACATGGGGGAAACTCTCACTGGTCCCGAGGTGGACAAAATGGGCCAGAGCAACCACACCTCTTTCTTATTTCAGACTTCAGACATATTTCAGATAAATACACAAAGATGACTGCTTAAATGTGCAATAAATACTTTCAGAGACACAGGGCCTCATGTATAAAAGGTGCATACGCACAAAGATGATGTGTCTCAAAAATGTGTTTACGCATGAGTCATAGGCTACTCTGCTTAAATGTGCGCATGTTTTGACGTCAAGTTTGTTTTTATAAATCCCAAATCCGTGGGGAAAGTGGCGTATGCATAATTTTTGTACGTAAGCACCATTTATACACGAGGCCCACAATGTGCAAAGCAACAAATATAAAAAATATATTTGTGCATGAAAAATAATCTAATAAAATATAAAACACGTGTAAAAGTTTAAAAAAGTTCACCAACAGCCAGACAGCAACAGATATAGATGTGCCTTTACTGGCATGATTTAAGGGCAAGAATGACAAAAAATAATATGACTCACTATATACAAGCAAATATCAAAAACCCAAAGAAACTGTAAACAGCGCACTATCTAAGCAAAAAGAAAAACAAACAAAAAACAGCATTTTTTAAAGAAAATAGCAATTATTAATAAAAACATGAGACACCACGGGATACCAAAATCTGGGACGTTTGCACATTTATAGAGTTTGTAAGTTTGTAAGATCAGTGAGACTGAAAGGACGAAAAGCCAAAGTCTGACCTGCTGCATGAGTATCTCTGGGTCGTCCGGAACCACGTCCCCGTCCACCACGGGCCCGAAGGCGATGTGGTACCGCGCAGGCTGGATGTCCTGGTCCACCAGCTCGCGGAAGTTCTTCCGGCGGAGGCACTCCACCAGTTCCACTGTCTCCCCAAAGCTGCAGCCCACCTTGCGGGCCAGGGTCTGGGTGTATTTCAGCGGCTGGTAGTTGACGGACCAGCTGGAGATGGATGGCGGAAACCCGCTCTGGCGATGGCCCTCTGGAACAGGCCTAAAAAAACCAGGACCGGGAACCAGGAGGCCACAATTACCTGTGAGGTCCCCAAGGTCGTTGCCAAGGTTACAAACGTTCTATCACAGTGCATGCAAGGGATCTTATGCAAATAGTCACTGTTTTTTTTTTGATGTTGCTGAAAATCACTGTTTTCAGTTGTTATATACGCTGATAACCTAATGGCCACTGAGACAAAAAAAACAGAACAGTTTCTCTCTCCTCCACACTATGGCTCACCACACAACCATCCAATTCTTAATCACCTTATTTGTGCCTACCCAGACTAATTTTAAATGAACTTCATCTACCCCAGAGGCTTCGTGAGCTTGATGGTGTGAAGACAGATCAATATAGATATGAATTTAATTACAAACATAATTATAAGCCGGGCAAAACTTCACAATCAAGATTGAATTTGGAATTCCAGCAGAAACTTTAAATAAATCATGTCCCCTTCATGCCTGGAAAAGGAGGACATGTTTGCGGGTGGAAAAGGTCCCGGGAGGTGTCCGCTGGGACAGCTCGGAGGGAAAGAGGACATGTTGCGGGTGGAAAAGGTCCCGGGAGGTCTCAGCTGGGACAGCTCGGAGGGAAAGGGGAATAAACTGGGAATAAATCAGGATTAATCAGGGAATTTAAATTGTGGGTAAATACCTGGGAAATAAACTGTGTATGTGCGCGTGTTTGTGGTGTATGTTTGTGTGTGTGTTCCTGTGTGTGGGGGAGGAGGAGGGGAGGTGTGTGTCTGTGTGTATGTATGTGTGTGTATGTGGAGTGGTGTGTATGTGTGTGTGTGAGCGTTTGTGTTTAATGGGGTAGGAGGGAGATGCGTATATATGTGTGTGTGTGTGTGTGTGTGTCTGTGTTGGTATGTTTCTGTATGTGTGTGTGTGTGTGTGTTTTGTGTATATGTGGGGTGTGTGGTTTTTGTGTGATTGTATATGTGTGTGTGTGGGGTGTGTGTGTGCATTTGTGTTTGTGTGTGTGTTTGTGGTGCATGTTTCTGTGTGCGTGCGTGTGTGTGTGTGTTAGTGGCGTAGGTTTGTGTGTGTGTGTTTGTGTGTGGCGTATGTTTCTGTGTGTGTGCATTTGTGTTTGTGTGTATTTGTGGTGCATGTTTGTGTGTGTGTGTGTGTGTTTTGTGGCATATATTTCTGTGTGTGTGTGTGTGTGGTGTGTGTTTGTGGTGTATATTTCTGTGTGTGTGTGTGTCTGGGGAGGGGGGGGGGGGGGCTCTGGGGAGCACATTGACAGTACTGGGGTGTTAAAGAGGCTTCCTTTTCCCATCTCTCTCTCCTCATAGAAAGCCTCCCTCCGTACTGCAGTGTGAGCCTGTGCAAAGGCTCATTAATGCAACGCTTCCACCTCTCTCTTTCCCTCTCTCTTTCCACAGCCCCTCTCTCTTTCCCTCTCTCTTTCCACAGCCCCTCTCTCTTTCCACAGCCCCTCTCTCTTTCCCTCTCTCTTTCCACAGCCCCTCTCTCTTTCCACAGCCCCTCTCTCTTTCCCTCTCTCTTTCCACAGCCCCTCTCTCTTTCCCTCTCTCTTTCCACAGCCCCTCTCTCTTTCCACAGCCCCTCCTTCTGTCCTCTGCTCCTTTTCTGCACATTCACTCGTTAATAATTAAGCACCGACGCAAACCCCCTTTCCCAGAGAAATCAATTAGGAGCGTGCCTCAGCCGCTAACCTGTCCTGTATGATTATCCGGAAAGAAAAAGAGAGCTAGAGCTAGAGATAGAGAGAGAGAGAAAAAGAAAGAGAGAGGGCGGGAAAGGATGAGTGAGAGAGAAAGAAAGATAGAGAGAGGGGAGAGAGAGGATGAGTGAGAGAGTGAGTGAATTGGAATTTGAAAGAGAACGAGAGAAAGACAGAGAGATAAACAAAAGGCCGCCAATGCTTTCTCCTCCTTAAAGAGGGCTGTTTATCTCTTCTGTCCCTCTGTCTCTCTCTGTCCTCTCTCTCTCTCCCTCCCTCCCTGCCCGTAGATCCATCTCTGTGTCTCCCTGCTCGCTCACCCCTTGTGTCTCTCTCCCTTTTAATAACACGCTGTAACAGCCGCCCCCCCCCCCCCCCAATTCTCCACCGTACGCGTATTTGTCTAAATGTAATGTTCTGTACATCGAACTACATCTGGGAAGGACTGTCTGAGCACATGGGGGTGAAATAGAGTCATTTGGTGAGGAAATGGAGCCTTTCCTACCTGCAGCGGATGAACTGCCCGGTCGGGAGAATCGATGTTAGATGATGATGATGATGAAGATGACGATGAGAACAATGACTCTGACAAAAGACAGTTGGATGAAGGACGAGTAACAGGAGAGATTTAACAAACATGGGCACGGCAGAGAGGTCAGATGTTAAGTCAGCAACAAGAGCCTGACATGAAACTCATACGTACACACGCACGCATGCACGTGTACGCACACAATCACACATCTTTGCAGACGAACACACATGGAACATACAGTACACACACACGCAGACACACATGAAACACAAACCACATGAACCACATAAATCACATTTACATGCACACACACACACACACACACACACACACACACACAGTTAGACGAAGAATGCCCTGCTCTTTGGAAAACGGAGAAAATAAAATTTTTCCGAAAGCTGTAATGAGCAGCTTCCTGCTAATATTTCCAGTTCCAGCTTCCGCTAATTTTTCCTCCTTCGCCCTGTCACAAGGCCTGCGGCTCTCCTAAATAACGCTCTGTGCGGACCGCTCTACCCCCCCCCCCCCCGACGCACGCTCACCCTCGGAGTGATGGGACAGGATGAGGAGGTTGACGCAGGAGGCCCCCGCCCCCGAACCGAAGATAGTGATCCTCTCTGGGTCGCCCCCAAAATGGCCGATGTTCTCGCTGAGCCAGCGTAGAGCCTGGATCTGGTCCAACAGGCCGTAGTTCCCCTTGGCCGACTGGTCACCCGTGCTCAGGAAACCTGCAAGCGAGGGGAGGGGCGTGGCCACAGAAGGAGAGGGGGGTGTGGTTTGAGGAGATGAGGGGGCGGTGTGTGGGTTGAGGTTTGGGGAGGGAAGGGGGGGGGGGTTGGTGGGACGAGGGGAGGGAGAGGCGGAAAGCATGGAAGAGAAAGGTTGAGATAAAGGTAGGTAGATATTAATATAGACTGCATCATCTATGACCGTGTAACTGCTTCGGTAAATAAATGTTCTGTAGTCTTGTCGGTAAATCACCTTCAAACCAAATTAAATTGAGAGAAAGAGAGGGAGAGAGAGAGGCTATTGCTCAGTTTTCAAAGAATTTATTTATTTATTTATTGCCACAACGATCGTTAACCAATCAACTAATAAAGTAGTGCGTTATGAGATTAAAGTAGTTAATCATTTCCAGTATCCCATTTGAAATGAGTAGAGTAAGAAGAGTGTTAAGATAGAGTGGGAGTTCTCTGGGCCCAGAATATAGATGGATCGTTTCATCTGCCTGCAAGACACCAGGGTCTGGCTGCAGAACAGTCTGATCAAAGCTGCAAGCACACACACACACACACACACACACACACACACACACACACACACACACCCTCAACTCAGTATTACACACACACACACACACACACACACCCTCAACTCAGTATTACACACACACACACACACACACACACACCCTCAACTCAGTATTACACACACACACACACACACACACCCTCAACTCAGTATTACACACACACACACACACACACACACACACACCCTCAACTCAGTATTATACACACACACACACACACACACACACACACACCCTCAACTCAGTATTACACACACACACACACACACACACACACCCTCAACTCAGTATTACACACACACACACACACACACACACACTCTCAAGAGGCGTGCGTGAGAGACTGCACTCATTCTCCGTCTGTGCGCCAGCGCCATTCCAGCATCTCTGACGTCATCTCCTCCTCTGCTCCGGTCCCATGTGACCGCCTCTCTATCTCAGCGCTGTCACTCACCCAGTCACAGAAAGCTAATACACCTTCTCACAGGCCAGCGAAAGGACAGAGGAACTACAGAAAGGCCCGCTGGGTATCTCACTGCAGCACCACGCACACTGCTGGCTCAGCCATCCTTCACACACTATACGGCAACGTACTGTAACTATGTGGACATTCTGGAACGTCTTTTACACACTATACGGCAATGTACTGTAACTGTGGACATTCTGGAACGTCTTTTACACACTATACGGCAATGTACTGTAACTGTGGACATTCTGGAACGCCTTTTACACACTATACGGCAATGTACTGTAACTATGTGGACATTCTGGAACGTCTTTTACACACTATACGGCAATGTACTGTAACTGTGGACATTCTGGAACGTCTTTTACACACTATACGGCAATGTACTGTAACTGTGGACATTCTGGAACGCCTTTTACACACTATACGGCAATGTACTGTAACTATGTGGACATTCTGGAACGTCTTTTACACACTATACGGCAATGTACTGTAACTATGTGGACATTCTGGAACGTCTTTTACACACTATACGGCAATGTACTGTAACTATGTGGACATTCTGGAACGTCTTTTACACACTACAGTGCAATGTACTGTAACTGTGGACATTCTGGAACGCCTTTTACACACTATACGGCAATGTACTTTAACTATGTGGACATTCTGGAACGTCTTTTACACACTATACGGCAATGTACTGTAACTATGTGGACATTCTGGAACGTCTTTTACACACTATACGGCAATGTACTGTAACTATGTGGACATTCTGGAACGTCTTTTACACACTATACGGCAATGTACTGTAACTATGTGGACATTCTGGAACGTCTTTTACACACTATACGGCAATGTACTGTAACTATGTGGACATTCTGGAACGTCTTTTACACACTATACGGCAACGTACTGTAACTATGTGGACATTCTGGAACGTCTTTTACACACTATACGGCAATGTACTGTAACTATGTGGACATTCTGGAACGTCTTTTACACACTATACGGCAATGTACTGTAACTATGTGGACATTCTGGAACGTCTTTTACACACTACACTGCAATGTACTGTAACTGTGGACATTCTGGAACGTCTTTTACACACTATACGGCAACGTACTGTAACTATGTGGACATTCTGGAACGTCTTTTACACACTATACGGCAATGTACTGTAACTATGTGGACATTCTGGAACGTCTTTTACACACTGTACTGCAATGTACTGTAACTATCTCGAAAAATATAAGAATAATCCCATTCCTGTACTACAATGTACTACAATAGCTGATGAGGGTAGAAATGAGTATCCGTGCTAATATTATAAAATGTTGCGAAATGCTGTTTCTTTAAGGGGTGACTACTCACCCTCACTGGATAATGAACTGCAGGATCGCTCTCATTGGATCGCTCACAGGATCACCCATAACTCCTAATGGATCACTTTTGTACAGGATTCCTGTACAAAATGGATTTTACTCACACTCACTCTGCACTGCTGTCCATGGTCCTGATTATTCCCTGAAAGATCACTGTGTGTGCGTGCGTGCGTGTGACAGGGACAGAATGGGAGTAGAGGACAGGACACTGTTAATTGTAATACTAATTCTTCTTTCTCAGGTAACATACTACTCTTACCATTCTGTGAAATTCCCACAGTTGGTGATTCTGACACCATCCCCAGACCGGACGCGTGCGAGCGTCTACATCGGCCTAAGGTGTCTATTATAATAAACGGTGAAACCTACACCAGCCGTGTGTGTCGTTGCACTCCGCCCTGTGTTGGCGCTGCTCGCCCTCGTTCTATTTGAGACGTGACGCTCCACGCCTCCTCGCAAGTCCTGGGAACCAACTTTTCATTGGTTCCCAGAAAGCCCAATGCTTCTTCTGCTTCCATCGTGTGACTAATGAACGCAATTATTATTATTATTATTATTTTTACGCAAACGCTCATCCGGTCTGGAGAGGGTGTCAGTCACAATAGAGTGGATGTGTGCACAGGACTATGGTTGCGTTGCGGCTGTACCGTGGTTGCGTTGCGGTTGCGTTGCGGCTGTACTGTGGTTGCGTTGCGGTTGGATCGCGGTAGTCTTCGGGGTGATAATAAGAGATCTGTGTCACACAGAGATTGTGGAACAGCTGCATTCGCCTCTCTGAATTATTCATTCATCTGCTTTCTATATTTCCGTTCAGCTGAAGGTGCCCACACACACACATAACCCTGTACAGAGCTCTTAGGACCATACGCACACACACACACACACACACACACACATGCACACACACATAACCCTGTACAGCACTCTAAGGACCATATGCACACACACATGCACACACATGCACACACACACACACACACACGCACACACATAACCCTGTACAACACTCTAAGGCATACGCACACGCACATGTGCACACACACAGGCAGGCATGCACACAAACACACACATACTTAAAATTAAAATGTAGCATTTAGTGGCCACTTTTAGCCAAAGCAACCTACTGAAGGTGCATTTAGCACGACCAGAAAAGCTTCCCTCGAGCAGGAGATACGCAAAACTCCAATTAAATCAGCGCCGTTGCGGAGATGCGTGTCGCAAGCAGGAAAAGAGGCTTTATTTTCCCCCCGTAATACATAAAACATGAACTGAAGCGTGGTCTGAAAATGTGGGGTTTTCAGGCTGCTGCGATTCCTCCTCCCCGAGGGAAGGGGGAGGAGAGAACAGGGAGAAGGAGGAGGAGCCGGGGGGCCGCGAGGAGACGCCGCCAGGGGCCCCGGAGAGACGGGAGGGCCAGCTGGCTGGAGCTGGCAGTGTGTGAGCGTGCGTTAGGGTGTGTGTGGGTGTGTGTATGCACACATTGCACAGAGATCTTGCTGGAGGTTGTGGTGACATCAGTGAGCTGGGGGTGGGGGGGTCAGTGTAAATGACTTAAACTGGATACAGGCGGCCACTGGACCTAGTACAACATGGGACGAAGGGCCGTGGCTTGTGTGTAGTTTTAATCAACACACACACACACAAACACGTGCACACAAACATGTACACACACACACACACACACACACACACACACACACACACACTGCTGAACTACACTCTGAAGCAGGTGCAATCCATGAACGCTCCCGCGTAACGAATCGACCGCGTTCTCCACCGAACGCCCCGTCGTTAGCATTCTCTCGCGCCTGGCCCCGCGCCGCGCACTAGCGTCTTTCCTGAAAGCATTTCCGGCGATCACAGGGGCGCTTCAGTCGGAGCGAAGTCGCCGGCGATTACGCGCCCCGTCCTTCATCTTCCCTCCTCGCCGCCGTTATCGCCGCTGTTGTCGCCACAATATTACTACAGCTGCGCGTGCGCCCATGAATTATTCCAATTATGCCTCTCAAAGCGTGAACTACAGCAGCCCTGACTGGCTCTAAGCACCGGCTCGGTCCCCACCCTTATATAAAACATTTAAAATATCTTAACTGTGTAAATTATGAACAAAGAGCCGCAGGTACACCGGGACAGTGTAGAACGACCACCCCCCATACACACACACACACACACACACACACACACACGTGTTCTACAGGTTTGCCGCAGGTAACGGGAGAGTGTTGACAAACATCACCATGGGTACAGAGGAATTCGATTTAGCGATAAACACACAGGCTGAATGACGGCCTGAGAGGCTCAGTGATGGGGAAGGAATCGGGGCCGACGCCCTGCTGAGTAATGTGTGTGTGTGTGTGTGTGTGCGTGTGTGTGTGCGTGTGTGTGTGTGAGTCTCCCTACAGCTCCCTCAGCAAACCTCTCTCACCTCCTCTACAGAGGACACGTGTTTTACTGCGTGCGCTACAGCGTAGTGTGTGTCTGTGCTAATGAACATGCGTGTGTGTGTTAATGAACATGTGCGTGTGTGTGTGTGTGTGTGAACGGATGTAACTGTGAGACTTCATCCCTGTTGTCAGTGAAATTCACACACATTCAGTTCTCTATCCCAGCCAGTGTGTGTGTGTGTGGTGTGTGTGTGCGCGTGAGCAGGTGTATACGTGTGCCCGCACTCCAGCTTTCATCACTGTTGTCAGCCAAATTCACACACGGCCCAATAGGGACGGGCAGCAGTGTGTGCTGTCCCTCTCTCAGTCAGAGTGTGAGACACGTTCTGGAAGCTTCTGCACATACTGGGATCTGAACTGCGGAATGTTCCGGAGCATTCCGACACACCCGAATGGCCCTTGCGCTCACCAGCCGAACGCTCGCTTGCGCTCGATGTATTTTCTAAAATGATGCCATCGCCGTACCCTGGTGCACGGCTCGCCATAGTTCTGCAGGTCAAAGGTCAAAGTCCCATGAAGCCGGGAGCTACGCAGCAGACCTCTGAACGCTGTTGCTAAGGCCGTTGCTAACCTTTCAGTTGCTACTTTACTCTGCGCATCGTATGCACATTTCGACAGCAGGTGCATTTGTTTGTCAGTCCAATAATGCAAATTGAAAGGGAAATTGAATTGAATTCAGGAAGTGAAACACTGCGAGAGAGAGAGAGAGAGAGAATGAGAGGGAATGAGATAAATGATTCAGTTTGGTATGAAAGGGATATCATACACACACACTACATACACACACACACACACACACATTGAAGAGAAGACCATAAGGTCGGACAGAAGTCGTAACACAATGCCACACCTGGGCCTGTACACAGCTTTATAGACCCTTTGAGAGTAAGTCATCACCCATCGATCTGCCTTTGTTACCTCATGAACACTTTTACTGCCTCGGGGAACAATAACATTGTGAGTAGCCCTGAGCATGTGTCTGGAGAGAGAGAGGGGGGGGGGGGGGGGGGTGCAGGGAGGTGGGCTTCAAGCGCCACCGTCCTCAAAGTTTTGGAGGGGAGGTGGGAGGGGGGGGGGTGGGGTGTGCTAAATGTAAGCAGAATCATACTGGCGCTCGAAATTGTGTTATAGCATTAGCAGAAGTTATTAATCTCACTGAAATGTGTTTGCAAAAACAGCAGCCTCCTTCTCAAAAAGAGCAATCTGCCATCTCCAGAGCGCGTGAACAGATGTGCGCTGCTTCCCCTGCAGGTAACGCCTGTGTTTTATAGGGCTTTTCGTAGGGTTGCCTGGGTTACCGAACCATCCGTTCCCTCCCGGCTACACGCCAGGTGCACTCAGGTTACTAGACGTCGTCGGTGAAATACGCCTCTTCATCGACGCGCTAGCTGGCGCGTTAGCTCTTCTGTAGCGCTATGACTGACAGACCCACAGTGTGGAAAATCACCACTGGCTTGTGGGTGAGTGCAGTAGACAGCCTATGACCTTCATCCAACACATTGGATTTTATAAATGCGTGAGGAGGATCGGGTATTGTGCAGAATGCGTAACAGCACACGAGGATATTTCAAAACCTGCAAATGCACTTGCTAGCTGAAATATCACAGAATTTGAGAGCTTTTTTTACTTGCTGCATGTCAGCGTTCACACTGGGCTTTGTGACAGAGCCGGGCTAGTGCAGGGGTGCACTGATGTAAATGATAACTTACAAAGACATGAGGAGATTTATCACAGCCTGAGACAGTTGAAAACCACACGGCAAAAATGCCAGTGTAAATCTAACACTGCCGGTGTACTTTTAACACCATCGGGTGTTTATCTGGGACCACCATTTTTGCTGTGCATGTATAAACTTAAAAAGAGGAAAAAAAGGATTGCATCAGCTGCTGTAGTTTGTTTCTTTTTTACATGCAATCAAGAACTACAGAGCAAAATGAACGGATGTTAATAAGAGCCGCCTCCTGGCCTGAGATGTCTGAAGGACTAAATCAGTTAACATATAGGTGAGAAAGCAATACAACTGATTTACTCAAAAAAATGACCTGGGACAGGTTAAACTGCCTCTAAGGTCTGGAATGATGTTGCTGCTTCATTAGTCATTTGTGTATTTATCAAACTCAAATTTGTACATCACTAAATTCAGTTTCAGATCAGCCGATTCCAGCAATCCCGGGCTGCGTCCCAATATTCTTCACTCCCCTCCTCCCTTCCTCCATTCCCCCACTACCACTCCTCTCCTACCCGGAAGTATGCAAAACTGCCTGAACGTTTCGAGTACAAGTATCTGCATGTACAGTATACAATGTACCTGACACTGCGGTTTGCGTCGAGACATTAATTAATATGTAACCATTAATACGTAATTAAGAGGTAATCAGCAACATCAGAACGAAAACAAAGATCCATTTCCGGGGCATGGAGGAGAGGAGGTGGTAGTGGAGGAAATAAGGGTGCATTTTTGGAGTATTGGGATGCACACCCTCCCTCTCTCCAGTTCCACCTCTCGTCAACATGCTTTTATTTTGTCTTTTCTCCCTCAATGAGACCCAAGGGGGCGGGGCATAGGGGCGGGGTCAACAACCTCATCCTATGGCCGAGTGTGACCCCCCGCCGCCCCCCCCTACCCCCACAGACCCCTGGCTCAAGATGAAATTATGTTAAATGTTCCTGAAGCAAAATGTTCTGAATGCATCAGCAAAACTAATTTTCTTGCATATGCGTTGCATTGAAATATCATTCTACTGCGCAGTATTCTTTAATATGGCTTGTTATGGATGTCATATTCAGTTTAGATTTGCATTTTGGTTCTAGGTTAGAATAACTTACATTTAGTGCTTTAGTGATTAGCATAGCCACTCTCTGGACTGGGAATGCTGTTAGCCAGGGCTGCTACTGTTGCAAATGTAACTCTGGTGGATGCATTTAAAGTTCTCTTATATTGCAAGTCATTCTGGATATCTGCTAAATCCTTGTAATGTAATACAAAGGGAATAAAGAATTAGTATAAAACATTATTTTTGCAATATCAACTGTTTCCCAGGTCCTGTTGGTACCCTCATTATTCAATGATAAAGAGACTGAACCACCCCAAACAATTTGTCAACCTGCGTCACGGCTGATCGACGTCGAGTCATTATGCCACCACTTTTCTACCTATAATAGATCAGTGTTTTGTACCGACGTCATAAAAACGTTCATTTCTGCCCCGCTAATCGACGTGATATCAACCTCCATGACCGACGTTGATTAGACGTCTATCCGACGTCAAAATGTTTGGTGGGAAATTACGCTTACCGGAGATATTAAGGTAGCATGTAGCCTCAAAGAAAACAGTAAAAAAAAAACAAAAAAAAACATAGGGTTTCATTTTAGGAAACAGCGCAAACGATGCTGAATGAGCTATGTAAAATGTTGACTTCTACAGAAACTGAGATTCACTGTCATATTTACACTGCACAGGCTAGGTAAAATTCCTGTTGAGCATAAACTGAAAGTCACTACTGTAATTACACTTGGTGAGCTATGTAAAATGCTCGCTCGGACAGAAACTGGAACGTATTGGGTGTAATTACACTGAAAAGGCTATCTAAATGAATCAATCATACAGAAACCGCATATTTTGCATAGAATTACTTTCTAAAGCGGTACCAAGGGTCTTTCTAACATAATAAACCTTAAAATATGTTACAAATTGTACTGTCAAATTTTCTGATCCAGTGATTTGTTGAAACAAAAGTGACAAATACGTTTTGTCTTTGTGACGATGACAGTTGAATATCTTCATTCATTCCATTTTGTGAATTTTTCTAATTTTTCCCAGCCGATAACAACTCTACCTTGCATGAACAGTTTCTTAATGAACAGCATACTAATGAGAAACTAATGACAAAGGGAATTGCTTGTTTCATTTATCATTTTACACAGGGTAAAAGACATCCCTGCTCCCCTCCTCAGCTCGTGTTTCCTGTTTCGTAATGTTGCGCTCTGGCTGCCACAGGCCTGTGGGTGTTGTTGATGTTTGTGTGTGTGGGACACTGGATGTGAGCGAGTGGGTGAGTGTGTGTGTGTGTGTGTGTGTGTGAAACTGTATTTGAGTGTGTGTGTATGGCTGTGCACGTGTGCATAAGATAATCAATGTGTGTAAGTGCAGGTGAAAGAATATTTCAGTGAGTGATTATGTGTGTGTAAGAGAGTATGTGAGTGAATCAGTGCATGTGTGAGAGATTACACGTGTGTGTGTGTGTAAGAGAGTATGTGAGTGAATCAGTGCATGTGTGAGAGATTAAGTGTGTGTGTGTGTAAGAGAGTATGTGAGTGAATCAGTGCATGTATGAGAGATTAAGTGTGTGTGTGTGTGTGTAAGAGAGTATGTGAGTGAATCAGTGCATGTATGAGAGATTAAGTGTGTGTGCGTGCGTGTGTGTGTGTGTGTGTGTAAGAGTGTATGCGAGTAAATCAGTTCATCTGTGTGTTTGTGAGAGTATGTGTGAATCTAGCACAGGGGTTTTCTATGCTTCCTCTCCTTCAGTCTATCTGCACCTCTTTCTCTCCTCTCATCTCCCCCTTCTTCTCTTCTACAATTTCTCCCTCTCTCTCTCTCTCTCTCTCTCTCTCTCCCCCTTTCTTAGTCTCTCTCACCCCCACCTCTCTGTATCTCTGTATATATAAAACCGAAGATGATCATGTTATCTTGACTGACTGAGTGATCATGACTTGAGTTTCCCTGTTGTTGAACATGTCGAAATAAAGGTGTTTTTATTTCGAAATGTTCAAAATAAACCCCCCCCCCCCCCCCTACCTCTCTCTCTCTCTCTCTCTCTCTCTCTCTCTCTCTCTCTCTCTCTCTCTCTCTCACATGCCTTGTCTCTGGGCCACAGGTGTTGCTGTACTGTGAGAGAACAGAACAGGTATCCCAGCGCTGGGCCAGGCTCTGATATACAGAGCTGTTCCAGGCTGTGACTGTGCTCCTGACAGTCCAGCGCTCAGTAAAGCCCTCTTCTCCTTTCACCCAAAGAAGTCCTTGTTCACTGTGTAGGAGGTGAACCAGCCTCTGATGATTGGTAGGCTGCAAATCATATTCAAGAGTGAAGTACTGTGTATGTAGGTGTGTGTGTGAGTGTATATGTGTGTGCATGTGTATGTGTCTGTGTGCATGTGCATGTGTGTGTGTGTATGAGTGTGTCTGCATATGTTAGTGCGTGTGCGTATATACAGTATATGTGTGTGTGTGTGTGTGTGTGTACTGGCACAGCACAGGGTAATCTTGTTTCTCTGACCGAAGATCGCCACCAGCCTCTTCCCCGAGTCCTAACACTAGTGTTTCACAGTGGATAGGTAGACAGCCATGGCTTACACACTCCTCCTCACTCATCTCACCCATTCATCACGTACACTCCCTCCAGAGGCATTGATCAAATGAAAGGAAAGAGGAAAAGGCCATTCTTCACACTGAAGGCATGCAGAGCACCGATATCCCATAGAGAAGCACAGACACACCACACAAAAGCACTAACATTACATTCTTAAGCACTGATACTCCCCCCCCGGAGAGCGATTGGCAGGCGATGCCTTTATGCCTTCACCTGACACCTTTAGCACATTTCATTTGTGTGGGGCTTTTTTTCTATAGATTCTTAAGGGCGCTTTAATTCTCAGCTGAAGCGTGACATTCCATTCTGAAGCTTTGTGAATGAGTGCGCTTCAATTGTCATGACTCACCTCACCAGCAGGGAGGCCCAAAATAGACCAATGAAACTCTCTACATACAGTCCATACACAAACAAACAAACAAACAAACAAACAAACAACACACACACACAAACAGACAAACATACACTTCATACATACAGACACACACACACACATGGATACTCATATAGACATACACTTCATACACACACACACACACACAGCACAGACAGACATACACTTTGTACACTCACGGACACAGACGTACACTTATACACATGGACACAGACATACACTTCTTACATACACACACACACACACACACACACACACACAAATAGTTACATCTCTCTCCTCTCCTTTAGAAATCACTTGGATAGTTAGAGGACAATAGGTAGGGCCTGTGTGCAATAACTCCCTTACTCTCCCACAGTAGAGCACAGAGAATCTGTTCACCAAGGTCATTCTCCCTGTTCACTGGGGTCATAACATAACATAACATAACATAACGTTGAGAACAGGCCATTCAGCCCAACAATGCTCGCCATTTTCCTACCACTAAAGGGTACCTAGCGCTCCCCTACAACCTAGATAGTATCCAGCATCAAACCTGATCTTGAGAACACCCAGAGTTTCTGCATCTCTTCTGGGTTCATTCTCCTTGTTCACCAGGGTCACCCCATGCACGCACAACACACACACACACACACACACACACACACACACACACACACACACACACACACACACACACACACACACACACACACACACACACACACACACACACACACACACACACACACACACACACACACACACACACACACAAAACCTCTATCCCTCTGCAGGGGAACATTTAATGGGGTTCTCCGCCAGGCGGGATGCCTAAGAACGTGGGAGTGAATGGCTGACCTGAGAATTAATTAAATAATGAATTAATTACCTCAATAACAATAATAAATACATAGTGCCACAGTGTGCTATCCTCCGTTCCGAACTTCAGCCGCAAATGAGTGCTGCCCCCATAGATATAGAACCAGAGATGTGACATATGTCATAGTTTAGTGGCAGAATTGTTTAAATCAAACCCAGGTAAGATGGTGGCCAGTAACCATGGTTCTATATCTACGAGCCAATCATCAGCTATCTGGCTTCTGAGATCCAATTATGACATCACAGCGGGTTAGAAGGTATAGCTGGCTAGGAACTGTACCCAGGTAAGATGGCTGCCAAATTGTTCCATTTCAGAATACCAAATTGCTATTACATTACATGAAATGTCCCATCTATGGTTCTATATCTATGGCTGCCCCCTCCTGGAGCAAGTGAGGATGTTCAGGGCAATGAAATCACTAATGCGATCGCTCACTCGCTCGCTCCTCAGAGTGCAAAGCACTGTTGCAGAACTGCCGAGCGCCGGGGTCTGGTGACAAATGTGAATTAAAGTGAGATTGCGTGCGCGGCACAAAGCAGAACTATCAAAATCGGCAGGTGATTCCCCCCCACTGAACCGGCGCACCGAAAGGCACTTCTAATGAAAAACTCAACATGTGCCTGATCGACGGGTCAGCTGGCCTTTAAGCGCCGTCCCAGGAACACCGGGCTCTCATCTCTGATTGGTCGCTCGTCCGTCTGCAGACCACGCTGTCTCTCAGTCAATTGCACGCAAGCAGCCACTCTGCATCCCATTTCATCCATAATCATAATAACATAAGATTACTGCTCTTGCATTAGATACCTGGATCAACAGCTTTATAGTACAGGATGCTATACTACACAATAATGTGCTAAACGTATAGTCCTATAGACAAGGGCACCGTACTATGTTACAATCTGCTGTAGTACTGACCAAGCTATGCTTTTAAATATATGCCCTCGTATTATGTTGACATTTTATGATGTATTTATGTTTCAAAATGAAAAAAATAAGGTTAACTAGTTTTTAAGAGACATCAAACACTGAATCGGGTCAAATTGACCCCAAACATTATGAGGGTTAAAACAAAATCAGTGAATAATAATAATAACAATAATAATAATACTAAGTTTTCATTGCATCTTTATAAAATTCAAGGTCACTGCATGAAAAATTGTGCACAGAAAAGCAATCAAAATAGCAGGTCAGACGGCTAAGAACACAGATAAAAATGGATTACAGCAGATGAAGAGGAAATAAAGCCACATTCAGGGAGAACAAATCCGTAAAACAGGGAGGAGGGGCCTAACAGCAACAAAAAAACACCTGATCAAAATGACAGACAGATATGGACCAACACAAAAGCCGCTCTTTTTCTGAAAAGCCCTTGAAAACACTGGGGAAAAAAAAAAAAAAATCACTGTATACATAATAAAATAATTAATTACAAGATTAAAAAGATCATTTTTTAAATGATTTTTGGAAGTGACAACGTTGTGACAGTTCTGGATATCCGTCAAGGTAAGGAACCCCAGGGGCCTGGAGCTCTGCAGTGTGCGAGGATTCGCCGGGAGCGCCCGAGAGCCGGCCTGTGTCTGTGAGCAAGGACACACAAAACTGCACAGCACTTTAATCACTTGCTACAAGGCCACTCCTCACTTTAAAAGTCGATAAAAGTCCCTTATGATGTACGCGAGACTTTATAGGGCGGGCGCTGCAGCTCAGGCGCTGGTAGGCCGCAACGTGTCTCTGTGTCCTGATATGTGTCAGCGGCCTTGGCGGAGAGATTCTGAAGACGGGGGTAAAGTGTAACATTTTTTAAAAGATGTGAGAATGACACATTCATGTAATTATTCATGGTGGGCTTCAAAGAGAGAGCGCGGGGGGTCAAAGATGAGGCCAGGACCCAATCGAAGCATCAACCACCAAACCGAAGTGGATTTGGACAGAAGTGCCTTCAGAGGCCATGGCCAACAGCTTGGGGTTGTATCACAGTTCAGCTTCACAGAATGGGACTCAAATCAGTGCTTAACGCAATACCTACACTCTTCTGAGCTGGACGCTGCTTTGCGTATCAAACCGACGCACTAGTACGGCGAACAGGTGTACAGGTGTACACTAGTACAGGTGTTTAGGTGTCCCCCCCAGGTACGGTGGAAGGCCTGGTTGCTATACACACAGTAAATTCACAGTAATTTGTCCAGTGTCAATTCAACTCTAACAGTGTTAATTAAACTCTAGCAGTGTACATATGAGCCTACTCTGGCCAAATGAGGCTCATATGTACTCTGCTAGAGTTAAATTAATTTTAAGACATTTTACTGTGTACTCATTGCAATGAGGTGTATGCATGCCAACAGTGATTAACTATAGCAAGAGTACTACTACACCACGATATAGTGTGCTAACCTATAATTAAATTAAATTAAATTTATTTTGTATAGCGCTTTTTACAGAGAACTTTCACAAAGACGATGTACAGAGAAACAGAAGGGAAAAGTGGGCAAAAACCCAAACAGCAAGACCAACCCCCAAACAGCAAGACCAACCCCCAAACAGCTAACAAGGTAGATTTATTCCCCAGCTGGAAGAAATCTGGGAAGGACCCTGGCTAGAGAGGGCCGGCCCAGTTTAAACTAAAAGGTGGAATGGAGGGTAACAGATGTAATGAGGGATCTAACACAGCAAATAATCAAGTGGGCTGAACATTTTACAGTCTGAGATGGTAAACTAGCTGGTAGAAGAAAGTCCAATGAAGAGATGTATAATATGCAATTCAGAGGGGTGGGGAGATACATCTAGTAGTGTGTTGTGCTATAGTGCACAGTTATATAGTGCAGGATGTTATATTAGACTATAGTGTGCTATAGTGTACAGTTCTATAGTGCAGGATGTTATATTAGACTGTAGTGTACAGCTTTATAGTACAGGCTGATATATTAGACTATAGTTTAACGTACATATTTATAGTACAGGTTGATATATTTGACTATAGTGTGATGTAGTGTACAGTTCTATAGTACAAGATGTTATATTAGACTATAGTGTGCTGTAGTGTACATATTTATAGTATGGGATGTTATATTACACTATAGTGTGATGTAGTGTACAGATTTATAGTACAGGATGTTATAATAGACTATAGTGTGATGTAGTGTACAGATTTATAGTACAGGATGTTATAATAGACTATAGTGTGATGTAGTGTACAGTTCTATAGTACAAGATGTTATATTAGACTATAGTGTGCTGTAGTATACATATTTATAGTATGGGATGTTATATTACACTATATAGTGTGATGTAGTGTACAGATTTATAGTACAGGATGTTATAATAGACTATAGTGTGATGTAGTGTACAGTTCTATAGTACAAGATGTTATATTAGACTATAGTGTGCTGTAGTATACATATTTATAGTATGGGATGTTATATTAGACTATAGTGTGATGTAGTGTACAGATTTATAGTACAGGATGTTATAATAGACTATAGTGTTCTATAGTACGCAGTTACATTGTAAATGGGCCATACTATGCTACAATGTGCTGAGTTGTACTGCAGTAATGTTTGTGACACTGCAGTTAAAGAACGTTCCCCTGTTCATCTAGTTCTGCTCCATTTGAGCCCCGGTGAGTGTGTGACAGATTCATCACAAAGATCATAAAGCACACCAAGTCACCCATTTCTAATGAGTGTTAAAGATGGTAATTTACGCATTAATAAATAATAAAAGTTGAGAGCTCAGTTAAGTGAAAATTAATTTCGCCACGGAGGCCATTCACTTTGTAGAGGCGAGTTAGCTCGTTAGGGGAGCTGACAATGTTTTATCGCCGGTATGAACCCATAGCCAATGCTAAAATAAATAATAATACGTAAAAAATAAAAGCACAGTGCATGTCTTATTATGATTTCAGTCAATGTCCCTGCTCCTCAGTTAGGAAGGAACACAACGTGTCCTTTGGCCCTGTAATTACATGCATCCTGCTTCTCTCATGACAGGCCCTGTGTTCGTCTGTAAATCATGCATCTAAGAACACAAAAGAAGCTTTTGCTTGTCACCTCCACTGTCCAGCAGCGGAAACTAATGATTAATCCTCGGAAGAATGGCCTCATGAATGCATTGAATGATTGATGCCAGCGTTCCTGGAAAAATGCGGCCCGTTGTTTAAGTTTTGTTTAAAAAACAAAACAACACTTTCTGACCGCGACGCGCTTCTTCGTTCTTGTGAAAACCCCGTTTCAGTTAATGAAGCACCTCGTTCAGTTAATGTTGCACCTCCATTAAAATGTTTAATTTTAAATTTTAAATTTCCTGCCTGCAGGAAAGATCAATTTTTCATCCGCAACGTATTGTGAGATTCTGAAAAACGATTCGTGGATGTATGCGATCCGACAGGGATCCGATTAGAGGAAGTTTGGCATTACACTGGGGTCAATGGCCCATGCCTAGCTCTCCCAATGTTCTGATTTCAGCAGGTGCAACCTGTAGTTCAGTACATAAAAATAAAAAAAAGGTTTATATTCATTGGCATTATTGTTATTTATATTCATTGGTATTACCGAGTTAATCGTTTACTTAAGGATTAAGCGGTAAACTGCTTAATCGCTGTCATCCCTAATTTCAAGCAAAATGTACATAGACAGAACGCCGTAATTGCATTTACATTACAGAAACGCTAAGAAACCCATCAAAGGGAAATCATTTCTTGTAGGTTTACAAGATAAATTTGGAGCTAAAATTAGCTAATTATGCATGCAGAGACCTCTGAGTCCCAGAGATGTAGGTTTACTTCTAATAAGAAACGCTAAGCTGTGCACAGCAGTCATAGCCGCGCGTTTAAACCATAATTATTCACATCTAATCGTCCCCACCCATTGAGGACACTGAACCATCTGTGCAGGTAAATGGAGGCAGATACAGAAGCGAGAAAGGAGAAGAAATAAACCAGATGTTTATTCATCTCTTAAACTGGGGACCTCCCGAAGTACCGCAAGGACCCCCCCAAGGCCCCCGACCCCCTAAGGTGAAAGTGCTTTTTAGAAAAAACAGCGACCTGGAATAAAGTCACCTTTTTTCAGGTAAAAATGTGAGGTATTATTTCCTCGTACTAAGAGTATGTGTGTGTTCTGTAGTCTACTCCTTGCTGTCGATGCACTTATTGTTTTCGTGGCGTTCAGAGGTTAATCTTTGACCCTGCCAGTGTTGAACGCTCACTCCTGATGCCGTACTACTCTTTAAGTCACTCTGGATAAAAGCGTCTGCTAAATACCAAACTGTAAAATTGTAATTGTAATTGTATTCTTGGATCTGTTGGCAAAAATATACCTCTTAACGTGAAATCTAACAGATCATAAATGAAAGTATGAGCAACGTGGTGTCCTACAGCTAGCAGGTAGATATAAATTGCACGGTTAACATTATGTCAGAGCTCAGTTCGTTTAACCTTCTCGCTACAACACACACCTCAAGCTACAGTACGGCAAGATGGCTCAATTAAGCCCGCGCTTTTTTTTTTTTTTTTTTGTAAACCTTGCCTAGCACCTCCTGACTTCCCCTGGCGATGAAGAGACAAATTGAGGTCGGGTTTTTAAAAACAGGATCGTAATCTTATCTTCCATATTCAAATTTCAATCTGTTGTTTAATTTCTGCCCGTTTAAGCCCTCTTTTTATCTGGGGGGGGTGGACTCATGAAAACAAAATTAAACTAAGTGTGTGATTCTGCTCCTTGGTCATAATATATATTCCCTATAGTCATATATATTGTGCCTGCAGTGTGCTTAACAGCAAATCCAGGATAAAGTATAAATAAAGTACTGAAAATATAGATATAATTTTTTCCCTACAATATATCTTTCCCTATTTCCTATATATATATATGACTGTAGGAAATATATATATATATATATATATATATATATATATGAATATATGACTAGGGAAAAAATATATACATAAAGAACAACAACAGACAAAAAATAAGAAGAAGGAAAAAGGCCCAGTCTGTTCCAGTCCAGTGAGTCTGTTCCAGTCCAGTGAGTCTGCTCAGGGAGAGCCTGCAGGCCTCCCAGGTTTTCTATAAACAAACATGGAGGTTAAAAAAGCCATCCTGCCCTCTTCCTCTCTTCCATGAACACGTCCCGCAGGGCGTTTAGAGCGCAGAAGGCCCGGGCGAGGACTGCCGCCAAAGCCACGGTGATGTCACGCTCCGAGCGGAGCGAGGACGGACGGGGAGTCTTGATCTCACCGGCGGACCGTGCCGAGCGCTCTCTCTGAATCTCTGGGATTCTGTGCCTTGGCTAATAATAGATACATCTACAAGAGCGGGGTCTCTCGGTGGCGTACCCTGTAAGAGCACCAAACGCTCACTGCGGTTCGATTCCGGCCCGCGCAACCTTTGTCGCATGTCTCTCCCTCTCTCTCGCTCCCCATTCTTCCTGTCTCTCTCTCTCTCTCTCTCTCTCCCCATTCTTCCTGTCTCTCTCTCCCTCTCTCTCACTCCCCATTCTTCCTGTCTCTCTCTCTCTCTCTCTCCCCATTCTTCCTGTCTCTCTCTCTCTCTCCCTCTCTCTCACTCCCCATTCTTCCTGTCTCTCTCTCTCTCTCTCCCTCTCTCACTCCCATTCTTCCTGTCTCTCTGCACTGTGCTGTCCAATAAAAAGCTGAAAATCCATTTAAATAAAAATGTAAATAAAGGAGAAGAGCAGGGGCTGGGCCTCACACTGCAAAATCCTAAAAATACGTCAATCTTAGCGAGTATTTTAGTCTTATATTTAGACTTAATATCTTATTTCCATTACACTTTTGCTAAATGAGACAAAAAGCTTAACAATGAGGTGAGTTTGAGTCATTTGAAGATTTGCCAATGGGGGAAGACAATTTCTCTTGTAACTTGAAACAAGCTAATATTTTCTACTTGACAGAAAAAAAATATGATTTTAAGTGTCATTACAAGACTACAACACTTGTTAAGACAGACTTTTTTTTATCAAATCCAAGCCATGGCAGCGTCTTGTTTACTTCCGTTGCAGATTCCATCCAGTCTCTTGTTTGGGGCTTATCTAACCATGAACACGTGATGTAATACACATGATAATACGCAGTTCACCTGCGCACACACTTCAACCTTGACCCGTTGCACACCTGCACGGTCTGAGGCCACTCGGCTTGTGTTGATGGCGCCTGGATGGCAGCAATGGCTGAAAAAACCGGGCCGGGGTCAAAAGGTCGTATTTTGCCCTGCCTGAAGGTGAGAAGGTGTCAAGGCTCCTCCCCCTTCCGTTGTAAACGACGCCCGCACGCGAGCGACCCCTTTTTTTTTGCGTGACCTCTGCCGACCTGGTCTTTGTGCGAGTGTTCCGAAGCCGCGTGCGGCGGGGCCGCGGATCCGCTCCCCACCCCGGGAGCGCCCGTCTGCCAATGAAATTAACCCGGCGTACTGCGGCGGTGTGCCGTTGCTTGGCAACCACCCAAAAGCTATCGTCAGAGATCTGTTCCTCGCAACAGCAGCCGAGACCCCGTCCGCCTGTCTTCGCCTCCGTCTCGCTCGCTCGGAGGGGTGGCGCTGGGGGACGGTCAGGAGCTGACTCCTCTGTGGTCTGCAGACCACCCCCCCCGCTGCTCGGGCGCGGCTATCTCGCTGACAGACCCCGGGATCCTGGCGCCCTCCACTGCGCTGAAGCCCGGAGAGGCCCGGGAAACAGCTGACGGCTCCTTCATGTCAATACGAGGATTTTACACAGACCTGAGCGGCCTCCTGCTCCCTCAAACTCACAGAATAAAGCTGGGACTGTGCGTCTGAAACTGCACAGCAGGTAGTTTCTGGAATATAGTGACACCTGTTCTGTGAAATACAGAGACTTCAGACACCTGTGTGTGGTAGACTGTAGAGAGACCTGTGTGTGGCAGAGAGACTGAAGACCCAGGTGTGCAGTAGAGAGACTGTAGAGGCACCTGTGTGAGGTAGAGAAACTGTAGAGAGACTGTGTGCGGTAGAGAGACTGCAGAGAGACTGTACGGTAGAGAAACTGTAGATAGACTATGTGTGGTAGAAAGACTGTAGAGGAACTATGATGAGGTAGAGAGACTGTGTGGTAAAAAGACTGTAGAAAATATATTTGAGGTAGAGAGAGTGTGCGGTAGAGAGACTGTAGAGAGGCTGTGCGGTAGAGAAATGGTAGAAAACTGTGTGCGGTAGACAGACTGCAGACACCAGTGTGCAGTAGAGAAACTGTGCGGTAGAGTGACGGTAGAGAGGCTGTGTGCGGTAGACAGACTGTAGACACCAGTGTGCGGTAGAGAGACTGTAGAGAGACTGTGTGCGGTAGACAGACTGTAGACACCAGTGTGTGGTAGAGAAACTGTGCGGTAGAGTGACTGTAGAGAGACTGTGTGCGGTACACAGACTGTAGACACCAGTGTGAGGCAAAGCCTATAGAGACCTTCTGTGTGACGTACAGAGATTTGAGAACTGCCCTTGAACCCAGTGGAGTGAAGATACCGCGGAGCTTGAATCAGCCATCAGCAGGCAGGCAAACACACTGGGGATCTGCACAGATAAATCCTGCTTAGTATTCCTGCTGTGAATTTCTTCACAAAATCACAAAAGTTCCTTTTGTCTTGCAAAAAGAACCATTTTTCACTCATTTTTCTGTTGTCATTATGTGAAACCGCTCCTCGCCGTTTTAGCTGAAGGTTTTTTTTTTTCTCCATACCCCCTTTGTAACCTTAGTTACAGATGACGCTGTCTCCCATTGTTAGAATCTCTGTCCGTTTTGACTGTCAAATAATGAGAGAAGGTGTGTGATAAGACAGGCCAAAATGGTCAGACACAAAGGCAGAAATTAAGAGATAAATCGGGATGAAAGACACCAGTGCAGAAACATTGAACAAATAAACCTGTATTTTAGGTTTTACACTTTAATACACTTATCGGCGGCGTTTGAGAAAGTCCGACGCAAGCAGCGTGTGGCATTACAAGGGGACAAACTGGTCTTTCACAGCTAGGTTTCATGAGGTATTCTTTTTTTGTTAAATGTGTTGTTTTTTTATCCTTTATTTATATACAGCTTGTCTCATTGAGATTGAAATCTCGTTTACAAGAGAGACCCGTTCAAGAGACAGCGGCCACACACTCATTTCCACGTCAGGGCAGAGGCCTGACGGGGTGTACATGTTTAAAGGCGAAATGGTGTCCACTGTGTTAGCGACAAACTGTAGAGATTGTGTGTCTTCCGTTCTCTCGCCCGGCTGTTTTCAGCAGCCCGCCCAAAAACAGTCACTTTAAAATGCAACTCTCTCTCTCTCTTGCGTTCGCTCTCCTCTCCTCTCAGCCTGTGTTTCTCCTCATAGTCATTCCTGCCGCTGCGTCTGTAGAACCTCACATGAGGCAAACTACCTTCCTCATTCCATCTCATGCATAACCATGTGCTTCTCTCTCTCTCTCTTTCCTTTAATATTTAATCTTCTCCCCTCATTTAAAAGAGGAGAAACGGAATTCATGGAGGGATTTTTTTTTTTACTTTAGACAAATGGAAAATAAAAATTCTCTCTCTCCTTACTGCACCTGTCCACTGCGTTCGGTCTCACGCCAGCGTTAGAGCTGAGAGCTGCAGTTTGTGTGGCGGCTCATGAATATTCAAAGATGCTTTAGGTAATGGGCAAGATGGGGAGGAATAGAGAAAGAGAGAGAGAGAGGGGGGGGGGGGACTGTGTGGAAGAGGGAGGAAAGAGGCAGGGTAGTGCTGTAAAAGGGAGGATGAAGTCAGAGGGAAAAGGGATGGAAGGAGAGATAGATAGACATGGAGAGAGAGATAGACATGGAGAGAGAGACATGGAAGACGTCAGAGCGAGCGAGAGAGCGCAATCGAGAGAGAGGGTGAGTGTGAGAGGGAGAGAGAGAGAGAGGGGGGGTGAATGAGCATGGGGGGGAATGGGAGAGGGAGGGTGAGTGGGAGAGAGAGAGAGTGAGTGTGTGTGTGAGAGAGAGAAAGAGAGAGGGTGAGTGTGTGTGTGTGTGTGTGAGAGAGAAAGAGAGAGAGGGTGAGTGTGAGAGAGAGAGAGAGAGAGAGGGGGGGTGTGTGTGTGTGTGTGAGAGAGAGAAAGGGTGAGTGTGAGAGAGAGAGAGAGAGAGAGAGAGGGTGAGTGGGAGAGAGAGAGAGGGTGAGTGTGTGTGTGAGAGAAAGAGAGAGAGAGGGTGAGTGGGAGAGAGAGAGAGGGTGAGTGTGTGTGTGAGAGAAAGAGAGAGAGAGGGTGAGTGTGTGTGAGAGAGAGAGAGAGAGGGGTGAGTGTGTGAAGAGAGAGAGAGAGAGAGGGTGAGTGTGTGAGAGAGAGAGAGAAAGAGAGAGAGAGGGTGAGTGTGTGTGAGAGAGAAAGAGAGAGAGGGTGAGTGTGAGAGAGAGAGAGAGAGAGAGAGAGAGGGTGTGTGTGTGTGTGAGAGAGAGAGAGGGTGAGTTTGAGAGAGAGAGAGAGAGAGAGAGGGTGAGTGTGAGAGAGAGAGAGAGAGAGAAAGAGAGAGAGAGGGTGAGTGTGTGTGAGAGAGAAAGAGAGAGAGGGTGAGTGTGAGAGAGAGAGAGAGAAAGAGAGAGAGAGGGTGAGTGTGTGTGAGAGAGAAAGAGAGAGAGGGTGAGTGTGTGAGAGAGAGAGAGAGAGAAAGAGAGAGAGAGGGTGAGTGTGTGTGAGAGAGAAAGAAAGAGAGGGTGAGTGTGTGAGAGAGGAGAGAGAGAAAAGAGAGAGAGAGGTGAGTGTGTGTGAGAGAGAAAGAGAGAGAGGGTGAGTGTGTGAGAGAGAGAGAGAGAGAAAGAGAGAGAGAGGGTGAGTGTGTGTGAGAGAGAAAGAAAGAGAGGGTGAGTGTGAGAGAGAGAGAGAGAGAAGAGAGAGGAGAGAGGGTGAGTGTGTGTGAGAGAGAAAGAGAGGAGAGGGTGAGTGTGAGAGAGAGGGTGAGTGTGAGAGAGAGAGAGAGAGAAAGAGAGAGAGAGGGTGAGTGTGTGTGAGAGAGAAAGAGAGAGAGGTGTGAGTGTGAGAGAGAGGGGTGAGTGTGAGAGAGAGAGAGAGAGAAAGAGAGAGAGAGGGTGAGTGTGTGTGTGAGAGAAAGAGAGAGAGGGTGAGTTGTGAGAGAGAGAGAGAGAGAGAGAGAGAGAGAGAGAGAGGGTGAGTGAGTATGGGGAGGGGGGGGAATGGGAGAGGGGAGGGTGAGTGAGTATGGGGAGGGGGGAATGGGGAGAGAGAGGGTGAGTGAGTATGGGGAGGGGGGGAATGGGAGAGAGAGGGTGAGTGGAGTATGGGGAGGGGGGGAATGGGAGAGAGAGGGTGGTGAGTGAGTATGGGGAGGGGGGAATGGGAGAGAGAGGGTGAGTGTGAGAGAGAGGGTGAGTGTGAGAGAGAGAGAGAGAGAAAGAGAGAGAGAGGGTGAGTGTGTGTGTGAGAGAGAAAGAGAGAGAGGGTGAGTGTGTGAGAGAGAGAGTAGAGAGAGAGAGAGGAGAGAGAGGGTTGAGTGAGTATGGGGGAAGGGGGGAATGGGAGAGGGAGGGTGAGTGGGGAGAGAGAGAGGGTGAGTGAGTATGGGAAGGGGGGAATGGGGGAGAGGGAGGGTGAGTGGGGAGAGAGAGAGGGTGAGAGTGAGTATGGGAAGGGGGGGATGGGGAGAGGAGGGGGAGGTGGGAGAGAGAGAGGGTGGTGAGTATGGGAAGGGGGGAATGGGAGAGGAGGGTGAGTGGAGAGAAAGAGGGTGAGTGAGTATGGGAAGGGGGGAATGGGTGAGGGAGGGTGAGTGGGAGAGAGAGTGGGTGAGTGAGTATGGGAGGGGGGAATGGGAGAGAGAGGGTGAGGTGGTGTGGGAGGGGGGGGGAATGGGAGAGAGAGGGTGAGTGAGTGTGGGGAGGGGGGGGGAAGGGATGGGAGAGAGAGGGTGAGTGAGTATGGGAAGGGGGGAATGGGAGAGAGGGGTGAGTGAGGTTGGGAAGGGGGAATGGGAGAGAGAGGGTGAGTGAAGTATGGGGAGGGGGGGAATGGGAGAGTGAGAGAGAGGGTGAGTGAGTATGGGGAGGGGGGGAATGGGGAGAGGGAGGGTGGAGTGAGTATGGAAGGGGGATGGAGAGAGAGGGTGGGTGAGTGAGTATGGGGAGGGGGGGAATGGGAGAGAGAGGGGTGAGTGAGTTATGGGGAGGGGGGAATGGGAGAGGGAGGGTGAGGGGAGAGAGGGGTGAGTGAGTATGGGAAGGGGGGGGAATGGGAGAGAGAGAGGGTGAGTGAGTGTGGGAAGGGGGGGAATGGGAGAGGGAGGGTGAGTGAGTATGGAAGGGGGGAATGGGAGAGAGAGGGTGTGAGTGGGTATGGGAAGGGGGGAATGGGAGAGGGAGGGGTGAGTGAGTGAGAGAGAGAGAGAGAGGAGAGGGTGAGTGGGTATGGGAAGGGGGGAATGGGAGAGGGAGGGTGAGTGGGAGAGAGAGAGGGTGAGTGAGTATGGGGAAGGGGGGAATGGGAGAGAGAGGGTGAGTGAGTATGGGAAGGGGGGAATGGGAGAGGGAGGGTGAGTGAGTGAGAGACGAGAGAGCGCCGAGCTGAGGGGCTGAGTGGGTAAGGGAATGGGGGGAATGGGAGAGAGAGGGTGAGTGAGTATGGGGAGGGGGGAATGGCGAGAGAGAGGGTGAGTGAGAATGGGGAGGGGGGAATGGGAGAGAGAGGGTGACGTGAGTATGGGGAAGGGGGGAATGTGAGAGCAGATCCATTAACCCCCGTGGCCCTGCCGGGTGGGGGGGGGGAGGGATAGGGAGGCGCAGACACTCAGGAGCTGACCCCTGTCTCAGAGCCGGCCGTGATGGATAGCAGGAGGCCGATGTGCTCGGAAAAGCCGATGCCTCGCGCCGCTAGCCAGAGAGGTGGCCACCTGGCCGTACAAACAGGCTCCTGTTTAACGCACACGGGCGCCGTGACGCAGGCGTCTCGCCGCGTCCGCCGTCTCAAGTCCACCAAAGCGCCGCGGCCCCGCATCGCTCCCCCGCAATCAACAACCGAGGCCAAGTGCTTCGACCAATGAAATCGCGTCATACTACCACGGCGCCGCTAACGTCGAAGAAAATAAATTTTACCCCAGATATCTCTGATTTCTGTAAAGCAATTTGTAGATTTCACATATTCAATATTTCAGGCAGACAGCCTTGCTTACATAATTACTTTCTCAGAATATCAAATTTTCACGATAATTGAAATCAGACTGGCTTTTATAATGAGTAAATTATGACCGGTACATTAAGGGTTGTCAATGGAATTGATTGGCGCGGTACACAAAGCGTTTGGCGTTTTCGGCAAAATGTATTTTCTGTATTGTGAATCGATCGTCACAAAGTAATAAAGAGGCAGATGGAATTAAGCAGTGTTTTTTTTCTTTCCTGTACGCTGAATCGGGTGACTGATTGAGGCGCACGCGAGCACGGGAGGAACAGACTTTCTGGGATTCCTGTTATGAGTCAAACGGTTCCTCTAAACGCGCGTCATCCTCCGCGGCACAAAGAAAAAAGAGTGACCTGATTTGAGCTGAGCAGCTGTGGATCCCTCTCCCAGCAGCTAGGCGTGAGTCATTACGACGATACTACCTCACTGGTAGTCCCGTGCACAGTAGGGGTGGGCTAAGCTTTCAGGGGCCCTGTCATAGGATAGGGCCCGGGAGACAATCGCAATACACCACCCCCCCCCCCCCCCCCCCCTCTCTGGTGTGCCATCACAATTTCAACCCCCCCCCCCCCCCCCCCCCCCCCCCCCCCTCCCAACCCTGCAATCGCAGCAGGAAGGGGACACAAATAAAACTGTGGAGGGTCCCCCAAAACCTAAGGGTCCCCCAAAACAATAAGCCCTGCTTATTGCCACGGCAACACTGCCCCGACGCAGCACGACACGCTCGAGCGAAGGCCGGCTCGCTTACAGAGACGCATTTCCGCTGCGAGAGGGACAGACCGAGGTAAAGTAACGCGCTTGGTGTGGGCACAAAGGTCCCAGTGATTCAATGCTGGAGGCCCCCTGGGATGGATTCCAGGACCCAAAACGCTGCGCCGCCGTTTTCTTTAAAAAACACTACGCGCCCACGGACAGCGTCTCCTTAACTCCCGCTAGAGGTTACTGGCTCATTTGTGCAGGCCGAGTGTCCTTCTTATGAAGTATGCGTCAGGGTGAAACGAAAATAAACAGCGTGCGATGTTCACACGGGAGAGATAATGATATACGGCGGGTATAGGCTGTGATAAATCTAATGTTGCTGCTAACATCAGTGAGATACAATACCCGTTTATTTCAATTTAGAGCACAAATCAGAGAATAGGTGCATACAAATGGAGTAATACCACCATTAATTATCAATGGGGCAGAGCTTAGGGTTTTATTTATTTATTTATTTTTAAATCAATTTTTCATTTAAAGAAAAAACCAGCAGAGAGAGGCTGGTGGTGAGACGGCGGCGGAATGTGGAATGACGGAAGTGTGAATCACGAGCTCTCTTGCAGCAAATAGATAAATAATAAATTTATTGAGGAGCCGTGGTGGAAAGGGGGGGGATCTCTGTGGAAATCTCTGCCGCCTGCCAGCTTGCTGATTTCACCACATTAACAGAAGCTGATAATGAAAGTCGCTGCGAAAAAGCCTTTCCAACTCCTCTTTTTACCCCTCCCGCACGCCGATTCGCCCCCTCATTCCGTAATCTTGTTCGGCTTTCTCTCCCCGTCTCCCATCTCGCGATAAGCGAATATCGAGCGCATCTAAACTCCTGGAAACAAGAAAACCTCCAACCCAGGAGGGCTCTGACAATAACGCTTAGACAACGGTACAGGCAACGCTGAAGAGTGAGGCGCGAGAGGCGGGGGCCCTGATGAAGGCCACCGCCCCACTGAGATCTCAGCCTCCTGCTCGGCCCTGCAGGCAGAGTCATAAGAGGAAGCCATAATTTCTCAATGACATATTTAAATGAGGCAACTGCTAGCACAACATTCCTTAATATTTTTTACTTTTCTCAACAGGAATAATTGATTGCCCTGCATGAAGGAAACCCCAAGGAATAGGCACAGACACACACACACACACACATACAGGTATGCTCACACACACACACACACACACACACACACACACATATACGCACACGCATACAGGTATGCACACACACACACACGCACACAGGTATGTACACACACACACACACACATACAGGTATGCTCACACACACACACACACACACACACACACGCATACAGGTATGCACACACACACACACACGCACACAGGTATGCACACACACACACACACACACACACACACACAGGTATGCACACACACACACACACACACACGCATACAGGTATGCACGCACACACACACACACACACACACGCATACAGGTATGCACACACACACACACACACACGCACACAGGTATGCACACACACACACACACACACACACACAGGTATGCACACACACACGCACACACACACACACACACACACACACACACACAGGTATGCACACACACACACACACACACACACACACACAGGTATGCACACGCGCGCACACACACACACACACACACACACACACACACAGGTATGCACACACACACACACACACACACACACACAGGTATGCACACGCTCGCAGAGACACACACAGGTATGCACACAAATCCACACACGCATAAACACAAACATTCGCACACGAGTGTGCACCGACACACACACACACTCACACGTGTGGCCGTGCGCACAGTGTTGATTCTCAGTGGTAATTATGACGTGGAAAGGGCACTGAGATGGTGCGAGGCGGTTGTTAGATGCAATATGACAGTACATACAGCAAGGTACATGATAGCGTAGCATAAAAATGTTTTAGCACAGCAGACATAGGTTATGACAGCGTAGAGATAATATATGATAGATGTCTTCTCGTCCTGGAGGGCTCAGTATAACGCTGTGTCATTTTCAAATCTAGCACTTATTTTCTACTGAAGACACAGACTGCTCATATTGCCTCAGTGCTAGATAAAAGATCTCAGTGAGCATCACACACTATTTAAATACATCGAAAATGGCAAGAAACATATGGGATTTAATCATTTACAACGGAGGGCAATTTTAAAAATTTTATTATATTGTCGTTTTGTGCAAGAAGTGAATAAAAATGGCTTAATTTTAATGTATTTTTCCCAATATTACCAGTGGCAGCAGATAAAAGCTTCTATAGCACTGAAAATCATTGACACACTGTGGCTAGGTTTGTAACAACTCTGAAGCAGTGTGACCCAGAAACAATAAATCGACGTTCTGACAACTAGGTCCTAGGGGCCAAATCATATTTTATAAATGGCCCAACCATATTTTATAAATGGCCCAACCAGCAAAATAATTAAACCAAGTCTATATTTATACAGGGGGGGGGACATGTGTGACTCCAATGGACATGACTAAGGGAGGTGAAGATATAGTTACAGTGCTATATGTACATATATATACCTGTAAAATGTCTAAATGATATGGTATGGGGTGGCGAGCTGACTGAACGTGATAAAGGGGATGTTTGAGTGCAGTGATTAGTCTCACAGTATTGGATTATCAACGCCATGCCCGACAGCTCCATCGGGTGGCGCCGTGGCGCTCAATTGCATGTTGTGCCACCCAAGGAGGAAGGGTTTCAGATGGTAGGATTTTTCTGGCCTTTCTAGTGGCCCTTTTTATTTCTATGAAATATATATATTATATTTTCAACTTATTTATTTAGTCCACATGTTTACAAGATACTGCAGTCTATGAAATTTCTGCAAAGGCAGACATTTTGTTATCGTAGACATTCAGGTCCCACAGTTGTTCTAGTAGCATCGACATATTTACCAGAACATTCTGCAGTTAAATCAAAGCATCAAGGCAGACTAGGGTTGACATAAACCCAAATAAGACATCATATTCTTAACGGCGGGAGGGCTTTCGGCGCTGATCCGAGGTTACGGCAACAACGCAGCGCTAATGCCGAAGTGAGTGATGTCAGAAGACCGTGAGAACTCCCCGTGCTGCCAGCTGGGTACTGAACGTAGCCAAGCGACCGTGAAGCTCTTACCACGAGCAACACACAAGGTGAACGAAGCGGGATCGTCACCATTCACATGATTACTCCGATTTCTTCATTCGTTCATTCGTTCGTCTCCTTCCTGTCGCTTTTAACAGGCCCTGTGTATGAGCCGCTGGCCGGCTGCCAGTGTGGCGTAAGTTAAGCGGCGAGGCTCGGGGAAACAGGTTTCTAAATGCGAAAGGTTTCAGAATGAAATCACCGGTGTGGCTCCGCTGTTGTGTATACCCTTGAGCGAGGTACTTGGCCTTACTTCGCTGCCACTATATTAATGAATAGAATGTTAAAAAATGACAGCCGCGCATATCAACCGGCTCAGTAAGGACATTTGTCAAACAACTGACCAAAAAAAAAAAATGTTTCTTTTCATGAAATTCAAAAGTATTCAACTTGTAAATCCATATATGAAATGGTCACTACCACACAGATGCTGGGTTGTTCCACATTATTATTATTATTATTATTATTAGTAGTACTAGCACTAGTAGCACTACTAATAGTAGTAGCAGAAGCAGTAGTAGTATTAGTAGCAGGAGTAGCAGTAGCACTAGTAGCACTAGTAATAGTAGTAGCTAGCTCACCAGGTCTAAGAAATCATGCCACATCACTCCCATCCTTGCCTCTCTGCACTGGCTCCCAGTGCAACTCAGGATCCATTTCAAGGTCCTGGCGTTCACCTACAGAGCCCTCCTCGGTCAAGCCCCCATCTACATCACAGATCTCATCCACCCATACTCATCCAGCCGGTCACTGAGGTCGTCCGACCAGGGGCTCCTGGTGGTGCCCAGGACCAGACTAAAAACCAAAGGGGACCGAGCCTTCGGGGCGGCGGCCCAAAGGCTCTGGAATGCCCTCCCCCTGGACCTGAGAGCTGCACCCTCGGAGAGTACTTTCAAAAGTCAGCTAAAGACCCATTTGTTCAGGCAGGCATTTGGCCATCCCTAGCCAACCACTGTTTTTCTGTATTTAATGTCTGTTTCTTGTGATTTTTCCTGTCTTTTATGGATGCTTTTAAATTTTTTTTATTTATGTTCTGATTTTATTATTGTTGTAAAGCACTCTGTGCACTCGTGCTGGGAAGGGTGCTATATAAATACAATTTTACTTACTTACTTACTTACTAGTATTAGTAGCAGGAGTAGCAGTAGTAATAATAGCACTAGTAGCACTACTAATAGTAGTAGCAGAAGCAGTAGTAGTATTAGTAGCAGGAGTAGCAGTAGTAGTAGGTAGCAGTAATAGCAGTAGAATTGATAATAATAATAATAATAATAATCCTTATTTCATGCTCACATCCTGCAACCCTGCGGCACTAAATGGGAAGACAAATACAGTGCAGATTAAATCTTCCACGTCCGCGAAGGTGGAGGGTGAGGGCTCGCAGTTCGTCATGGCAACGCATGGAGGCTGAGCGCATTCATCTGACTGCAGCCCTGCTCATCTGAGAGGATCCATAATTAATGCTCGTTAGAACTGCCAAACGAGGGCGCGGAAGGAGCTCGAGAGGCAGTAACGAGCTGCGCAGAGGACGAAAGCTGGCGCATCTTCACCCCCCCCCCCACTCTGTTCCCCCTGTTAGCTCACGCCGATGGACGCTAGTTTAGACAAGGGCTCCTGAGGACACACAAACACCTGCCCCCGTGCAACTGGAATGCACTGTAAAATACTGTAAACCTTTTGTAAATATGACGATAAACATATCTCGTAGCAAAGTATTACTTAAAAAAAATAATTTGTACATTTACCTATATTTTGAAGTTATTCTGATTTTGATAATATATTTAAGTTCAATATACTGGTAGTATATTCCATTTTATGAAGGCGTGCTTATTTTCCCATGTTCTCTGTTCAATTGACCCTCTCTCTTGTTCAGTCTTCTCATCACATTGACTGGGACTTTTTAATCAACCTGATATGTTGATGGGAAATATAACTATGCGTCTGAATAGCATTATCCAGTAGATAAAACATTCAAATTTGTTATTTCAAAACTGCCAACATTTATATCCGAGGGAGATAAAGGGCCATAATTAGTGGTATTGATCAAATCACTTGTTTTGAAAATGTTAATAAAATAATCTATTCTAGATTAAGGGTTGAGCTATAGACTGGCGCGCCGTTTTTAAGGACATGCTGTACTATGGTCAGGCCTGAACGCAGATTGAACTCGCAGTGACCTACGGCCTACAAACCTGAGGTCAGGTCTAATGAAGATAAGGCTGCCAGTGTTTAAGGGCGTTCTGATCCGTGGTCAGGCCTGGGGGCGTATTAGGCTGTGAATGTCTGAGGGCGGACAGACCTCCTGAGGCCAGTTTTGTGTTCAGATCACGCCGTGAGGAAACTGAGAAGAGCTGGAATCCATTTTGAGAGCTGAAGAGCTGAAAGCAGGATGGTACATGATGTCTGGGTCCTGAGTGGTTTTTCAAGATCTGTTCTTCCCCTTATTCACAGGTCACTTGGTTTAAAAAAAAAAAATTTGTAATTCACACTTTCAAAACACTTAATTAAATAATGTCTGTGACCCAAAGTGTTAGTGGGCCACACAATTATGTAAAAATAGCTTTTTAATGCTATGTATTTTTAAGAAATCATGGCTTCTCACTACAGAGAAACTTCCCATTGACAACTCCCTTACAAAAATTTTGACCTTCAAGCAAATGTGCAGCAAACCTTGTGTGTTTGCGGCAAGCTCATATTTTCACATGCAAATTAGCTTTGTGGGAACTGCCATTCACTTCTGGCAAAGTTTTTAGTTCACCACTACTGGCAAACTCTGACAAACCCCGGCAACATTTTGTGGAAAACAATTTAGTTTGCAGCAAATGCGCTACATATTAGCTGCAGGCTTGTGGCAAACTATCCAGTTTTGTAAGGGCTGTTATTTAGAATTCTGACAGAAGGCACTGTTTGACAGACAGCACTGGCAATGAACGAATGTTGGAATACTGGGAAATGTAGCACTGGCGCTTTTGGAGGGCAGCCGGTCATCACTGAGAGCCCCGCCTCAAAGCAAAAAGACCCAGCTGATTGGTTTAAGAGTGTTGCATTTCTTATTGCTGACGGATCACAATAGCCAAGCAGCATGGACATCGGGGTGATTCCGATTCGGTTAAAGCCTTGAAATTTTACACCAAAGTAATAGGAAACTATATCAACTGACTATAGAGTTAAAAATCCACCAACGCTCGACACAATGACCCCCACGATTCTCGTGATCTGAAAAACGCTTATTGGTACCCGTAACAATCAAATCCCGCTGGGGCAAATCTGGTTAAATACAGGATGGTCTGATATTTCTTTTGGCGCGGTGGCAGTTAAAAGGAACTTTATGAGACCGAGCAGAATTCGCTGAGAGGAATCTGGCACGCGCCTTCGCCTTCCGTAGCTCCAGGCAGAGTTCATAAACTCTAACTACAGCACTTCTGCAGGGGCTTGTACTGAAGGGAGCTTGAAGAAGCACGCCGCCGTCGCTGAGCTCAGTAAACAGTCAGCAAGAGATAGCTGCGGGGAGGAAGAGAAATGAAAGGGGGAAAAGGAATAACGCTACGGAGTGCGCCTGTTGCTAAAATTCTGTATGCAATTTAGGTATGCGAGCGAGCTCTCAGCTGCAACGTTTCACCTGAGCACCCCGAATGGGCCCCGGGTGTGGCTTTGCCTTTGAGCCAAGGCACAAAGAGACCCATAAAGGTACAGAACCCCCGGGGGGGGGGGGGGGGGGGGAACAGCATCAGGAGACTAGTTTCACCACATCTGTTCAAAACGGGGGTGGGGTGGGGTGGGCTGGGGGGATGGGACGGTGAGAAGCGGCTCAAGAAGCCCAACATCTGGAGGTTTGCGCCCTGCCGGGGGTAACCCTTAGGAGATAGCAGCTGTCTTTTTAGTCTCATTAAGGACGATCGTTTCAAAAATCAAGTCACAGGTAATCAGGCAAGTCACGGACGAGCGGCGGTTTGTTGAGCGAGAACAAGACAAATGTTCAAACGCCCTAGTTAGAGCCCCTGAACGTAGCTAGCCACGGACTGGGTTTAACACACTAGCTCCTACGCCTCATCTTTAAAGCTATGCCTCCCAGTGAATCCTACACGGCGATGGAGAACGCAGTCACACTCCTACCATAGAGTTTACTCTGCGACACTAGCTCTGTCAGATGGAGCTGCATGTGAAACTGAAAGAAGGGGAGAGAGAGAGAGAGAGAAAGAGAAAGAGGGAGGCGTAAAAGGTAAGAAGGAAAGAAGGACACAGGGAAAGATTCAAGTAGCAAAGATAGAAGGGGAGAAAGAAAAAGAGAAGGAGAGAGAATTTATGACGAAAGACGAGAATGAGATGCCATGATGTAGTGATGCACTGAGGATCCCGGATCGATATACTCCCGCGAGACGCCACAGGCAATCGAGAGGTGCCCACGGGGCCCCCATAGCTCAATCTCCTGCCCTTTATCCCTGTTCGCTCTGATCGGGGCTGGCACTTACACCCATTCCACTGAGGAAGGACGGGGCGGGGTGGCTGGGGGCAGCTCCCTGAGACAAGACTGATGCAGTCAATACCCACAATCCCTCTCTCTGTCTTTGGGGGTGGGGGGTGGGGGGGGGGCGGGTGAAGCAAGGGTCCGTATGGATTTCAATTCCCCTCCGTTCCACCTCACCCTCGCTCGATCGGACTTATCGATCCTCTGAGATCTCGTCAGGTCGGACGCTTCGGTCTGGTCGTCGCTGGGAACCAGAGTCCCCTCTCCGCTGCCCCCCCCCCCCGAAATTCACTACCCCCCTCCCCCACGAACAACAACTATATAACCGAGCTGGCAGTAAGATGAGCCTATCTGTGCTCGGAGTGGGAAGAGGACGGGGGGGGGGGGGGCACAGTGTGAAGACGCCTTCAGAAAGGGGCAGAATGGTATCCCCTGGCATTGGCTGGTTTTACCGAGAGACCAGCACTGATGTGATATTCATGAGCTGTCCAACGGAGATTAGGGAGGGTTGCGTGTGCGTGTGAGGGTGTGTGTGTGTGTGTGTGTGCGGCCACAGGGCGGAGGAGAGCGGTAAAGCGTATTAGGGCTCTGTCCCTTTCACGGTGGCTGTTCCACACCAGCGCGCCGTCACTCACGGTAACGGGACAGGGCAGCCGACGGTAAAGACCGCCTAATGTAATTTGACGACAGGAAGCTTAGTGCCGTCCCAGGCTCGCAGCTATTCTTGGCTCTGGGACACCTGATTGTGTCAGGACCCCCTTCAGCGAAGGCACTGCACGGTGGACGTCAACCGCTGACCTAACAAATACAAAGGCGGGTAGGCGTGACGGAGGAAGCCATTTTCTTCACAGGCTTTTAGGGTTGCATGTTACGTCGAACCAGATGTGGAGCAGATGTGTATTTGTATGTGTTTTTTTGGTGGAGAGCGTACGACTATTTGGCGAGGTGTGAGGTAGGAGGGGACGGAGCCTCTAATCAGGGAAGGCCTGAGGTAAATTACAGGGCGTGGGATATGGGACTATTTCAGTGGAACTGTTGTGTGGGGGGAGGGGAGGTGTTTTAAGGGAAAAAGTGTGAGAGAGAAACATTGATAGATTAGAAAAGGAAGGAGAAGATGGATGGACGGAGAGACCAATGTGGATGAAAGAAGACAGAGACAGATGCTTCCAGAAGGTGTTAGGATGTGCTGTGCGGTTGGGACAAGCGAACCGCATAGGGAAACGCGAGAGGCGGACTAACAGGTGAAGTGTGTAAACTCGGGGGAAGGGGGAAGATGGATTGACTGGTGTCACTGGAGACAGAGAAGGGATTGGTTCTGAAACACACGTGTGGACGGGAAAGGGGGGTCGCGCGGGATGATTGATGCCGGGAGAGACGCGGCGAGAAACGGACAGCGAGCGGAGAGAGAGGCGTCCGGCGGAGTGAAGAACGCCTGGAAATACGGGAACTATGGAGCGAATTTAGTGCCAATATCACTTGCACGTGTTTCGCAACAAACCCGTGTCTTTCGCATCGCAAAGCTACAAACCCCCTGTATTACAGATCCTAAACTACAAATTCCAAACTACAAAATCTCAAGCTGTGGACACACATAAATACAAATCATTTTGGCCACAAGGGAAACATCCACACGTATATGCACCAATAAAAATTACTCTAGAGAGATTACTAAATACATTACTAAATGCCTGTAATGTAATGAGACAATTCAGCCAATCAGGGGAAGAGTATCTCACAGGCAACTTGATGCTAGTTGAGGAATCGCGGACGCGCAAGATATCTAAAGAAACGTATTCATGCCGCATATATAGACGATCAAATTTAAAACATCTTAGTCACTTGCAATAAACGTTTTAATGGATAATTGTTGGTCGAGAAATACCACCTTGATGTAATCTAGCTACGATTGGATTTCTTTAAACGCAGACTAACAAGCGTGTACAGCCTTGCTTTTGCGGTGCACAAAACACACGCGCGAGTTGTGAAACGTGTGTAAATAACACCGGCACTAACTTCGCTCCGTGGGGAACGGTCTACCCGACGCGCTCCGACGGGCCGGCGGTAACGGCGCGCGGCCAGGAGGCGCCACCCAGGCAGGCTGCCGCGCAGGCCTGGAGAGGGAGGGCGCCAGAGGACAGGCTATGAATGATCACCAACGAAGGGTCCCTCGCATGCCAGAAAATTAAGGCATCTGGCGAAAAAGAACCTCTTGATCCCACCTCTCTGCCCCCACCTTGGCACTCCCCACTTCCCTCCCCGCTATCTCTCGGCTCTCAGGGACACCGAGGAGCTGCCAACGCACAGCAACAGTGTGTACCCATTTGAATAATACTGCGCATAACCTAGCTGAGAACAGCCTGTGAAGCCCCTTTCTGTCTGGGACGAGGGGCACTCTTTGTATATCTGGGCCCGTTATCTTACCAATAAACCCAAACACATTAGAATCAATCGCATAGTGCAGCCGGTGACACACAATATACCATTATGCACTGCTGAACATTTAAAATTTTGTGCTTCATGTAAAATTGAGATCACAATCTTTCAAATAACTCAGTCTAACTTACACACAGCTCTGAGCCTTACACAACACTCATACAAACTTGTGCAAAGCTAAGCTAAGAATCTTTCATATGGCTAAAATCTGTGGTAAAGACAAAGGTCATATTCTGATAAACAGTCAAGTGAGTTTTACAGAAACTTAGACACAGCTTTGACACAACTTCTTACACACTGCTGACATAACTTACAAACAGCTACTGGTCTTAGAGAGAAAATAATCTTACACACAGCTAATAATCTTAGACACAGCTCAGAGTCTCACCAAATTAAATAATTAACTCTATAAACTTCACCCCTAGTGGTTGAGACGTATCCGTCTCAATTACAGTATTATATGAAATTATAAACTACAGCTGTAAGAAAACCGCAGTATTGTTTAAAAGGGCAGCTGCTTGGGAAAACCTCAGCTTCTCCAGTTACACTGCAGTGCAATGAAATAAGAGGGTGCTACTAATAACCCAAATCTCGCCACAGCCACAGACTGTAAAATTCATAAAATTTATACACGCTCAGAAAATCATGTTCACATATAGAAACAATAATTTAAAAAAAAAAAAGTTTTACAAATGAGCATTCGCTGTTTTCCCTTGCTTACTGTACTATATACAGTACCTGATGCACTTTCATTTTAGAAGACAGCTAGTTTTTTTCTCCAAAATCTCTCGTATAAATATGTTTAGGAAACCAAGTACTTACCAGTATATTCAGCTGTTTTCTGATTAACCCTGAAGAGTTTATCTTATTACATTTCGCCAAAGTCCCGTACAGTCGACATTTCCACAGCGACCACCTATCACACTTAGGGCTGAAATACGTCGCTGTTGTTGTGTAAACACACGCCTTTTGTACGTTTAAAAAAAAACATATTTAAATACATTAGGCTACTTATGTTATGGTTATTATGTATATACTGTATGTGACTATTCTGAAATAAATGTATTCTGTTGCTAATTTCTGAATGATACAGCTTCTTCTTCAATTCAAACTTTAAACCATGGATCTGCAGGGAATATTGTTTGAGATATTGACATTTAAATAAAACTAGTAGAAACTAAGTGGAAATTGCCTCTGGAGGGCCAAAGTAAATAGAGTTAAGAATCTTACACCCAGCTCTGCATCTTATCCAGCTAAGAGTTATAAACAGCAAAGCATCTTACACACAGCACAGACACCTACTAACAGTTGAGACTCTTAGAAACAGTTCAGTCTTACAGAATTAAATGAAGGATCTTACAACCAGCTCTGCATCTTATCCAGCTAAGAATCTTACAAAACAGCAAATAATCTTACACACAGCTCAGATACAGCTGAGACTTACACAGCTAAGAATCTTAGACACAGCTGAGTCTTACAGAGAAAACAATTTAAGCCTAATTTATACTTTGTCGCACGACACTTTTCACAAATATCGCTTGACAAAAATGATGTATTTTCAGCCGAAAAAGCTGTAGCACGACACTTATTCTCAATGTCCCGAACCTCTATAATTTTGTTGTCGCAGACGCCATCATACTTTGTTGCACAAATGAAGTTTGGCATCACCGCCATTGAGACAACAGAACTCTCCCCTGCAGGCCTTTCGCCAAAGTATAAATGACAAACGTCGTGCAACACCTTCGTTTTCGTCGAGCGACGCTTGTCGAAAGTGTGGTTGTGACGAAGTATAAATTCGGCTTTGCACACAGCCCGGATACTTACGAACAGCTCTTACAGAGCCAAGAATCTTAGGCACAGCAGAGTGTCACACAGAGAACAATCTTAGACATGGCTCTATCTTAGGCCTGTTTACACATGCATTAAATACAATTGACAAAACAGATTCCCGTGTACCATTTGTACACACGCAATTTCAGTGTGCGGCACATCTGATTCCAGGGGCTCAGTTGTTGCCCTTAGCATTGCAGCTGATCTTAAGACCAGCTCAACAATAGGGTGTCTTGCATCACCTGTTAGCAGCAACAGCACTATGGGAAGCCGGTAGCGTTTTGGCAAAGCAAAAAGCATGTTGGAACATTCACCCAGAGCCTGGCAGAAACCGACCTCCGAATGTGATTCAGGTTCAGATGGGATATGGACAAATCAAGCCAGATTTGATTTCCTGTGTTCAGACCACAATCGCTGAATTTGATGCATGGCTGGATTTGCCAAGAAGTGAAATTATGTAAATAAAAGTGTATGCAGGGCCTTACAGAGCCAAGTATCTGAAACACAGCTCATAATCTTAAAAAAGCACTTTGAATCTTACACACATCTCTGAGTCTTACACACAGACAGGAACATGACAGCTTACAGTCGTGCAATCAGCTGAGTCTTACATATGGGTGGGGAGATGACAACCCACCCCCGTCTAGCGAGACCACACCCACCCCCCCAGACAAACTCCACCGCCCCCCAATCCCCTCGCGATTGCAACTCAAACACCGCCTACGCTCATACACACACTCCAGAATCTAACACACACACTTTCATTCAGACCATTTTTGTCAGTTTACACGCTCTGCCTTGAAGCCCAGTATTGTATACATACATTATTTCTACAGCGAACCGTGTACAACAGTGTACAACATTAGACACATACACTATATGAATAATAAATCATGTGATTTATGAATAATAAAAAGCCTACACGCAACGCTGCCTGTTCACGTCGAAACAACGTGCGGTGAAAAGAGCACAATCGTTTATCACGTGAGCATGCGTTAAGTGCTGTATCTTGTGCACTGATCGCACAGTTTTTATCGCTAAAGGTCTGGGCTATTTGTTTGCAGATGAAACAAGCAAAAAAGAAAGATGTAACATGTTTAAAAAATGATTTTTTTGCCATGTAATTGGACAGGAAAAGAGCCAAGCCATAAATAATGAGGTAAAAACTGTAGAGGAGCCAGGGCCCAGAGGTAGGCCGATTTGTACAGTCTTGCATACCAGACTCCTGCCAGGACAGCGTAGCCTACACGATACAGACAAAACTCCTCCATTACTTCACTCCACAGTAATCCGGAGATATTTCTCGGTGTTGGATGATTTGGGCGTTTCTGTTCATTAAACCAATTCCCCTTGTGAGTTTTCCTTGCGTTTCCTCTCCGTCAACCGAACAAAAACACAAACCACATTTATGAATGGCTTCGAATTCTCTGCCTCTGTACAACTTGATATTTGTTGAAGTGATGCGGTTTTCTCCCAGCAGGGGATTAATTCTTACCACCTACTGGATCTAGTTCAGTTCTGAAACTGATAGCAATAAAATAAATTCCTAATTTAAAGTTATTGTAGACTGGACAAAGATGCCTTCCCACACCCAAGGTTAACACATTTTCACGAAGTTACCGTCTTGCCTCCAAACCGCAGAACGGTTTTAACGCCGTTTTCTCTTTTATCGTCGTATAATTTTGCACAAGACAGAAATGTTCAGAGGAAGTGGCTGGTGATAAGGTTGGAAGATGTAAAATCAACGCTCTCCACCAATGAGACTGAACTCAGCAGCTCACCCTGCGCCCAATCACACGACCAGCTGCGACACTAAGCTGCTCGATATTGTGACTAAATCGCTCCCGAGCCACAGAGAGAAAGCGTATGTGTGAGCGGGCTGTTCGGCTTTCAGTGCGTACAGATAACAGATCAAATGAACTCTCACTTAGATTAGGAACCCAATTAGGGCAATTTGTTTCTGGCCTGTAGAGTGAAAGGTCTATTTTTTCCCCTTCTTTCCCAAGCCCCGATGCAGCATGGCATCAGACAAACGCTGAATCCTTCCTCTCTCAAGGTTAATAAAGCTACTTTGAGCCGGACTGATTGGCGGCGGGTTAGTTCTGCTGGATTCGGCGGTTAATTAGTTAATTAGTCCGAACAGCTGCAGAACGAGTCGGCCTACGATACGACAGAAGCGCTGCGCAAATGTGGCCAGATGGACGTTAAGCGAGATGGGCCGGCATCTTATTCAAATAAAAGATGGGTTACCTGCTCCAGTGTTCGAAATAGAAAGGAGATTGCATTAAACAGAAAATGCGTCTTATTTAGAACCACGGAGCAGCGAACCCCATCTTTTATTTGAATAAGATGCCGGCCCATCTCCGCTTAACGTCCATCTGGCCACATTTGCGCAGCGCTTCTGTCGTATCGTATGACACACTCGTGTGCGCGACGGCACTGTCGCGCTGTGTCCAATAACCTGCCTCGGACTGCAGAGGGAAATGAATGCTTTATGTAATTATTTGTAAGTACTCTCAGTGCAGGGAAATGAAGTGGGGTGGGGATGGGTGGTATCAGCGGAGCAGCCTGTTGAGATGCTGCCGGTCTCTCAAAAGTTAGGCTATATTGTGTCCTTTCTGAGAGAGATGTAAATAGAAACATACAGAAATAAAAGGGTATTTATATTCCTTCAGAGGGAACAGCTGTGGAAAAGCACACAGAGCAGCTGTTTTTGGATTTTTTTGGGGGGGAAAATGGGCTTAAGGGGGGGCGCATTTGTTGAGGTGCAAGGCTGAGCTTTCATTACTCCTCTCTCTCTCCCTTTCCCCTCTCTGTCTCTCTACCTCACCATCTCTCTCCCTTTCCCCTCTCTGTCTCTCTACCTCACCATCTCTCTCCCTTTCCCCTCTCTGTCTCTCTACCTCACCATCTCTCTCCCTTTCCCCTCTCTGTCTCTCTACCTCTCACTTTCTCTTTCCTCTCTCTCCCTCTATCTCTCTCTCCCTCTCTACCCTCTCTATCTCTCTCCCTTTCTCCATCTTTTCCTTCCTACTTCTACCACACATTCCCCACAGGTACTCTCCCTCTCTCTGTCTTCCAGGTACACTCTCTTTCTCCACCTTCTTCCACTCCGTCAGACGCAGCCGGATCCTTCCTCAGGACGGGCAGTAAGGAGGCGTGGGGAGGACGGGCAGTAAGGAGGCGTGTGGAGGACGGGCAGTAAGGAGGCGTGTGGAGGACGGGCAGTAAGGAGGCGTGTGGAGGACGGGCAGTAAGGAGGCGTGTGGAGGACGGGCAGTAAGGAGGCGTGGGGAGGACGGGCAGTAAGGAGGCGTGGGGAGGACGGGCAGTAAGGAGGCGTGGGGAGGACGGGCAGTAAGGAGGCGTGTGGAGGACGGGCAGTAAGGAGGCGTGGGGAGGACGGGCAGTAAGGAGGCGTGGGGAGGACGGGCAGTAAGGAGGCGTGTGGAGGACGGGCAGTAAGGAGGCGTGGGGAGGACGGGCAGTAAGGAGGCATGGGGAGGACGGGTAGTAAGGAGGCGTGGGGAGGACGGGCAGTAAGGACGCGTGGGGAGGACGGACAGTAAGGAGGCGTGGGGAGGACGGGCAGTAAGGAGGCGTGGGGAGGCTGAGCGCCGAGCCGCACTGCCTGTCCCAGGCTTTTTAAAACAGGACTGAAACGGAACATTGATGAAGCCGCTCGCTGGCGCCAAGGCGTTGGCTGCATTTCTAAAAAAAAAAAGGAAACTTTGCTTCTGGTTTGGCACGAGTAAGTGGATGTGTCACAGTCTGTCGTAAGCCTTATTCCAATATCCCTGGTTAGCCCGTGAGTAATGACGGGATTTTTACTCGATTGAGGCAGGAATCGTCAAATGAATGCGACGTACTAATATTGATCCATGCTTGCCAATCATAGCGGGAGCGTGGAAGTCACAGTGCGACAGAGGAAGAGGTGGGGCACTGATTAAAATGGAATGCAAATGTGTCATATTTGAAATTAATTTTTTTGCTATTTCAAACCTTAACATTTGTGTGTATGTCCATGCATGTGTGTTTGGCGGTATGTGTGTGGGTGTATGTGTGTGCGTGTGTGTGTGCGTGCGCATAAGCAGGCTCCTGTCGGCCCATGCCTGTTGCCTGTGGGCATGGCTGGGTGTAGGGTGGACAGTGAGAGATAGAGGGTGTAGGGGACAGTGAGATAGAGGGTGTATGGGGGACAGTGAGAGATAGAGGGTGTAGGGGACAGTGAGAGATATAGGGTGTAGGGGGGACAGTGAGAGATATAGGGTGTAGGGGGGACAGTGAGAGATATAGGGTGTAGGGGACAGTGAGAGATAGAGGGTGTAGGGGGGACAGTGAGAGATATAGAATGTAGGATACAGTGAGAGATATAGGGTGTAGGGGACAGTGAGAGATAGAGGGTGTAGGGGACAGTGAGAGATAGAGGGTGTAGGGGGGACAGTGAGAGAAGGGGACATTGAGAGATAGAGGGTGTAGGGGACAGTGAGAGAAGGGGACAGTGAGATAGAGGGTGTAGGGGGGACAGTGAGAGATAGAGGATGTAGGGGACAGTGAGAGATAGAGGGTGTAGGGGACAGTGAGAGATATAGGGTGTAGGGGACAGTGAGAGATATAGGGTGTAGGGGACAGTGAGAGATAGAGGGTGTAGGGGGGACAGTGAGAGATATAGGGTGTAGGGGACAGTGAGAGATATAGGGTGTAGGGGACAGTGAGAGATAGAGGGTGTAGGGGACAGTGAGAGATAGAGGGTGTAGGGGGGACAGTGAGAGATAGAGGGTGTAGGGGACAGTGAGAGAAGGGGACAGTGAGATAGAGGGTGTATGGGGGACAGTGAGAGATAGAGGATGTAGGGGACAGTGAGAGATAGAGGGTGTAGGGGACAGTGAGAGATATAGGGTGTAGAGGACAGTGAGAGATATAGGGTGTAGGGGGGACAGTGAGAGATAGAGGATGTAGGGGACAGTGAGAGATAGAGGGTGTAGGGGACAGTGAGAGATAGAGGGTGTAGGGGACAGTGAGAGATAGAGGGTGTAGGGGACAGTGAGAGATAGAGGGTGTAGGGGACAGTGAGAGATAGAGGGTGTAGGGGACAGTGAGAGATAGAGGGTGTAGGGGACAGTGAGAGATAGAGGGTGTAGGGGACAGTGAGAGATATAGGGTGTAGGGGACAGTGAGAGATATAGGGTGTAGGGGGGACAGTGAGAGATAGAGGATGTAGGGGACAGTGAGAGATAGAGGGTGTAGGGGACAGTGAGAGATAGAGGGTGTAGGGGACAGTGAGAGATAGAGGATGTAGGGGACAGTGAGAGATAGAGGGTGTAGGGGACAGTGAGAGATAGAGGGTGTAGGGGACAGTGAGAGATAGAGGATGTAGGGGACAGTGAGAGATATAGGGTGTAGGGGGGACAGTGAGAGATATAGGGTGTAGGGGACAGTGAGAGATAGAGGGTGTAGGGGGGACAGTGAGAGATAGAGGATGTAGGGGACAGTGAGAGATAGAGGGTGTAGGGGACAGTGAGAGATATAGGGTGTAGGGGACAGTGAGAGATATAGGGTGTAGGGGACAGTGAGAGATAGAGGGTGTAGGGGGGACAGTGAGAGATAGACTCGTGGACTCAAAGGCGTGTTCTCGTCAAGTCCATGAGCGCCTATGGGTGAGTGACCCACTGTGAAAACAGCGTTTTTGGCGAGTGCTTTTATGCTGACTTTTCGCACCCTCTACTCGACCTTTTCGCAAGTCCGCATCAATGCAGACTCACCCGTCCCCCTGAAACCTGCCATTAAAGTCCGCAAGTCCATGGTCCACGAGTCCAAAGGGCTCAGTTTGGGATTCAGCCATAGGGGTGCAGGCTTGGGACAGTGTTGCTCGCTGGAGTCTGTCACAAATACTCAGGCTAATTCCCAGTATTATGCTTTTTTTTTTGTGTGCGCGTGTTTCATTTATTTTTTGCACGATCCCCGGTCCTTTTCTTTCTCCCTTTCTAACAAGTTGGGAGCGCTTATCAATTCTTCCGCTGGTTGCCATGGAAACCGTCCTGACTGGATTTTGAGGGCCTCCTTTCATGGCTTAATATTTATCATAACCTTGCCAGAGCTCATTCCGCACAAGTGTTTGGTCAAATTTTCATGTCAAAGATGAGCAGCGGCTCTCCTCACAGAAAGCCCGGAATGTTCCTTTGTCTCCATGTCCTTCAACACTGTGAGTGTGTTTGCCTGGAAAATATAATGCTGAACATGGTGTGTGTGTGTGTGTGTGAGTGTGTGTGCGTGTGTGTGTGCTTGTGTGCCTCTGGGATACTGTGTGTGTATATGTGTGTGCGTTCCTCTGGGTCACTGTTTGTATGTGTGCGTGTGTGTGTGCGTATGTATGTGTGCGTGTGTGTGTGCGTATGTATGCGTGCGTGTGTGTGTATGTATGGACGCATGTGCGTGTGCATGTATGTGCGCGTGTGCGTGCGTGTGTGGCCACGTTGTATAATTGTGCTTTGGTTGCTGTTTGAATGAATGTTTGCTTCACTGCAGATTTAAAATTCAGCTCTGCTGGTTTTATTTTTAGCTTCCCATGCAATGCAGACTCTCTCCCTTTCTCTCTCTCTTTCTTTCTCTCTCTCTCCCTCTTTTTCTTTCTTTCCCCTCTCTCGCTCCCCCATCTCTCAAGCAACCACTGTCAGTCTGAACCAGAAAGAGATTCGAGAGAAGCTCTCTTCTCCTTGTTCTGTACCCCCTACAAAACAAGCACTCATCCCCTCCTCCCTCCCTCCCTCCCTCCCTCCCTCTCTGAATGATGCACATCTCCATTGCGCAATAGAAATGGACACCCAGATTGACGCACACGGTGTAGCGTTTCCCCCCTTGAAGGCGCTCGGCTGAGCGATTAACGGTTAGTTGATATCTGATATATTATGAAGGAGAATATCCAGTTTTTCCCCCCCCCCCCCCAGAATTAATAATTAGGAATTGCATTTGTTGCGCCTCCTTCAAAGATCTTGAAGTAATAATTCTTTGTAGTGAAGGAGGGGAAACTCATCTCAGGCAACATCAATATGTAGCCCCGCACCGGAGTGATGCATGGCAGCCATTTTGTGCCTGATAACCCACCACAAATCAGGTTAGGTGGAGAGACATGGGTTTATTTCCTGTACAAAAGCCAAAGCTGGACACACAGGGAATTTAGCCAGGATATGGGGGAGGGAGGGGGGGGTGTACGCCTACGCTTTGAAATCAGTGCCACAAGGTCTCTAAAGGTCACTCTGATGCAGGGCCAGGACTTCCGTTTTAAGTGTCATCAGACGTCCGCATACTCGGTCGACATCGCTGCACCGGGGGATCAACTTGGTCCAAGGAGGGAGACTGCCCCCTACAGGCCAACCAGCACAACTTACACCAGCAACCTGGTTCTCCCAGGAGTCTCCCATTGATCAAGGCTGGACCTACTTGGTTTCATCCTTTGCAGGAGAAGGCTACGGGGGACGTTTAGCTGCCGGCTATGCTGAGTGGGGTGAGATGATTGCAGCGTTCGCACGTAACACATACAGAGCCGGAGTCCGAGCAAAGGGACGCCAAGACTTCCTTTTCAAACATCCTGTCTCTGAACGCAGTGCGGAGAGGGTCGTAAGCGATGATGACACGCTGGGTGACGGCAGGACACCGGGCCGGCAGAGGCAGGGAGAAAGAGGCGAGGGTAGTGGGACGCCACTGAATTCAGTCTGGACTGGAACTGAAGGACAGTGCGGAAAGAGGACTGCCGGCAGTTAACTGCTCGAATTATTACATATGCGCTAACACTGCGGTACATTATGAACTATTATATACAGCACTGACACTGCTGTAGCTTATAGATTACTACCTACAGCACTGACACTGCTGTAGCTTATGAACTATTATATACAGCACTGACACTGCTGTAGCTTATAGATTACTACCTACAGCACTGACACTGCTGTAGCTTATAGATTACTACCTACAGCACTGACACTGCTGTAGCTTATGAACTATTATATACAGCACTGACACTGCTGTAGCTTATGAACTATTATATACAGCACTGACTGCTGTAGCTTATAGATTACTACCTACAGCACTGGCACAGCTGTACCTTATAGGCTATTATCTACAGCACTGACAGCGCAGTGTCTTATGAACTATTATCTACAGTACTGACAGAGCTGTACCCCATCAGTTCGTAATCTACAGTCCTGACACTGGTGCATTTGTAAAATCTGTTATCTATAGCACAACTACTGCTAGTCCTTTCAGTCTATAATTTACAGCACTTTCACTTCTGTACCTTATAGAGTCTATTATTCACAGCAATGATAATGATGCACTTTACAGCCTGTTATCTGGAACTGGTACTTTTACTTACAATACTGACACTGTTGTACCATACAATCTGTAATTAACAGCATTTACAGACACAGCTTTACATTTTCTGCACTTACATTTAATACTTGGCCTGCATTTGTTTGCATGTAAAGTGTTCAATAAGCCACAATCTAAAGATGTATCTTCACTTTCACAAATTTATGAAGATGAAAATAATAAAATAGTTGGTCTGAATTGTTGGTTCGTTCTGTACGGACACTCACTTCAAGTTCACTTCTGATTGGCAGCCAGCGGAACACTCACACTGCTCATTCGTTAGATTGCTAAATGTAAATTAGCAGTAATAATGGCATCGAAATGACTATACCAAACACCTAACCCTCCTGTTCAATATAAGAACAGCTATATGTTGCTTTCAGGATTAAAAAACTCAATTAATACCTCAACTGAATAAAATAGGTTTGTTATCATAGTACTTGTTCTCTTTGGTTATTTATGCATAGCGATTTAAAATAATTTTGATTACATAGGACACAAACACACTCTACACACCTGCACACCGCACACATCTCAGAGCAGTCCTTTCTGTGAGGGTGTCCTTATTGAACCCATCTTTTATCTATTCGTTACTCTGATATAAGCAGAAGAATAAAAAAAAAACGGGTAGCATTCCCCTAGAATATAAAAGCGTGTCTGTAAAGCCTTCTGCAGGGGACAGATGGAGATACGAGGCAGGTTTGGGCTCCAACCGCTGGTTGATTTAAGGACACGTCCCCTCCACCCACCAGCACTTTGTTCAGTGAACATATGCTTGGTCAGGACTCCATTCCACTGCACCCTACTGTGCTCAATAATAATCAATAATTCACAGGCAGGAAGTGAGGTGGAGCCAGCTCCCTCCCAATGGCCGTTGCTTAGGGACGGCGACATGAACTGTCCGCTGACACTTTGGCCACCTCCAGCTGCACAGGACGCCCAAAATATCGCAGCAGGAAAGGGATACTCGGGTAACAGTTAAAGGTGGTCCACCCCTGTGACAGACGTCGGATAATTATCAGTCGGGGTGACAAACTGCGAACGGTGTGCTGTGCGGAAAGGAGTTCCGGACAGAGCTTCCACTTCACTCTCACTTAATGAAATTACCCAGAGGTTTGACATGCAATTTAATGCTCTGAAAAGAGACACAGTCAGGTGGACGTTGACCTGATAATGTCGTCTCAGCCCCGACATGTTAGTCTAGCCAAGCTTACTTGGTTGCATTAAAAATTTTACCCTAGATTCCTGTAAGTGCATTGCCATATATATATATATATACAGTATATTGATATTAATATCAATATATATCTTCCCATATATATATGTTCAAATATATACATGTACTGTAAATACATTTACATATGTAGGTCTGTTTATACACACACACACACGCACGCACACACACACACACACACACACACACACACACACACACACACACACACACACACACGCAAACTGTACACACACACACACACACACACACACACACACACACACACACACACACACACACACACACAAACGCACACGCACACACACGCACACACACACACACACACACACACACACACACACACACACACACACACACACACACACACACACACACACAGTCAACATGATTACACGTATGGCTGACAGCAGTTAAGAGATGGAAGGCTATGTTTTACTCCAGCAGTGTTGTATTTTGGCAGATTGTTGATTCACCTCAGGGCTCAGCCCCAGAGCTGCGGAATCTCTGTGATTTACCACGCAATTTACCCACCCGAGGCACGCGTCCTAGGCGGACAGCCGCAGCCTCAAATCAAAATGTCCCGCTGCCTGTCCTCTCCCGTGACCTTCGACCCCTGCCTGACTGTGACATGCGGGTATTTAAGACTTCTGCCAAAAGAAAAAAAAAAAGGAGACGCGGTGCGAGCCGGGGGGACTTACCGAGCACGCCCAGGCGGTAATTCATGGTGACCACGATGACGTTGCCGTAGGCGGCCAGCACGCTAGCGTCGAACATGTTTCCGGTTCCTTCCATGTAGGAACCGCCGTGTATGAACAGCATGACCGGCTTCTTCCTACGGTCACGGATATCTAAACGCACACACACACACACACACACACACACACACACACACACACACACACACACACACACACACACACACACACACACACACACACACACACACACACACACACACACACACACAAGAGAGAAAGAGAGAGAGAGAGGGACAAGGGAAAGATTCAAAAGGAGCAAATTAGTCACTGTTCTTCAGAATCCTCTCCGGTGAGCAACACACACTGGCTTTGGGGCTGAAGTGCTCTCTATGCTGAGAATCACATTCCCTTTCACCGGACTTATAATACAGAGGACAAGGTCCTTGCAATGCTGCCTTTGTGGTTTTGCTTTCACCCAACCAACATATTCATATTCTTACGTCTTACATGATCACAGTGGCGATGAAAATCCATTTCTGAAGTGATCATTCTTTCATTATGCGCGTGTCTCCATCACTGCTAATGGGAAAGAGTCACGGTGTGCTGCTCACCATTAGTTGCAAGAACTAGCCCAGCAATTGTGGGAACCGACCCAAACTTCTATGTTTTTTCTACCTTTAGTAAGCCACAGATACAAAGCAGTGGCTAGAGACAAGGAGGCCAGCTCCAGGAATGCATATTTGTAATACTTGGACATTTGTAATTGAAGGCACAAGTATACTTTGTTTCTGGTAATATATGAATTGTGGAAGCAAAAATTGTGTCAGTCAACAGAACAGGCAGTGTAAAATACTTAGTAGGACAGCTGTAATTGCATATCAGCTAATGACATGAAGCCTTGTACACATCCTGTCATCTAGGATTTAGTACTTGACAATGGAGACCTCAGACTACACACACTTTCGTCCAGAGCAATTTACATTTGATTTATACAATCAACTCAAACAGCTGGATATTCACTGAAGCAAATCCAGGAATTTTCACAAGGGTACAACAGCAGAGGGAATCGAACCCACAACCTTTGTGTTACAAGCCCAAACCCCTAACAATTATCTCCGAACAACATCTCACATCTCGTTTCTGGTGGAATATTCAGATTTAGTTCCTGGGAATTAAAGCTGGGATGCATTAATAAGGATGCACTAATAAGAATTAATAACTGCGATGCATTAATAAGCATTGCAAAAAAAAAATTTGAAAGTTAAATGCTTATTTGGAATTTACATCACTTTCTCTGCTATTATTGTGTCAATAAAAATATTTTTACAAACAGAAATACATGTATGTCTAACATATTTTTTATGTCTCTCAGAAAATGAAAACGAAACAAATGAGAGAAATGGCCTCAGTTGGATAAACATAATAAATGACTTAATTGTTCTAGGCCTTAATACAGATAGTCAATAGGACTAGTAACAAATGGCATTAAAATTCCATCTAAGCTCATATATATATATCAAAAAGGCGAAAATTAATAAAAATGAGTTCAGAAACGTTAATTTTTTTAAAACGGTGTAAGACCCTCGAATTTCATTCACAAATTGCAGTAATTTTTTTTACACAAAAAGCAGTCAACTCAAACCAATCATGAAAACCTGAAAACTCCTTTGCAACACCAGACAATGCACTCAAAACCACATCCCTGCGCATAAAAATTAAACACTTCCATCAAAACAATACACAATGTCATCAAATAATTGCTCATATTATATCACCTGCATAGGGGTGTACTAGAGTAGCAACATTATCATAAAAATATTTATTATGTTTTTGACCCAATTAGGCCATGACATATTTACTGTTTCCATTTTAGAAATATTGTACCAGAAAATATGGATGTCATGGCATATTCGCTGCTGCGATCGTCTCTCCATCTGTGTCCTTCTCTACTTTCCCATTGTCTGAATAAAGTAAAAATATACAAGGAGGGTGAACTGTCCACTCCCCTTTAAAAAAAACATATTTTACCTAAAGAAACAGTATTTCACTATAAAAGAGAAAGCCCCAGCAGCCTCAGACAAGTAACAGAGCTTACAAATAATGTGAACATATTTATGATAAGGTCCAGACAGCTTATTGTTAATTTATGGTGCTCGTACAGGTGAGGTTTCAATTAATTCATCTGGCAGTGCTTGCTTGTCAGTTGAAACATGAACACAAGGCACTTATTAGGAAAAATGCGCCGACTGCGGAGTTGTGTGTGAAGTGGGATTTGAAACTGCAATTTGTGTGAAAATAAGTAAAACATGTCTATATTTATGCAGAAGGAGTTCATCGTATTGACACTTTGGCCTTTGTTGTTGAACTCTGTCCACAGTTTCAGTTACAGTGCGTAAACAATTCAGAAAAAAGAAGCGTACTAGCAGTAGACAATTTTCAAGAGATGTCACTAGAAAGTGCAGCCAAATTGATCATGGTTGGAGCTAAAAGCATCAGAGACACCGTCAGTTCACCGAGTCCAGGCCTCCCCACATGGTCATTCCCCCCATTAGACAAGTACATTTTCAAAGTGATGAGATCGCAAACATGCCTCTCTTTGCAGCAGAATTACTAATTAGTAACAGCAACCAGCAGCACATAAATGAGTAATTACGCCGAGTGAGAAAGAAGCTTCCGGATTGGAGAGAAACAGCACCGCATTTCCTTCTCTAAGTTTCAAAATCCCATCACTCTTTCCTTGTCTTTGTGCTTTCATTTCCAAAAGCAGCCTCCGCAGATCTAGCCATAAAAGAAATACTCACTCGACGACTCAAACTGCATTACGTAACACACAAAAAAGTGCCGCGCAATGCTTCGACATCATTGTCGTCTTATGTAGCCCGTATTTCCCAATCCTGTTATTTTCTGGTTTAAGGTTGAAGTGTGTGTGTGTGTGCGTGTGGGGGGGGGGGGGGTCTCAATTCTACACTTTTTCTCATGGGTTTATACATTGCAGCCAAAGCGATAGACAATGTTCAAATGCAGAAAGCTCAATCGTCAAAACACTAAACTAATTCTGAAAAACTACAAATGCCTTTCAATCAAATTTCAATTCCAAATCACGCTTTCTCAAAGGGTCTCCCACTCTGTCTTGTGTTCACACGGAAAATCTGTGTTTGCGAGTGAAAAACTGAATAAATTCCGACAGACCCTGTGCAAACATTTTTATGGCAGAAAAGCATCGTGAATATTCATTTGTTTTGGAGACAAACGGCTCTCTTTAGTTTTGCTACTTGGTCCTCACGGCAAAGCAACATGACTATTTTTTTAGGACCTTTTCAGCTTTATTGGACGGTACAGTGTAGAGAGACGGGAAGAATGGGGAACGAGAGAGACATGCGACAAAGGTCGCGCGGCCGGATTTGAACCGCCACTGTCGCGGCTCGCAACGAGCATGTGCACGGCGCTCGACAGGCCGCGCCCCCGTGACACCGCGCGGCAATATGACTTTTTTATTTCCTCTGCTAAGCCTGTGCTCACCGCAATTTCAGAGACCGAGCGTTCGCCCCGCTAAGCACACCGGCTGAACGGCACGGGAGGACCGCATTTCGCGAGAGGTTGGTGCTTGTAACCTATCAACCCGACATGGCCGTTGCAGCGCTTTTGAGGTTTTTGATGTGTCATATCATCTGTGAACGTTGGATGCTGTTTAAACGATGCGTGCAAACAATAAAATAAAAAAAAGTAATGAGATGTCATTGGCCAGATAGACCTGAGGGGGGGCAGCATCTGTGGCAAATGCCCTACATTTAAGCCAATTAGGGGCACGAGAAGAGCTGTTCATTTAAGGGCATGTGTGTGTGCAGGTATTTCTGCACACCCCATTGGTCCCCTGATTTCACACAGCTAACGTGAAAGAGTTCTGGAATGGAGCGTTTCTCTTAATGAAGTGGGACAAAAAAAAAACCTTCAGATTGTTGAAATAGTGCCAGGAATGTCTCAAAGCTCCACCAAATCACTCTTCAGCAAAAAACATAATAAATAAATAAATAAGAAATTATAAAAGTAATCAAGAAAATTCATTGTTTCATTGTCATCGTTGCCAACATTGTGATCAACATCATAATAATGCCAAGGTGTGACAGGAAAATGCAGTCCAAAAAGTAGAGAAAGTACCCAGAATGCATCAAGGCTGAGATCAACCAACCAGTGTAAATCTAATTAGCTTCTGCCAAAGTGGCTCAGGTGACTGTAAATCCAGATTGACTGCCATTGTGCAGGGACAACCATGAGCTGTACTCTTACAATCTAAGCTTTACAGTCTTAGGGTAAGTACACTATAGATCACTTTTTTTTTTAGCTGTAAACGTGTTTGTATGCCTACAATATAATGAAACGTATTCATCCATTCTGTTATTTCAACAATTCTGAAATAATAATGTATATCATAAGAAACTGGTAAAAAAGCGTCTTGGTGCTGGCCTCTAATGGTTGAAATTTTCTTTCCGTTCCCCACTCTGCCCCCGCCCCAATCGTGATGTCAGAGTACCTCTTTGGTGGTACCGCTACGTCATATAGATCATTGTTGCTGCCAACAAGGGGAATAGCCGGCACCTGATTGGTTCGACCCACTATGGTCCTTTGGGTTTCGGCTCCACGCTTTTAAACCGGAACAACGTGGGGTCCTGTTCATAAACTCTCTTATTCCACCTAAATAGTCTACTAAAATATGTTTCTGAAAATATTTGATGTGAGAAAATAGGCCATGCAGTTGCTGAATCTTGATTCATGTTTGATTGGCAATGTCTAGTTTGACAGTTTGATCAGAGTTATTCGAAATCATTTCTACAATGTACGTTAATTTATGCAAATGATGATTGGACACACCACCTCCGCCCCCACCCCTCTCCCTCACTCACCCCACAGTATTTTTTTAAATTGTGTAGTGGGCGGAGACAGGCTGAGACAGTGTGTGCACTTACTCTTAATACTTCACAAACATGTAACCAAAATGAAAGACTAAGGGCCTGATTTACTAAGACCCTCAGCATGTGCAAAAACCTTTAGCACAAGCAAAACCAATAACATGACCAATTATCTCTCATGGAATTTGTTTTGCACCAATCATTGGCTGTGTTATAGCTTTGCGTGTGCTAAAACGTTTTTGCACATGCTAAAGTCTTAATAAATCAGGCCTC
>CM056393.1:8461625-8464125 GCA_029718625.1 Synaphobranchus kaupii
TGACGTATATTGACTTTCCATGGGCTTGTGAAAAGCGTTTCGAAGCCAAATGACACAATTACTTAACAAATCGGCACACGGGGAGACATTAGATGAAGAAAAAAACACCTATTACGACTACGTTCTTGGGGGAAAATTTATTGACCTTGTATTTTGACCGTATTTGGTACCATTGACTTGCATGGAAAAAGGCCTGAAAGACCAATACTGCAATACTGGAGCCAACCACACTGGCGCCAGAGAGCAATGCTCTCAACAACACCAGGAAGTGAGCTTCAGTAAGGAAGCCTGGTGTTGGCCCGTTGGGGTTACCTGCTGATTAATGACTAATGAATGGAGTGAGTGCAGGAACTGTAAATCCTGGGACAGATTAGGCCTGTATCTCCTCTGCAGCCTCAGTTCCACAATGAGCCCAGGAAGTTCACCCGATCAATCAATCGACTGATCAATCCATCAAGCCCAGCCCTGTAATGCCTCTCCACAACCTTGGCCGCCAGAGAGGAGCAACTGTTTTGTTTGAAAGTTACAAGAGTGTGTGGTGTGTTTGTGGTTCTGTGTGTGTGTGTGTGTGTGTGTGTGTGTGTGTGTGTGTGTGTGCGTATGTGTGCGCGTGCTTGTGTGTATGTGAGCATGTGTGTGTGTGTGTGTCTATGGGTGAATAGCAACAGCCTGTTTACCCCAAAGGGCTGTTTTCCCTGAGGGGGGTGGGAGGGGTGGGGGGTAAAGTAGCCCCCCAGGAGGAGAGTAAAAGCCCCCCAAAGTTGTGTGATCCTCGATACACAGTGACATCATCACAGCAGTGACATCATGGCTGGCAAGCCGGCGATGACACTGCTGTGGCCCGAGCAGAGCGGCCAATCAGGCGCGGTCTCCTTCAGCCGTGTCCGTCAGCCTCGCTGTTACCGTGGACGCGCCCCACTGCTCGTCTCTTTTTTCAGCGGTCGGCTGTGTGTGTGCGCGCGTGTGTGCGCGTGTGTCCCAGCGCTCAGCCACGCCCCACTCCGCACAGCCCCTGCGATCGATGCACTGAGTCACCGCTTTACTTTAAAGTCTGCATCCATGAGAGCGTCGGAAAGCAGCAGGGAGCCAGGCCAGGCCCGGGTCAAGCGCCCGTTAGAAATACTCCCGGACTTTATAGGGCTTGTAAACCTGTGAAAACGTTTCCCGCAGATCCCTGGAAGCTTTCAAAGGGATATGAATCACAGCGACACAGCAGTCCTACAAAATTAAACCCCCCCCCCCCCCCCCGTTATAGCGTAACGTTTAAACCAACCAGTCCGGCCCGAGGTACATCCTGCTCAAACGGAGCTCCTACCTTCAGTTTTAGTCTGTTTTATTTTATTAGGACTGAGACTGGTTTTGGTCCCAGCAGGTCCCCCTCTGTCCTATTCCCCCAATACCCAAACCCCCCAACAACTATTTAGTATGAAATTGTTTGTTTGTGATTTAGGCTGTAGAAGTTGTGTGTTTGTGTATTTGTCTGTGATGTAGGCTGTAGAAGTTGTTTGTTTGTTTGTTTGTGTGTTTGTTTGTGATGTAGGCTGTAGAAGTTGTATGTTTGTCTGTGATGTAAGCTGTAGAAGTTGTATGTTTGTTTGTGATGTAGGCTGTAGAAGTTGTTTGTGTTTGTTTGTGATGTAGGCTGTAGAAGTTGTTTGTGTGTTTGTCTGTTATGTAGGCTGTAGAAGTTGTTTGTGTGTTTGTATGTGATGTAGGCTGTAGAAGTTGTTTGTTTGTTTGTTTGTTTGTGTGTGTGTTTGTGATGTAGGCTGTAGAAGTTGTATGTTTGTCTGTGATGTAGGCTGTAGAAGTTGTATCTTTGTTTGTGATGTAGGCTGTAGAAGTTGTTTGTGTGTTTGTATGTGATGTAGGCTGTAGAAGTTGTTTGTGTGTTTGTCTGTGATGTAGGCTGTAGAAATTGTTTGTGTGTTTGTCTGTGATGTAGGTTGTAGAAGTTGTTTGTGTGTTTGTCTGTGATGTAGGCTGTAGAAGTTGTTTGTGTTTGTCTGTGATGTAGGCTGTGGAAGTTGTTTGTGTTTGTTTGTGATGTAGGCTGTAGAAGTTGTTTGTGTTTGTTTGTGATGTAGGCTGTAGAAGTTGTATGTTTGTCTGTGATGTAGGCTGTAGAAGTTGTTTGTGTGTGATGTAGGCTGTAGAAGTTGTGTGTTTGTCTGTGATGTAGGCTGTAGAAGTTGTTTGTGTGTTTGTTTGTGATGTAGGCCGTAGAGAGAATGGCGGGTTTCTAAGGCAACCGCAAGCCCCTCCTGAGTGAGGTCAGACCCTCTCTAAGGCCTCTGGGTAAGGACCCCTTGCCCAGAGAACAAAGAGGCCATTTTGGAGTGATTAATCCTGTTAAGTAATGAAGGGGATTGAGGATGAAAGACCCCCCCCCCCCCCCCCCCCCACGCTACTTTATTCATTTATTTATTATTTATTTGTGCCATTCTCTGCACATTTTATGGGGCATTACATTACTGTGATGGTGCACAATGGCTCCAGT
>CM056393.1:8469125-8474125 GCA_029718625.1 Synaphobranchus kaupii
GAACAGGCTGGCTCTTTATACCTTTTTCCCACTGTAGAGCTGGAACAGGCTGGCTCATTATACCCCTTTCCCATCGTAGAGCTGGAACCAGGCTGGCTCATTATAGCCCTCTCCCACTGTAGAGCTGGAACAGGCTGGCTCATTGTAGCCCTTTCCTACTGTAGAGCTGGAACAGGCTGGCTCGTTATAGCCCTTTCCCACTGTAGAGCTGGAACCAGACTGGCTCATTATAGCCCTTTCCCACTGTAGAGCTGGAACCAGGCTGGCTCATTATACCCCTTTCCCACTGTAGAGCTGGAACCAGGCTGGCTCATTATAGCCCTTTCCCACTGTAGAGCTGGAACAGGCTGGCTCTTTATACCTTTTTCCCACTGTAGAGCTGGAACAGGCTGGCTCATTATACCCCTTTCCCATCGTAGAGCTGGAACCAGGCTGGCTCATTATAGCCCTCTCCCACTGTAGAGCTGGAACAGGCTGGCTCATTGTAGCCCTTTCCTACTGTAGAGCTGGAACAGGCTGGCTCGTTATAGCCCTTTCCCACTGTAGAGCTGGAACCAGGCTGGCTCATTATAGCCCTTTCCCACTATAGAGTTGGAACAGGCTGGCTCATTATAGCCCTTTCCCATTGTAGAGCTGGAACCAGGCTGGCTCATTATACCCCTTTCCCACTGTAGAGCTGGAACAGGTTGGCTCATTATACCCCTTTCCCACTGTAGAGCTGGAACAGGCTGGCTCATTATACCCCTTTCCCACTGTAGAGCTGGAACAGGCTGGCTCTTTATACCCCTTACTGTAGAGCTGGAACAGGCTGGCTCATTATATTCCTTACTGTAGAGCTGGAACAGGCTGGCTCATTATATCCCTTACTGTAGAGCTGGAATAGGCTGGCTCTTTAGGGGGAACAGCAGCTTTAGACAGAGAGGGGCAACAACTGAGATGGAGAAAGAATGAGAGAGAGAGAGAGTCTCTTTGCCTTTACAACGCCTGCCTTGTCTCGCTATTTTTTAACATGCTGTGGAAGTGCAATTCTGCAATTTATTGTCAGGCCCATAAACCTCATTTGACTTTAATTGAATTGACAGACAGAGAGTGAGTCAGAATGAAAGAGGGAGAGAGAGGAAAAGGGAGAGAGAGAGGTCGATTTTGAGGTGTCCCCTGGAGATCGGGGTTCAGGCGGGCAGTCTGGGATAAACGGTGAGGTGTTCCCCTCGCCCAAAACCTGCTCCTCCCCCTGAGGTCCCACTGGCCTGCAGCCTGGGATAATTAAACTCGTTAGGGGATCGTTAAGGGATCGTTAGCGGATCGTTAGGGGATCGTTGGCGGATCGTTGGCTGATTAGCTGAATGGAACATGAGATGCAATGCTATGCTTTGTGGACCCCTAAAAACGGATCACAGTATTCCGTGCCACATATAGTGGTTGTGATAATGGTGATTATTATTATTATTATTATTATTATTATTAATATTATTATTATTATTATTATTAAGAATTAATCATTCCTAGGTTACCTCCACCTACCTTCAGAACTGTTGAGAAGCCACAGCACTTAACTCACATGGTAATTCTCTGTGATGCAAGAAATTAATCTGCCACTTCTGGTTTATAGAAGAAGCAAATTGAGATTAAAAAAACGCATGATTTAAAGACCAAAAAAAGAAACCTGAATTAGTCATCAGTGCTGTTTGTATTGAAATTGAACTATTTAAACCTATGTGGCGCTGCCTAGTGTATAATTAGTTAACCTCTATAGTGCTGCAGAGTGTATTACTATTTAAACCTCTATGGTGCTGACGAGTGTATAATTAGTTAACCTCTATGGTGCTGTAGAGTGTATTAAACCTCTATGGTGCTGATGAGTGTATAATTAGTTAACCTCTATGGTGCCGCAGAGTGTATAACTCAACTATTTAAACCTCTATGGTGCCGCTGAGTGTATAACTATTTGTTCCTATGTTTTATTCCGTGTTATATTGTCTTTTATTTCATTGTGTTTTATTGCATTTTGTTTTATCCTATTTTATTATTTTATTCTATCCTAGTTTATTAGTTTTTATTGTGTTTATTGAATGTTATATTGTTTTATCCAATATTTTCCTGTTTTAACTGTTTATTATTATTTCCCTAGTGTGAAGCACTTTGGGCTGCTACTTGATGTATGAAAGGTGCTATATAAATAAAGTTTATTATTATTATTATTTAAACCTCTATGGTGCTACAGAGTGTATAACTATTTAAACCTCTATGGTGCCGCAGAGTGTATAGTGTATAACTATTTAAACCTCTATGGTGCCGCAGAGTGTATAGTGTATAACTATTTAAACCTCTATGGTGCCGCAGAGTGTATAATATCTACATAAACCTCTATGGTGCTGCAGAGTGTATAATATCGACATAAACCTCTATGGTGCTGCAGAGTGTATAACTATTTAAACCTCTATGGGCTGCAGAGGGTATAATATCTACCTAAACCTCTATGGTGCTGCAGAGTGTATAATATCTACCTAAACCTCTATGGTGCTGCAGAGTGTATAATATCTACATAAACCTCTATGGTGCTGCAGAGTGTATAATATCTACATAAACCTCTATGGTGCTGCAGAGTGTATAATATCTACATAAACCTCTATGGTGCTGCAGAGTGTATAATATCTACATAAACCTCTATGGTGCTGCAGAGTGTATAATATCTACATAAACCTCTATGGTGCTGCAGAGTGTATAATATCTACATAAACCTCTATGGTGCTGCAGAGTGTATAAATCGTCCTCTCTGAATACTGTGGACCCTAAAGCAAATGAGCCAATCAGGGGCTGGCGTGTCTGTGCAAGGAACTGCACTGGAGTTGAAATGTTTAAAGCTGGTGGCAGAATGAAATGCAAGATTGAGTTCTCACTGGATTTTCACTGGATTTCCTAGCCGCGGGTAAACCCCGTAAAAATCCTGTTAGCCCCAGTAGCTAACTAGCGAGTGGGAAAGGGATATGGGATTAACCAATTAGCATCGGGATTACTACTGGGGGAGGAAAACCGACGCTCATTTTCCCAACTTGTTGGTCTGCTTTGAGCAGGATTTTTCCAGAAATGCTGTGCGTATAGAAAATTGACGCCAAGGCATTCTCCGGAACAGGCCCAAGATGGTGTTTGTGTTTATATATGTGTGTGTGTGTGTGTGTGTGTGTGTGTGTGTGTGTGTGTGTGTGTGTGTGTGTGTGTGTGTGTGTGTGTGTGTGTGTGTGTGTGTACGTGTGTGTGTGTGTGTCTGCGTGTGTGTGTTCTCATTCTACCTGCATTAACCTGTGCTCACCTCTAATGCAGTCAGTGCTGTCCTCTTTGAGCTGGTGACAGCACAGGTACACTCACCTGTGCTCACCTCTAACACAGTCAGTGCTGTCCTCTTTGAGCTGGTAACAGCACAGGTACACTCACCTGTGCTCACCTCTAACGCAGTCAGTGCTGTCCTCTTTGAGCTGGTGACAGCACAGGTACACTCACCTGTGCTCACCTCTAACGCAGTCAGTGCTGTCCTCTTTGAGCTGGTGACAGCACAGGTACACTCACCTGTGCTCACCTCTAACAGAGTCAGCAGTGGAATCACACTCAGGTCACACACTGCCCTCTGCACATGAGAATGCCGTTCCGCTGCACTGCTTTGAGCTGTGTCATTAGATTTATTTATTTATTCATGTATGTATTTATTACTGGGGTCGGGGAAGTGGCCTGTGAATTGGGGGGGGGACCCCAGAGACCTGTGAGCGCCTTGTCCCGTGTTTGTCCACGGTAGTGTACCGGGGGGTTGGAGGGGGTTACAGGCTCAAATCCCAGGCAGGGCATAGCTCCACTGTACCCTTGAGTTGGGTGCTTAACCTGAATTGCTTTAATAAATTATCCAGATTTTAAAATGGATTATCTGTTAAAAAAAAAGAAAAGCGCAACTTTGCATTGCATGAGAAACTATTTATGGGTAATATAAATAAATGTGATTTTTAGAATGTATGGGGTGTGAGCCTGGTGCTTTGATTGGCAGGTTCCTGAAGTGTGTGTGTGTGTTTGGGACCATACAGTAACACACATCCAAATACAGTACTTTACACATCAGTAAACTCTCAATTAAACCAGGTTATGGTATTTTCATGATTTGGGTTATATTTTTACGTTGGCTTGTTATGGATGTTACCTGCATGTATGCAGTATTATATTTGAGTCCCGGCGCGGTGCTTTAAGTGATGTTGGGAGCTGGAGGTTCTAAAGGAACGGGACGTTTTCAGCAGGAGAGAGGGGGTGTTTTTGGGAGGGGCTGGTGGGGGTAGGGGGATAGGGGGTTGGGGGGGGAATCTGTATCTGCTTCTTTTAGGGGAAACGCCTGAGAATGTCTCTGTGTCCTTTATTCAAACTCTCTCTCCCTCCACTTTCTCTCTCCCTCTATCTCTCTCTCTCCCCTGCTCTCTGTCGCCGCCCCGCAGGTTGGAATGGGTGGAGATAATCGAGCCGCGGACGCGGGAGCGCATGTACGCCAACCTGCTGACGGGGGGAGTGCGTGTGGGACCCCCCCCAGGGGGTGCAGATCAAACGCACAGGGGACAACCAGTGGTGGGAGCTGTTCGACCCCAACACCTCCCGGTTCTACTACTACAACGCCTCGTCACAGCGGACGGTCTGGCACCGGCCCCAGGGCTGCGACATCATCCCGCTCGCCAAGCTGCAGACGCTCAAGCAGAACAGCGACTCGCCGCGGCGCGTCTCCGCCGACAACAGCCCCGCCCACAGCGCCGCCGCCAGCCAGGAAGGAAGCACCTCCTCCTCGCTCGACCAGGAGCTCGCCGAGAAACCCCCCGCAGGAGGACGAGAGGAGGGAGAGAGGTGAGGGGTGAGCGGGGGGAGGGGAGGGAAGGAATAGAGGGAGGAAGGAAGGAAGGATGGACAGAGAGAGGGAGAGAGGGAGAGAGGGAGGGAGGGTGAAATAAGATAAGATGAGGTGAGCCGTTATTGTCTCCAGGAGA
>CM056393.1:8484125-8492171 GCA_029718625.1 Synaphobranchus kaupii
CTAGTGTCCTGTTGTTTTGTAGTCAAGAAGGTTTTCCGAATCTGTCTGAGGAACGATCTGGAATACCCCCTTGGTTTTAATGCATTGAAGAGGGTTTTGGTAGCCCCCTCAAAGTCTGTAATCTGTGTGCAGATTCTGTTGAACCTTAGCAATTGGGATTTAATCAGGCCTCTGAATGTATGTTTCGGGTGGAGACTGTCCTTGTGTAAGAGTGCATGTGTGTCTGTGTCTTTAAAGAAAACTTTAGTGTCTAATGTGTGTGTTTGGGGAAATGAGGGCCCCTTGTATGTGGTAGTGTCCAAAAAATTGATGTGTTCATAGTGTGTGGTGTGTTTAATTGTGATAGATGTATGGTGCGTGTTGAGGATCTGAATGAAGTGTTTGAAATCTTCTGAGCTATGTGTCCATGTTCCCCAGATGTCATCTAAATACCTAAAATAATCAGTGGGAAGTTTGGGACATTTTTCAAAAACAGTCTCCTCCCAATGTGCCATGTAAATGTTGGCATAGGCCGGTGCAAATTTTTTGCCCATAGCTGTGCCACTGGTCTGTAAGAAGAATTCTTTATTGAATTCAAAGTCATTTTTGGTGAGGTTTATCTCCAGTAATTGCAGGAGGACTGTATCCAGTCGATTGTTGTCCGGGTACTTTTCCATCCATGTTTTTACCGCTGTTAATCCCGCTGCTGTGTTTATGTTGGTGTAGAGACTATCTATGTCTATGGTGAACAGGATGGCTTCTTCCGGTATTTTGGCGTTTTTTATTTTGTTTATGAAATCATATGTGTCTTTGATGTAGCTTTTGTGTTTTGTGGACAGTGGGTTATTCAGCTATCCTATAGGATTTGCTGTTGCAGTCTGAAATAATAGGCCTCCCTGCTGGGACCTCATATGGTATGCTCCAGGATTCTGGTGGCTTGTGTATTTTAGGGAGGAGGTAAAAAATCCTAGGTCTCGGGTTGTCCTCTCCCCTCAGGTAAAAACTTTTTTCGTGATGTATTTGTTTTCTACTAGTGTCTGTATGATGGCATGTATTTCCTGGGCCGTGTCTGGGTATATGGGTCCATCTAATTTTCTGTAATGTGTTGTGAAGTTGTCTATAGGCTTCCTGTGTGTATTGTGTTCTGTGTCATGACCCTGGCGGGGGGCTGGACCTAAACGCACGACAAGGAGGCAGAGGTGCAAGAAAAGGGAGTTTATTGTAGCTTGGGGTAGTCCCAAGCTGTACACAGAATCATAAACAATAAATATCAAGTCAGGAGATTCTCCGGGACTTGAATGTGCTCCAAGCTGGAGCTGGGCTTGGTACTGGATACTGGAGTTCCAAACCGGAACTGGGCAGGACAGGAAACAGGAACGGGATCACAGGAACTGGATCACGGGAACATGGAGTTGTTCCAAACCGGAACTGGACTTGGTACAGGAGACTGGAGTTCCAAACCGGAACAGGGCTGGACTTTGGACAGGATAGTCAAACGGGAACATGGGGTTGTTCCAAACCGGAACTGGACTTGGTACAGGAGACTGGAGTTCCAAACCGGAACTGGACTGGACCTTGGACTGGACGGAAGGTACCGCAACACAAACAGGGAGTGGTAAACAGCTACAGACTGGCAGAAACAGTAAAGTGGTGGTTAACGAGACAGGCAATATACAGGCAGGAAGAACCGCAAGCAAACAGGACTGGTTAGCAACAACAGAAGGCAGTGAGCATTAAAGCCCCGAGACAGAACCAAACTGAAGTTAGCAGCAAGGACAGGGATTCAAGGGCCAGGATACAAATGAACAACGTTACAGAGTAGCAACAAGGATAATGAACCAGCCCTGGAGGGCAGACAGCAGGTGGGTTAAATAGGGGAGTGTAATTGGAAACAATCAAGAAAAGCATGCAAATGTGTGAGTGGGTAATTGACAAAGCGGAGTGAGAGGAATGCATGCTGCAACGGAGAAGGGAGATAGGCTAAGACAAGAGTGGGGAAAAGGAGTGAAACAAGCGGAGGGAACACGCCCAGTCTGCAGCAAAGGGGAAAACACGGACAAAGGGAATCAAACATGAAACGGAGGGACATGGCAAAACACGGAAAACAGACAGGATGGGAACGGGACGGGAACGGGACGTTACATTCTGTCCATAATGACTATGGCACTTCCCTTGTCTGCTGGTTTGATAATTATTTGCTTGTTTTTAGCCAGCTGTAGTAGTGCTTGGCTCTCCCCTCTGCTGAGGTTGTTTTGGTCTTTGTGGGTTTGTGGGTTCAGTGCCTTAATTAGTGTGTTGTCCTCTTTAATAATCTGTGTAATCTCTTCTGGGATTTGTTCTGGTCTGGGTTCCCAGATGGATCTTCGTGTGAAAGGTGTCTGTTCCCTGGTTTCCGCCCCCTCAAAGAAAGCTGCCAGCTTCAGTCTCCTGTGGAACTCCTGGACTTGTCCTTTGAGGGTTTATTTTTGTTTTCTGCAGATATTTACTGTGGGTATAAATGACAGACCCCTGTCCAGTAGCTGAAGTTGGTCTTCTGTAGGTGTAAAGTTGTTACTCAATAGTATAATGTTTTTGTTCCCCTCCCTGTTTGTGCTTGGGCTTGTGGGGATTGTCAGTTTAAATGGTGCAGCCAGTGGTTCAGTATGTTTGTTGCTGTCCTATCTGTCCAGTGGATGTTGTCTTGTGCGGTGCAGAAGTCCTCCTCTGGAAGCTTAGGGACATGGGGCATGTTCCTGTGGATGTGTTCATTTATCTCTTCCAAGTTGGACCTCTGGTAGGGTTCTAGGTTCACAGAGTGATTGATGAGTGGAATCCAGATCTCCGCTGATGGAAAGGTGGTTTTGGCCATCTTCAGCATATTCTGCAACTGCTTGATAGCTGTTTTCTTTGGGTGCTGGTCCTTGTTACTGATTCCAAAGGATAGGGTGACTCTCTGTACCTTGGGATCCACCACTGTCTTTTCCAGGAGGCCCGCCGCATGTTGGAATGTTGCCCCGGGGTAGCTGTCAATCTGAAGATCCCTCCTGGAGTATGACTGGATCCTGGAGAGGTTGGAGTCCCCTAAGATGATGTTTGGTTTTCTGACCGTGATTTTCCATTCCTGGATTTTTCTGGTGGTCCTGGGATGTCGTGTGGGGTGGAAGGTTCCATCTTCCACTCTGGCCCTCATGGCATGGGGCTGGGGACTGGGGGTGGGTGTGGGGGCAGGCGTGGGGTTAGGGTTGGGGGTGGGTGTGGGGGTAGGTCTGGGTAGGTGTGGAGCCAGAGTTGTAGCGGTCCCGTGTGGTCCTTGGGGGTCGTTGCGGCAGTGGTACCGGTTCCCAGTCCCTGTGGTGTCCTGTGATTCCACTGCTTGTCCTGTTTCTCTGGTGGTGTAGTGCTTCCTGAGGCAGAACTGTCCTCTCAGCGTTCCGTCTTGGTGCCGGGCTTCCGGGGGGATATGTCTGCCTCAGAGCTGGCCACTCCCTCTGGTACTGGTCCTGGGGTGGTGCGACCGTGGTTCTCCCTGTTGTGGGTGGTGGAGTGTCAGCCAGTACTGAAAATCTGTTGTTTGTGGAGACTGCGCTTGTAGTGCTCCTGGGAGTGAGGATGGGGGTGAATGTTTTTTTGGCAATGTCCAGGGTGGTCGGGTGCAGTCTTCTGCCAAACTTCTTTTTGGCCCACCTGGTAGCCACCTGGAATGCCTCCGGCCAGTTTGAAAGATGAATGTTCTCCAGTTTATTGGTGAGGTGTCCCAGGTTCTCCAGGTAGTGTTCTTCCAGGATCTGCAAGCATGTGTGGAGCCAGTTCAGGGCATTCCCCGCCAGCTTCACCATGGTGTTGTCTGTCGGGGAGGCTGGTTTCACCAGGGTGGCCAGTTCCTGCATCTTCTTTTGTAGGCTGGCGGGTGAAGTAGTCCTGCCTCCAGATACTGCGGTGTTCTGCAGGTGGTGTGTCGTCTGGATGATCCTGAAGAGAATTCTGGTAGCCTCCGCAAAGGCTGCCATGGCTCTGGGTGTATGTGCGGTGTTGTTTAGGTGTGGTTGTTTTTTTTGTGTGTTTTTTTTAGTGCAAGCGGCGGTGTGCGGTTTGGCTGATTGATAGCGTGCTTTGTTAACTCAAGGTTAATGCATACCAATGCAGCCTATACTTACCCAGACTGGTACCTTGTAGCTTAGTTGACACCGTTAGGTTTCCACTACAAGATAGTACAGTCTCTGTAGTGCTGTGTCTGTATATCCGATCCGTGTCCTGTAGCTGGTGTCTCCAGAAATAATATGCAGTTAAAACTGCAGTTTTGTGTAATAAATTGATCCTTTTTTGCTCACACACACTCTCACACACACACACACACACACACACACACACACACGCGCGCGCACACACACACACACACACACACACACACACACACACACACACACACACACGCGCGCACACACACACACACACACTCACACACACACACACACACACACACACACACACACGCGCGCGCACACACACACACACACACACACTCACACACACACACACACACACACACACACACACACACAGAGAATGGAGGATAGAGAGAAAGCAAAGTGAGGAGTCTGGATAGAGAGAGGGAGGGAGAGGGAGGGAGAGAAGGAGAGAGAGAGATGGAGAGAAAGGGAGAGGGAGGGAGAGAAATTGAGGGAGAGAGGTAGAGGAAAATAGAGATACAGAGGGAGAGAATGTGTAAATTGATTTGAAGGTCGAATGTCCATGAATTATTTATGGTGGAGAAACAACGTGCACTTTGTTGTGGGTTTCCAGCTTAAGACAGAGGGGGAGAGATGGAGGGAGCGAGTGAGAGACAGAGAGAAAGAGAGAGACGGGGAGAGATGGAGGGAGTGAGTGAGAGACAGGGAGAGAGAGATGGAAAAGGAGAGAGCGAGAGCAGATGAGAGAGAGAGGGCTGAAGAGAGAGAAAGAGAGAGATGAATATTCACACTGGCAGGGGGAAATAGCAGAGGTGCATTGTGGGTACTGGAGCTTTGACACTGTCTTAGAAGTGTAGTGTACTCTTGTTCTTCTCAAAATACAGACCTCATCATTCTATTCTCTAAACAACCCCCCACCTCCACCCCAAACGGTGCACACAGGGGGCCCTCTGTTGTCCATCCAGGATTAGGACACAAAGATTTTAGCAAACTTGGACGTTCCACCGAAGCCCTGATGTGATTTCACACATTTCGCTCACTCTCTCTCCCTCCCTCCCTCTCTCTCTCTCTCGCAATTTAAAAAAAAAGATCTATTCAGCTCTATTCAAATTCACTTTATTGGCATGACGATGTTGCCAGAAGCATATTCTGAAATGACAATTAACAATTTGAACCAGGAGACAGAGAGAGAGAGAGAGAGGGAGAGCGAGAGGGAGGGAGAGCGAGAGAGAGAGAGAGAGACAGAGAGAGAGAGAGGGAGAGCGAGAGGGGGAGAGAGAGAGAGTTTCTGACAAGGAGCCCCGCCCTGTCACTCAGCCCCGCGCTGTCTCTCAGCCCCGCCCTGTCACTCAGCCCCGCCCTGTCACTCAGCCCCATAAGCTGAAGGAGGAAGCATATCCCTCTTCCCATCTCTCTGCTGGCCTTATATACTTCATTTAGGGTTGCAATGGCATGTGCTTGGTCAAGGAAGGTATGTCTCATATCCTGTTCAGACCTTGCAATTCATCTTTGTCCCCTGACCATATTCTACTACTATGCTGAAACCTACACTACAAGAGACATTCAATATAAATACAGATAACAGTTTTATTCAACTTCCTTATCTCAGTCTTCCATGTAAACATATTTGATTAATAATGTGGGCTACACTGTGTGGCTAGCTAGCAGTGTTGGTCCAAGTAAGTCATAAGTTAGTTTTACTTATAGAATTAGTGAGATTTAATGCCAGCTGAACACTTTTCAAAGTTCAGTTGTTAGTTTTTAGAGCTTTAAATAGTAGCTTATCTTAAAGGGTAAGTACACTCTAGATCACTTTTCCCCCCCCCCCGCTGTAAACGTGTTTGAATGCCTACCTTATAATGAAACTTATTCATGCATTCCGTTATTTGAACAATTCTGAAATAATATTGTATATCATAAGAAACTGGTAGAAAAGCGTCTTTGTGCTGCCCTCTAACGGTTGAAATTTCCTTTCTACTCCCCACACTGCCCCACCCCAATTGTGATGTCAGAGTACCTCTTTGGAGGTACCGCTACGTATTATGGATACTTGTCGTCACCCACAACGGAAACAGCCGGCACCTGATTGGTCCGACCAATTCTTTTGTTTCGGCTCCACGTTTTTAAACAGGAACAACGTGGTGTCCTGTTCAACTCTCTTATTCCACCTAAATAGTCCACTAAAATATGTTTCTGAAAATATTTGAGGTGAGAAATAGGCAAAGCAGTTGCTGAATCTTGATTCATATTTGATGTGCAACGTGTAGTTTGACAGTTTGATCCGAGTTATACGAAATCATTTGTACAATGTACGCTCATTTATGCAAATGACGATGGACACAGCTCCTCCGCCCCCACCCCTCTCCCTCACTCACCCCACAAAGTATTTCTCTAAATTGTGTAGTAGGCAGAGACAGGCTGAGACAGTAGGTGTACTTACTCTTTAAGAACTTAGCAGTAGTGTAGTATAATGGCGGGGAACTTTGATTACAACTGAATGGTTCTGCGTCATTCCCAGATTCCCAGCTGGGCCCATTGTACCCTTGAGCAACGTACTTATCCTGAATTATTTCAGTGAAATATCCGGCTGCATATGAAAAAGTAATGAAAGATCAGTGTAAGTTGCTCTGGATAAGCATCAGCTAAATGCCTAAAATGTTATGAATTTGTGAGCTTTTTCTTCACGTCCATTGTCCATTAGAACCCTTATATGTGCTGTCTATACGTAGTGATTTCATTTTTAAAATGTTCACACGTGCAGATTTCAGTAAGTAGCGTTTCCACTGGATGTTGTTGATCCAATGCTGTGTAGTCTTGCTGACTGACAGGAACTCAGACTTCGCTTTCATAAAGCGCGGTGTGTTAAATTACGCTGTGAAATGCCTTTGGACCAGATCCTAATTGAAATATTGGGTTTGTTGTCTCCTCAGTGGGTATTGTGGTCTCCTGGATTTTCCTTTTAATACATTTACTGTCATGTTAGATTTTCTTGATGCAGTTAATGCCAGACTAAGGATAGCTAAGTTTCAGGGCTCAGGTGTTGAGTTAATTTGAGTCCCGTATACCCGACGTCTCGGCACCTCTCTTTAATTTGGTGCCAGGGCCCAGTTCTGACAGTACTGCTCCGGCAGACCAAGTTTCAGCTGTAACCCTTGTTGCCATGGGTAACAGCAGGACCAGATCATCTGCACATAGCAGAAACCTTTGACCTCCACGATGAACAGCCCGAGGCCAGGAGCTAAAGCACACTGCACTGATGTTTATCTGGATTTTTACATTTCTTACTGATTTACTGCCATTTGAGTCTTCCTCCAACGAGTTTGCCTTGACTTCACTGACGTCATAAAGCCCAGTTTTAAATCCATTATGGCTGGTCTTCAGCTGCTGCAGACTCATCCAGCAGTACTGCGGACCTATTGCATGCGTGTGTTAATCAGTGTAATGCAGGCCCATTACATGCGTGTGTTAAACAGTGTACTGCGGGCCCATTACATGTGTGTGTTAAACAGTGTACTGCAGGCCCATTACATGTGTGTGTTAAACAGTGTACTGCGGGCCCATTACATGCGTGTGTTAAACAGTATACTGCGGGCCCATTACATGCGTGTGTTAAACAGTGTACTGCGGGCCCATTACATGCGTGTGTTAAACAGTGTACTGCAGGCCCATTACATGTGTGTGTTAAACAGTGTACTGCGGGCCCATTACATGCGTGTGTTAATCAGTGTACTGCAGGCCCATTACATGTGTGTGTTAAACAGTGTACTGCAGGACCATTACATGTGTGTGTTAAACAGTGTACTGCGGGCCCATTACATGCGTGTGTTAAACAGTGTACTGCGGGCCCATTACATGTGTGTGTTAAACAGTATACTGCGGGCCCATTACATGCGTGTGTTAA
>CM056393.1:8492671-8505171 GCA_029718625.1 Synaphobranchus kaupii
CGTGCGTGCGTGCGGTGCGCGTGTAAATAGGAAGAGCTAAACCTGTTAGGGGGGGAGCCTATTCTCCTCTGGGGGATATTCAACCACTTATTCTGTGTCTCAATTAGTTTAGTCTCTCTCTCTTTTCTCTCTCTCTCGTCCTCTCTTTCTCTTCTCTGTGGCTCATATTTACGCATTAATTGCTTTAGTTGTAACCCCACATGTAGAGCCGAGTTTGTGTGATTGGGTAGTATTGTGTGAGTCCTAAAAAGTGGGCAGGTTTATAGCTGTGATTGGCTAATAGTGGAGAGCTGGATGTGAGGCTATAATGAGTCAGATCCAGGGCCTGTTCCCTGCATCAATGGCTCTGATGGCAAGATTTTTAGATGTCTACATGTTCTACTGTGTGTGGTGTGTGTGTGTGTGTGTGTGTGTGTGTGTGTGTGTGTGTGTGTGTGTGTGTGTGTGTGTGTGTGTGTGTGTGTGTGTGTGTGTGTGTGTGTGTGGTGTGTGTGTGTGTGTGTGTGTGTAGGCGTGCAGGCATGGGTGCTTGTGCGTTTGTGTGTTTTTTTCCTTCTTTTTTTTGTATGTTTTTCATCTTTTGGTTTGGTTTTTATTCATCTTTTGGTTTGGTTTTTAACATGATTTACTGTGTATGCATTTTGAGTTTGTGTATTCCTGCTGTCTTTCTCTCTCTCTCTCTCTCTCTCTCTCTCTCTCTCTCTCTCTCTCTCTCTCTCTCTCTCTCTCTCTCTCTCTCTCTCAAGTTCAAGTTCAAGTTCAAATGGCTTTATTGGCATGAATGTAAATCAATCATTGTTGCCAAAGCAGTACATTATACAACACATATTTATAGAAAATAATAATTAATAATTAATAATTAATAATAATATATACTTAGGTACAGTAAGTGATGATATGTGGTTATTATATTAATTACATATTATATAAGTGGATAAAGTTAATAAATAAAAATAATAATAATAACAAATCAATAAATTCATCTTTATATCTCTCTCTCTCTCTCCCTCTCTCTCTCCCCCTCACTCCCTCTCTCTCTCCCTGTCTCTCTCCCTCTCCCTCTCCTCTCTCTCTCTCTCTCTCTCCTCTCCCTCTCTCTCTCCCTGTCTCTCTCCCTCCCTCTCTCTCTCCCTCTCTCTCTCTCTCTCTCTCTCTCTCCCTCTCCCTCTCTCTCTCCTCCCCCTCTCTCCTCCTCTCTCTCTCCCTGTCCCTCTCTCCCCGCTCTCTCTCCCTGTCCCTCTCTCCCTCTCTCTCTCCCTGTCCCTCTCTCTCCCTCTCCCCCCTCTCTCTCCCTCTCTCTCTCTCTCTCCCTCTCTCTCTCTCTCTCCCTCTCTCTCTCCCTTGTCCCTCTCTCTCTCTCTCTCTCTCTCTCTCCCTCTCCCCCTCTCTCTCTCTCCCCCTCTCTCTCTCTCCCCCTCTCTCTCTGTCTGTAGATTGTGCGGATTACCTTCCCGCACTTTGAGCTGGAGAGCAGCTCCAACTGCAACTACGACTTCCTGCAGATCCATGATGGCGAGAGCGCCTCAAGCCACCTGATCGGCACCTACTGCGGCACCAACGTCCCCGCCGAGCTCTTCAGCTCCCACAATTCCCTCTACTTTCTGGTTCCGCTCCGACGGCACCGTCAACGCGGGCGGCTTCACTGTGGCCTGGCAGGCCCAGCTACCAGGTACTGAAAGCATGTCCGGGCTTTGAAACAGGTATCAGGTTAATGTTCTGGCTTTGAGACAGGTATCAGGTGAATGTTCTAGCTTGGAGACAGGTACCAGGTGAATGTTCTGGCTTTGAGACAGGTACCAGGTACTGCATGGATGTCCGGGCTTTGAAACAGGTACCAGGTGAATGTTCTGGCTTGGAGACAGGTATCAGGTGAATGTTTTGGCTTGGAGACAGGTATCAGGTGAATGTTCTAGCTTGGAGACAGGTACCAGGTACTGCATGGATGTCCGGGCTTTGAAACAGGTACCAGGTGAATGTTCTGGCTTGGAGACAGGTATCAGGTGAATGTTTTGGCTTGGAGACAGGTACCAGGTACTGCATGGATGTCCGGGCTTTGAAACAGGTACCAGGTGAATGTTCTGGCTTGGAGACAGGGTACCAGGTGAATGTTTTGGCTTTGAGACAGGTATCAGGTGAATGTTCTGGCTTTCAGACAGGTATCAGGTGAATGTTCTGGCTTTGAAACAGGTACCAGGTGAATGTTCTGGCTTGGAGACAGGTATCAGGTGAATGTTCTGGCTTTGAAACAGGTATCAGGTGAATGTTCTGGCTTGGAGACAGGTATCAGGTGAATGTTCTGGCTTGGAGACAGGTATCAGGTGAATGTTCTGGCTTGGAGACAGGTCCCGTGTGAATGGTCTGGCTTGGAGACAGGTAACAGGTGAATGTTCTGGCTTTAAAACTGGTACTAGGTTAATTTTCTGGCTTTGAAACGGGTTACTAGGTTCATGTTCTTGCTTAAAATAGCCACCCATTTTAAACACTCATTCACTTTTTTTCCACAGTGAACTTAAATGATTCCTGAGTTCCAATGGGATGTTCAGATTAGGTGCAAATTTTCAGGAAAACTGTTCTTCTTCCAGAGAAGACTTCTCAACCATCTTTTTTTTTTCTCCAGTGTGTGGAGGAACCCTAACCGACCTGTACGGGTCCATAAACTCACCTGGTTACCCCGGCAACTACCCTCCGAACCGAGACTGCTATTGGACGGTTGAACGTCAACCCCCGGCCTCCATCCAGTTCGCCTTCGGAACCTTGAGCATGGAGCACCACGACAACTGTAACTATGACTTCCTGGAGGTGAGGCACTGTGACGTCATCACAGGTAGCTCATGAGATCTGGGCATGTGCAGTGAGTCACTCTGGTCCTTGTGTCTCTCATAAAAGATTATATAAAGAACATTGTTTAGCCAACCTGGCTGACTAAAAAAAAAAAAACAATCTTTAAATAAAAAAATGTGTTTATGTTAGAGCTAAACATTTTTCATCAACATCAGTGGTCATATTCACTCATTGAACGATAATGCTTTATTATTTTAACATCATGTCATATGATTATCACAGCTATTAAAGAGTGCTGAAGATGGTATGCAATAAGCTCTAATGTTTGGACTGCATCTCAAGTGTGGTCCATGCGTTCTTTGGTCATTTCGGGTCACACGCAGAATGTTCCGGGTGTATGAGTGTGTTCCTGGTTCTGTGATGTTGACCGGTTTTGGGAAGTGTCTGGCAGTCGTGTTCCCGTGCTCACCCCCCTGGTTCCGGTACCGTAGATCCGGGACGGGCTGCTGGGAGAGGACCCGGTTCTGGGGAAGTTCTGCAGCACGGGTTCCCCCGCTCCGGTCCAGACCACCGGGCCCACCGCCTGGGTCCATTTCCACTCTGACTACAGCGTGAGCGACCGGGGCTTCCACATCACCTTCACCACCTCGCCCTGTGAGTGAGGACAGGAAAGAGGGCCGTAGGGCTACGTTTGGGGGTACATGGATATGTTTGGGGGTGACAGTGGCAGTGGTAGAAAGAATGTGAAATGTGGGAATATGTTAGCACTGTAGGGAACTGGCCTTGTAACTGAAAGGTTGCCGGTTTGATTCCCAGGTAGGACACTGCCGTTGTACCCTTGAGAAAGGTACTTAATGTAAACATGCAAAAGCTGTGTAAGGCCATCTGTTAAATCCCCATAATGTGATTAGGAGATAATAAGTGTGGGTGAGATAGAGGTGTGTTTGTATGTGTGGTAGATAATAATAATAATAATAATAATAATAATAATAATAATAATAATAATAATAATAATAATAATAATAATAATAATAATAAGGTAATAAATAAAAAGGTTTGTTTATTAGCTCTCAGAGCCGACTAAGTAAGTGCCCACTGGTCGTATTCAGAGCGTAGCTGTGTGGAAATCCGGAGCCTATGTCCTGGAAGCGCTCCGAGCACACACTGGACGCTCCGGCTGATCAGACGGTTTATCCGCATCTGAACATTCCTATCTGAAAAAAAAATGGCAGAGTGGCTGGAAAAAAATTGCCGTTCATTTAATTAATGGACTTCTGTGCGCTTAATGACGCTCAAACCCCAGAGCACTGAAATCGGAGCAGATTTGCAGACTGAATTTGCAAACGCACCCAAGGAGGGATGAACTACAGGTGTGTTTCGTGAGCATTAAAACAGGTATATAAAGCATATTGCTGCAAAGGGCCGGACTCGACACTTAAGATTCCAAATGAGGGGAGTAAAACAAGGAATAAAAAACCGTTCACACGAAAATATAATAATGTTTATGTAGTTATAGAAGATGGCAGCTGATTTCTGCTGACACTGCTGTTTGTGTGGCCTGTCGCAATGGCACTCTAAAACTGTCAGGAGGTACCATTAAAGACTCCTTTAAAATTTAAAAGGCAGTAAAGTAAATATGATACTCATGTTGAGTTCCTAAAACTTTTATATGTATATATGAGTTTTTTTTATTTTTTATACAAGGGACCAAAGATTAATAAGATGTAATGATGTGGCAATCACGGTTAAATTGCTTGGCCTATATTGAACACCAGTTATGATGATCTTGTTTTTGCGGTTACTGAGGAATCATACGAGCAAAACAATAAGTAATATTTTTTTACTGAGAGAATGCAGAAGCAGGGCTGTTTTTTTGGTGAGGAACCCAGAGTGTTGCGGGCTTGTTTCCTGGGGGAGGGAAACTGCTGTTGCACCCGTTAAGCAGAGTTATCAGCCAGCTTTGCTTCAGCACATGGGGGGGGGTGGGGGGTGGGGGGGGGTGGAGAAACTATAGAACTCATAGAAACTATTATGGTGAAATAAAAACAGACAATCTTTACTGCCTAGCCTAGCCTAGCCTAGCCTAGCCTGTGCCTGTAAACAAACGCGTTTATCCACCGAGCCGCTCGCTCGAGCGGGGCACAGTCACTTTGACGTGTGTAAACTTGGGGTCTCTCTCTGCCTTTCAGCCGACCCGGGGTGCGGGGGCACGTACACCGAGAGCGAGGGCACCATCATCTCCCCCAACTGGCCTAACAACTACGCCCACAACCGCCAGTGCATCTATATCATCCGCCTGCCGCCCAGCGAGGTCGTCTCTCTCAACTTCACCAACATGCAGCTGGAGTCACACAGCGGATGTGCTTTCGACTATGTGGAGGTACTGTGTGTGTGTGTGGAGGTAAATCCTGTGTGTGTGTGTGTGGAGGTAAATCCTGTGTGTGTGTGTGTGTGTGGAGGTAAATCCTGTGTGTGTGTGTGTGTGTGTGTGTGTGTGTGTGTGTGTGTGGAGGTAAATCATGTGTGTGTGTGTGTGTGTGGAGGTAAATCCTGTGTGTGTGTGTGTGTGGAGGTAAATCCTGTGTGTGTGTGTGTGTGTGTGTGTGTGTGTGTGTGTGTGTGTGTGTGTGTGTGTGTGTGTGTGTGTGTGTGTGTGTGTGTGTGTGTGTGTGTGTGTGTGTGTGTGTGTGTGTGTGCAGGTAAATTCTCTACTGGATAGACTGTGTGTGTGGGTGTGTGTGTGCAGGTAAATTCTCTACTGGATAGACGGTGTGTGTGTGTGTGTGTGTGTGCAGATACATTCTTTACAGGATAGACTGTGTGTGTGTGTGTGTGAGTGCAGGTAAATACAGGATAAACTGTGTGTGTGTTTGTGTGTGTGTGTGCAGGTAAATCAGTTAGACTCTTTGTGCAAAGGTAAATCTTGTATATGGTCAGGGTCACAGCTAATCTGTCTAGCACACATCTTTACTCTGTGGTTCACCAGTCAAAAATCTGTTTTGTTTTAAAGATTAGCATGCATGCATTTTCAGTTCCGAAAACACTTCACAGAATCCTCTCTGTTTAAGCTCTGAGTTTCCCAGAGACCCACAGGGGGTAACAACAAAACATACCCAGGCCCTCAGGATAGTAATAGTAGTAGCAGTAGTAGTAGTTGTAGTTGTGTAGTAGTTATAGTTGTACTGGTGGTAGAAGTAGTAGTAGTCGCAGTAAAGCCAACATAAAATGATAAAAATCTATTTCAAGCCACAGGTCTTTTATTTCCTGCAGTATTAAGAATTATTCTACATTCAATTTGACTAAAATCTCACAGCAAAACTTCTATTTATTGAGGTTGTCCAGGTGTATAGAGCATTATTCCTGTCCTCCTCTCTCTGCTGCCATGGTTACACACCTTAGCATGTACCTGCTACCTGTGCACACCTGTACCTTCACACGCCCCCCCCCCTTATTCCTGTCTCAGGTACGAGACGGGATGACGGAAACGAGCGCTCTGATTGGGAAGTACTGCGGCTACACCGTGCCCGCCCCCATCACCTCCAGCTCCAACACGCTCTGGATCCGCTTCAAATCCGACGGCTCCGTCAGCCAGGCTGGCTTCCGGGCCGAGTACCAAGTCGGTGAGAAACTGAGAAAAAGAAAACACGCACGCACGTACGCACACGCATGCACTCACGCACGCACACGCACGCACACACACGCACACACACACACACACACACACACACACACACACACACACACATGCGCGTGCACATACACACACACACACACACACGCGCAAACGCACATACACACACGCACAGGCACACGCACGCACACACACACACACACACATATTTCCATTTCTATTAAGTCAATTAAGGACTCAGTTAATTCAAAGATGTATTTATTTATTTGCAGCTCGTTTGGTGAATAAACTGAATTTAACTGCCCCCCCTATCCCTGTTCCTCAGGCTGTGGGGGGATCCTGTCTGGCTCTGGCCAGATCCGCTCTCCCTACCATCCCAACTCCTACCCCCACGATAAGACCTGCGAGTGGGTCATCAACCAGCCGCCGGGCTACGTGGTCACTCTCTCCTTCCTCACCTTCGACATCGAGACCAGCTCCAACTGTCGCTACGACCACGTGGAGGTGCGTAGTGCCCGGCGCGGCGACATCACGGCCTCATCCTGAGACCTCCGGCGGAGTTCCGCCCCGCCCCGCCCCCCCCCCGATCGTAACCGTGCCGATGGGCGGCGCTCCTAGCACGACACGGCGGGGATGTTCCGCCGCCTCATCCTCAACCCTGTTCTGAAACGTTCTCCCAGATCAGTGGGCTATCCCAGAATGCCACAGTTCTCTGGTTTCTACGTCTAACTTACTGACCGCAACCTCTAACGTGTAACTGGTTCCACAGTGAAGACGTGTTCTTCTTATATAAATGTCATAATTTATAACTGAAATGTAATAATGAATAACTTTCCAAAATGCACAAATTAAGAAGTGGTTGTGGTTGTTGTTGTTATTGGCAGAGAAATGACGCAAACCATAAATTTCTCTGCCATGTTTTCTCAGGTGAGGGATGGCTCCACGGTGAACTCCCCTCTGATTGGTCGATACTGCGGGAACCAGGAGCCGGACCTGGTCCAGTCCACGCAGAGGTCCATGTTCATCCGCTTTAAGACCGACGCGTCGGTCACTAACCACGGCTTCACAGCGCAGTACGAGTCAGCAGAGGAAGGTGCGGAGCTGGGCTTAGCGCTTCTACGTTACCGTGGCGATGCCACCTCATCATGCGACCACGGCGATGTTATAGCTACATGTCTGTATCACACATGTGTAGCACCGAATATTCCTGTTAGCACCGCATAGCAGGAACACAGGGAGATCTTTTCTAGGACACGTATGTACCCAGACTCTGCTGTGCTATTCTGAACTCACACAGGTTGTGTGTGTGCGTGTGTGTGTGTGTGATCCCTGTACCAGGTTGTGGTGAAACACTGAATGACCCCTCGGGCACGATCACCAGCCCCGGCCATCCCACCAACTACCCACATGGGGCCAACTGCACCTGGTTCATCTCCGTCGCCCCTGGCAACATCATCCGCCTCTCTTTTACCTCCTTCAACCTGGAGTTCCACCATGAATGTCGCTATGACTACGTGGAGGTGTTTGACAACGGCACGGCCCAGACCGGGACGAGCCTGGGCAGGTAAAACAGCCGCCTCCTACCATTTACTGTGCTCTAGAACTTCCTCTGAACATCATCTGCAATCTGTGGTTTTTCATTTGTTTTTAATAGCTACTTAATAGCCCATTAAAAAAAGATCACGCCCTCAATTAACCACATTTGAGGTTAATTAGGGTTGAGGCTGTGATTAACAGCACACTGGACTTATATATGAGAAACAGTGGCTCAGTTGAGTAGATAGTTATATATAAGAGTGGCTCCTCACCTGGGTTCATTCCAGGCTGCTGCAGATTACTGAAGATTACTCCAGACAGAACAGCGAGCTTTTCAGCAGTTCATTTTTATGTATTTATCTTGCAAACACTCTTATATAATAAAGCTCTCATTTAACAAAGTACAAGCAAGCTTGCGAGTGGAGGGAATGATACAACATTAACGTTTATGTTAAAGATGTTTATCTTGGTTATTAACGTTTATGTTAAAGATGTTTATCTTGGTTATTAATTGCATAGTCATTTCCATGCACTTTGGAAAAAGAGACTTGTTAAACTTGAGCGTTCTTTTTAAAAAAAATTCTCGTGGGCAGGTACTGTGGGCGATCTGTCCCTCCCTCACTGACCAGCACGGACAACCTGCTGACCGTCCTCTTCGTCTCGGACGCCAGCCTGGCGACGGAAGGCTTCTCGGCGAACTACGTGACGATGAACGCCACCACAGGTACGGCTGCAGGTTCTCTGAGGGGCGGGGCCTTCTCCTCTTCCCCTGTCTCACAAACTCTGTCCACGCGCAAAAAAAATGTGTGACCTTAAAGCGCCTATGAACGCCGACCGTAATTACTTTCAACCGCAATGTAGCCTCTTGAGAAAAATAAATCTGCTTATGTTTTTTTTTTATTACCTGCAATTCAGCGTTTGAGTTAAACATTAGTAAGAGTGCGAATGCATGCGCATTTTTTAACACGTCATTTATAGACCTCGCTCTGGTGCTTTGCATCAAATCGTTGTCATCAAACTCCCTGTTCAATCTGGCACTTGAGAAAGGTCAGTGGTGATCATCCGTCACCCTCGTTGATCACAGCCTATAAACCGCATATCCCATAAAGACCTCCTTTCATTCCTACAGCAAAGCATGCTGGGAATGTGTTCTTGTTCTTAGACGCTGAGCAGAGCAGAAAAAGAGCAATGGAACAGTCTGTTTGCTGTTAACGGTGAACAGTTTGTTGGAGCGAGTGGAGCCTCTTTTCCTGTGTGACTTTTTGAAAAAAAACAGTAACTGCTCTGACTGCAGATGAATGTCGCAGCCACAAACCTCTGATTACATGAGCAAAAGCTTGCCAGGCCATTTGCCTTGGTCTTAAAAGGATAGTTCGGAATTTTGGAAATAATGTCTCAATTACGACTTACCCATGATTTTGATTGATGGAAACCATTTTCAGCTAATTCCATGCTGTCCCTTCTTTTGGACATACACACGTTGCTAATGCTAGCGTAACTCTATGGTAACTGGTAGCATCCACTACCAAACACACTTAAACACTCCACAGTGCACCCAAAGCAAATAAAATGCGACGACAGTCTATCTGAGTTATTTTGAGTGTTTATACCATCATTTTGTAAGTCAAACTATCGTTGAATCCTTTACTTTGTGCTGACCTATATTCTCTGTGGAAGTACGGCGGCGGAGCGAACGTGGCCATTGCAACTTGTTGCTGTTCTTTGTTGTTGAAGTCGACCAGTGCCGGCACTACATTTGTAGGTAACGTAAAGTATCGCTCTGCCGCTGTACTTCCACAGAGAATATAGGTCAGCACAAAGTAAAGGATTCAACGATAGTTTGACTTAAAAAATAATGGTATAAACACACAAAATAACCCCGATAGACTGTCGTCGTATTTTATTTGCTTTGGGTGCACTGTGGAGTGTTTAAGTGCGTCTGGTAGTGGATGCTACCGGTTACCTTAGAGTTGCGCTAGCATTAGCAACGTGTGTATGTCCAAAAGAAGGGACAGCATGGAATTAGCTGAAATTAGTTTCCATCAATCAACTACATCATGGGTAAGTCGTAATTGAGACATTATGTCCAAAATTCCGAACTATCCCTTTAAGGCTTGGGCAGCGCCATGGCGCAGTGGTTTGCACTGTTTTAAGGCTGGTTGATGTACTGTACTCATTCCATAATTATCGAATATTGTTTTTTTGAGCGCGATAACGGTCATCGCCACCGTGTGGTGCATTGCCTTTATTTCCATCCATTTGTCTTTAATTATATCTGATATGGACCAGTAGTAAACATCCAGACTTCAGGGCCAATGTGAAATGATTCCGCAAAACAAAACAAATCACCACAGATAGATGTTGATAAGACAGCCAATCAACAGCTTCCATGTGATCATCATGTGATGTGTTTTTGTAAATCCCATGAAAGCTGCAAAGGCCTTGCAACTTCTCCCTTACCCATAATGCACCTGGGCAACTGCGTTTACCACAGAAATTATGTCAACGAGGAAGAGGACGTTTTAAGAGCCGCAAGAGTTGCAAAAATGCGTCTGTAATTTTTGCAGTAGCGTCTTTGGAACATTGCAGTAATGTTTCTGAAACGTTGAACTAACATCTCTGGAACAATTCAGTAGTGTCTCTGGAGCACTGAAGTAACGTCTCGGCAACGTTTCCCTGGGGCCTGTTTTACCCAACGTGACATTCCACCGCCTCGTTGTGCTGCCACAAGCTTGGCTTCACTTTCCAGCAATAAGGGCATGGCGCTCACCAGCCTCTCCACAAAGGGCCTTTCTGTGCCTCTATAAAGGGCTGATCTGGAAGACACACAGGCACCAGAGAGATGGAAATCAACGCCAGGCGTCAAGCACCTTTTCCACTGCGCACAGACGGCAGTCCGTCTCCGTCTCTGTCTCTCTCTGTGCTTGTGCCCTGGTTGCAGGGCACCACCCAAACCCAGATTTGATCGGTAAACACAGTGTGATTCTGTGAGTTCTAACAACAAAAACTCAGTGTTTGGCCCAAGCTATTCCTGTCAGCCCAGAAGAGCAATTTATCACCATGCTAGCTGTGGGCTTTTAATGGCTGCATTCATGGTAGTTAAGAAACCGAATGTCCTGCAATTGTGACCGCGGCATTCTCAGCCCCGTCATTGGTGGATCCTCTGTTCTTTGTGTGGTGACCACAGAATAGTTTGCCCTCTCATTGGTGGATTATCTCCCTGTTATCTGGTGACCATGGCATTCTCTGCCCTGTGATTGGTGGATCCTCTCTTCTTTATCTGGTGACCACAGCATTCTGTGCCCTGTGATTGGTGGATCCTCTCCTCATTGTCTGCATCAAGTATGGGGCTCTTGATAGATGCACCATACCTGGTACAGAAATGCTCTTCTCACAAATTTTACTGCTGTTAATAAACTCATAAGTGACTAAGCCAAGCCATGTGTTTCACTCATGGTGGAATGGGCAGCGATTTTGTGTCATTACCAACGTAAGTTAGGCCGCTCATTACAGGTTTTCAAACATGAGTGTGCAGATCATTTTTAGAAGTTCAGTTCAAGAAATCGTACAAGTCCCACTTTTTGTGGCCAACCCTTTTACTGCCTTTGAAACTAGTTTTTGAACATGCTTTAACCATTTATATACCAGTAGAAAATCTTGCTAATAACTGACAGTATTAAAAGGAAAACGTGTTTCATTTTTATCAGTATTCACAATAAAATAATTTTTTTTACATGATTATACATTATAATTTAAAATATTTTTCCTTTAAATTCTGAGGGATCTGGGGTCAACATCTAAAGCAGTGGTAGGCAACTGTGCCAGAAAAAGTGCCAGAGACGGTCCTGGTTTTTGCTCCATCCAAATCTATAACTACATAACCGGATTAATTTTAATTAATCACTCTGTTTCACCATTCAGAATATTCAGACTCAGACCTGTAATCATCCATAAATCCAGAAATAGCACTGTCAATCCAGGACCAGGGTTGCAATACTTTAAAATACGTGTTAAATCCAGGTGTGACTCAAAGCTGCAGCGGCTTGTAGTTCCATGGTTATGACAAAATGTCAGCTCTGGTTGCCCTCGGCAACAGTGTTAATGGATGATAAGTGCTGAAACAATGATTAACATTTCCCCCCCCCCCCCCCCATCTAGACTGCAGTGAGGTGTTCACCTCCCCAACCGGGGTACTAAGCTCCCCAAATTACCCCCAAAACTACCCCATCAACCGCCAGTGCATCTACCGCATCATCGTAGGCGTCAACATGCAGATCATGCTGAACTTCACCGATTTCTACCTGGAGGGGAACGCCTGCAGTTACGATTACCTGGAGCTCAGGTGAGACCTCTTACACCTGCCAGTGCTGCGACCTGCAGCTGATGTCAAAGGTCAAATGAGTGCGCAACGCCTTAAAGGGTGAACAGATGAGGTGCCTGTGTGGTATGCTGGTTGAGGCTGTACCTCGAAAGGCTGCGGGTTCAAACCGCACATGGGACATTGCCATTGTTAGGGTACACTGATGTGCTTCAGTAAGTATTCAGCATCAAG
>CM056393.1:8507671-8515258 GCA_029718625.1 Synaphobranchus kaupii
TAAAACTGGCCCCAAGAGTCTAAGAAAATCTACTTTACTGTGTTACCATGTGTAAAGACTGCACTGTCAGATCACGGAGAGGCAATTCCATTCCTGAAGGACCAGTGCAGGTTTTTGTTGTCACCGATTACACTGGCCAAATGAACCAATTACCTAATTACCTGAATACATTTATGCTAGTTTAACTGTAGATTGGACCACAATAAAATGTTTCATGTTGGGACACAAGAACAGTCTTCAGCTGCCATTAATGAACTTATCAAGAAATGTAGATCAAAAATATCAATTACTAAATGACTGGGCCAGTTAAATAATTAAGGGCAGAAGTTGGCATGAAATCCAGAAACAGATATAGCCCTCTTTCCTCATCCCTGGTCCTGATCAAAACAGCAGTTAGGAAATTAAATGACTTGTTTCCAAAAAAATCAGGCCTTTAACCTCAGGGTTTGTAGATTTGACATGAATCTTGGAGACCACAGCAGCCCTCAAACTCAGATGGTGGCACTGCACAGGTTGTCTCCTGAACACGTTTTGGCCGATGCCTTTTTTTGTCTTTTTATCTGAAGTGGATTTTACAAAAACTGTAACTAAGGCCAGTGAGGAGGTGTACATTGTAAATTGTGAATTGTTTACTGACTAGTCGTAGCTGCAGTGTTGTTCTTTGACAGCCCAATTTCCCCCTTTTGGGGATCGATTAAGATTGATCCATCAATCTTTGGGATTGCTTCAGCTCAGCTGGAGTTCTGTGGCTCTCTGAAGGGGTGGTCGCTGTCCTGTACACCTGATTGGCGCAGAGCAGTCGTGCGAGCTTGTGATTGGTCAGCGCAGAGCAAGGCTCTCAGGATAGAGGATATATAGATTCAATTTAATGCCTGGCTTGTGATTGGTCAGTACAGAGCGCTCACGATAGAGGATATATGGATTCAATTAATGTCAGGCGGCGGTGGGAGGGGGTGGTAAGTTTACAACCGAGGTGGTAAACATTTAAAGCGCTTCATCAACACCACGCCTCCCCCTCTCTCCCCGTACCCCATACCCTCTCACTGTAACAGCATCTGCTTGCTGGTTATTGTTCTGTGTGTGTGTGTGTGTGTGTGTGTGTGTGTGTGTGTGTGTGTGTGTGTGTATGTGTGTGTGTGTGCGGGGTACAGTAAGACCGTTTTACCGCGGTTGGTCTGAACGCACCGGAGCCATAGTGTGCCAAGAACAGAGAGCGGGCTCCGGCGGCCATTGTCCCGTTTCCTTAGCGACAGGGCCGGCCGGGGTTTGAGGATGATGAAGATGAAGCGGTCTGCTGAGGAATTCCCAGCTGGTGCTCTACTGTCCCGGGTGGCCTTTGTCTGGGCTGGAATTATCTTGTTTCCCTTTGTTTCCACTCCACAGTGCCTCCAAGGGCCAAGGTTTCCGTAACTGAAACCAGCGTCTGCCATCTTGGCTCTAAGCCCTGTCCCAGTCTTTGTTCCCTAGGCTGTAATTACACATCAAAGCTAACTCCGTTTGCACAGTGAGGGAAACTGACCATGTGGTCCAAATAGTCTTCTCCTGAACCACACACCCTTGAGCCGTGACGAGGGGAGTTTTTAGACACACTCTGGCAACCCTGGAACTCAATGGTGGCTCTCTCGTAGCAGGTCTAATTGTGGGAGGAAATAACTTTTAAATCTGGTGGAAGAACAGAGCTTTGTTAAGTTTGAATAAAAATAAACTTAATTTCTAAAATCTGTTAAATTAGCTCTTTTTATACATTTTAAAATTATTGCGACTTTTTAGACCCTGTTATCGTCAGAGGTCAGCAGTAAGTCAGAAAGGCCTACGTCGTACAGTCATGTGGACTCCAACCGTTCAGACATGGTCAGCATTCAAACCCAGGGTCCACTGTTTCAGTGCTCCTTCACTGTTTTGGTCATAATACTCATATATACATCTCTCTCGCTCTCTCTCTCTCCCTCTCTCTCTCTTTCTTCCTCCCTCCCTCCTTCCCTCTCTCAATCTCTCTCTTGCTCTCTCTCTGTTTCTCTGTATCCTCTCTCCCCTCTCTCCCTCGCTCCCTCTCTCTCTCCCTTCCTTTCTCCCTCTTTCTCTCTCTCTCTCTCCCCTCACTCCCTCTCTCTCTCTTACTCCCTCTTTCCCTCTCTTTCTCGCTCTCTGTCTGTCTCTGTCTTTCTCTCCCCTCCCTCTCCTTCACTCCCTCTCTCTCTCTCTCTCTCTCTCTCTGTCTCTGTCTCTTCCGCAGGTTGCCAGGGCATTGTAATAGCCAATCAGTCCAGGGGTCTGATCGAGAGCCCCAACTACCCAAACAGCTACCCCCATTACGCCAACTGCAGCTGGACCATCACAGCCACCATGGGGAATACCATCAACTACACCTTCCAGGCCTTCAACCTGGAGCAACACTCCCTCTGTCGCTATGACTACGTCAAGGTGAGGCCCAGAGGTCAGACAGACAGAGTCGCACGCACGCGTCCAGCTCACGTCTACCTCCCTTTTAATCAAATCAATGATTTGTTAATTGGTTTGTTAATTAATTTACAAATAAATACACATTCTTTTGTATATATTGAAAATCAATCATTTTAAACCCCCCCCCCCCACAGAAATGAGGACCTACTAGATGAAACCTTTCCTGAAAAAAAGACAGAAAAACGTTTTGTGCTGATTTTGATCCAAAATGAAATGGTGAAACGCAAAGCCTTTATTGAGTATTCACTTCATGCTTTATTTTCACATTTCTTTAGGTTTTTTTATGTTACTATATATTTTCACTCTCAGTTAATAACTGATAAGGAAATATCACCATTTTTATATTTCACGTTATTATATTCACATATTTTTTATGTTTAGCACTTGATGATGTCACACTACTTCAAGTCATGTTGTATTGTAAGATCGCCTCTCAGCTGTGAGAATCAGACTTTTCTAAATTAAGTTAAGGTTTAGTTATCATCTTTGATTACGTTTAAGTTGAGTTCCATCCAATGGCTCCATATTTCCGTGCGCAACAGAAACTGCCCCAGGAATATGTTCTACGAGTAGACTTGGTGCACAATGACTTTTTAGGTTTAGATTTTAGGTGCCGTAGATTTAGAGATAAAAGGACACTTCAGGGCGGTCTTGAATGACCTTTCAATGAAGGGGTCGTGGAGAGAGACCCTTTGCTTTGAGTTGCTGGATTACTTCCTGGTGCGGATATTTATTTTGTTTTTTTAAACATAATGTCAGATATAGACTAGTCCTCTTATATCTATGGTGATAAATGGCCGATGATGTCACCTATATTTATAAAGCTGCTGTAGAGGATGTAGGGTAGTGAGTGTCTCCTCATGTAAAAGGATGGTTTAACAGGAAATTCGTGATCAGGATATTTTCAACCCCCCTATGAAAGCACACTTAACACACAAACGTTTACATGCAGATAAACTCTTTACCGCTCTCCTCTCTCTTTCATTCTCTCTTACTCTCTCTCTCTCCCTCACACACACAAGCACACAAACACACACACACACACACACACACACACACACAAGCACACAAACACAGTATTATATAAATATTTGCACACACAGAAACAGAAACTCACACACACAGATTCTCCCTCCCTCTCTCTCTCTCTCTCTCTCTCTCTCTCTCTCTCTCTCACTCTTTCTCAAGATTCAATTCTCAAATTCAATTTGCTTTATTGGCATGACAAGACATTACATCTGTATTGCCAAAGCATACTGCATTAAAACAGTCCAAGACATACATCTAACACTGAACAATACAAAACAGCAAAGACTAGAAAGAAATGAACTGATCTGAATGAACAAATTAGATCTCTCTCTCACAAACACACACATACCCACACACACACACACACACACACATGCAGAGTCATTGTTATACAGGATAAGGAAGTGGAGAGCAGTGTAACTCTTAACGCACACCTGCATTGAAGCAGAGGGAAGTTTGAGTAATAACACATAAAACCAGCCCCACCCTGGGACTGGAAGTGATTAAACCCTTTGAGTCACTCTGCAGTCCTCAGTCTGTACTGTAACAAAGGCAACAGACTACATGATAAAGGGTTAAACCTGGAGGTAATTTACACCGCAAGGTGCCAGGATGCAGAGCGTTTGAAAGACACACTGTGCAACAATCACTAAAGCGTTTTTATTTTTCAGTCATTCAGTGGTGTGTGCAGGACATGAAGAGTCCTCTGGCTTTAATTTAAAATGGAGCAGGCATTACAAGTTTTTTAGTTGGCGGTGTTAGGAGGGTCATTAGAAGGTCAGCCTTGTTTTTTTTGGGGGGGGGTTTCAGTGTCTGGTTCACTGCCCAGTTGACAGTGTCTGACACTGGTGCTGTTCTTCAAATACATGTAGACCAACTTTGGCTTGTGTTTCCTGTAACTGTGGCAACCCAAACACACCGCTTATGTTCCCCGACTTCTACGTTGGAGGTGCTTGCGGCCGTCTTCGTCTTCGTTTGTCACACTTTTTCTCTACGTTCAGCGATCGCCATCGCGCGAGCTGATGTCGCTAGGATACCAAAGACAGTCTGAATAGCTGCATTTGTTGAATGCGTCGAATAGCTTGGACAGGTTCGTTGACCATGCTGGCTTACAGTTGGGTCTAGTGCTTATTATCGCAAAAAAAAAGGCACTGAATCTAAGCCCGTCAATTGTCCTTATCCATCTTAGTCTTACCCATTATCCATGAGCACTTACAGCACTTTCTATCCTCTGCGAAAGCACTTCTTTGTTGTTGTCACGGATACGAGCGTCTGCTAAATAACTGTAATTTCAGTTGAAGGAGACCCCACACATGGAGCCTGTGGGCCTGAAGGCCCGTTCCGTCTGTGCGATAAGCAGCGGTTTGGCGTGCGCTAGGATAGCGGACTGCTCCTGCGTGGCGTCGTGCAGTTCTGTAATGAGTCTAAGATGCGCTTGCCTCTGTAGATCGGCCAGTGCCTCAGGTTGGCTGCCAATTTTAGATTTAAAACGCCGGCGCTCGAAAAATCTCAGATTCGGGCACGATGCGGGGGGAGAGCACCGCTGTCATTGCTGCTTCCAGTGATGTTCCGGCTTGGCGCTAGCGGATGACTGCCGGGAACGTCGGAAAGTCGTTCTGACGAAGGCCTGTGGGTGAAAACTTTAACCGTAACCGTGGAGCGTACACGAGAGAGAGAGACAGACAGAGACAGAGTGGGAGAGAGAGTCAGACAGAGTGGGAGAGCGAGAGATTTGAAAGTGGCACCAAAAACAATTGCGTTCCATCAGGCATTAATCACTGGGAAGTGTTTTTTCCAGACCGGTCATGTTAGCCTTCTGAAATCTTTAGACAGAATGCTTATTGTGTCTGTCTGTCTGTGCATTGTGCTTCAGCTGCAAGGCCTTCCTGACATTTTCTTTACCACTTCCATCAAACAGGTGTCCGGCACATTTACTGACTTCCTGAACCAAATGTAAAAGGCCCTTTCACCGGCTGTTTAAATTGCCCTTTGTGATGTCACACACAAGTGTGATTGGCCACAATCAGGTTTGACCTCTGAATGACCTAAAAGACCATTTGATTTGATTTGATTTGCCGAAATCTAGAAATAGAAAAAACGTGAATATATATGGATTATATATAATATACTAGTCACTTTGTAATGTCTGTAATTACAGGTCCACACACTGATGCCAAGAGAAAATAGGGTATGGGTCGAGCCGACAGCAAAGAGAAAAACAAAACTTTCCAATGAATTTTATATTTTTTTTATTTATTATACATCACAGTCACAGACTTCTTAGTGTGCGCTGTCATTTGGCTGAGGTGCATTATGGGAAAGTGAAACCAGCGAGACATGGTCTGGGCATCTGGTTGCGTTTACCCTCGAATAAAATTCCCCCGCCTCAGTCCTCGACTTCCAGAAGTTTCCTTTCAAACGTGCGTGGCTTTTACCTAACCCTATCACGCACCCAATGGAGGAGTGCACAGACACACACCCTCTCGTAATTTGGGGGGAAGGTTGCGTGAGGGAAACCGTGGGTGTGGTCACGGCCGTTTCAGGACTGCAGAGATCTGTTCTATTCTACTTAACCTCAGAATTAACTTCTAAGTACTGGACTTGTCAATCTTAAAAAGCAGGCAAGTATAAACACACATACACAGACAGATACACATACATGAATAAATACACACTCAAACACACACACACCCTCACACACAAACACACACGCACGTGCACACACACGCACACAAACACACAACGCACATACACAGGCACACACACCTCACCACATCCCCACACGTAGAATTGCATCGGTGAAACGGCGTTTCTGCAACATTAAATAAACGTGGCAAGTGGACACTGATGGGGGTTCTGGTGTATGGGACCTGCCAGAGTCGGCTGCACTCAGACGTCTGGCCCAGATGACGAGTCTACTTGTGTTTCTGAAAGCAGGGGACACAAACTCCCCATCTTCACTAAGGCTTATTGTGCCTTGAGAGCTGCAGCATTAACAACCGGTCCTCACAAGATCAGCGTACAGACACACACACACACACACACACACACACAGACACATTCACATCGTCATTGTCGGCAGCAAGTCTATTGCAAGCAAAGAGGACATAGCTTTCAGGTGCTTTGACGAAAGATTGGTTGTTGGTGGCTATCCATGCTGGCGACGATACCTTTATACGTACATGACTGTGAAGCCTGATCTTAGAACCACATCTCTTGCCACAGTTGGGACATGTAAGGGTGGGTCGGGGGGCTGAAATGGTACTGGCTCTGCGTGATGGAGTTCGCTGGCACCATCCGTTGTTAGGTACACACACACACACACACAGGCACGCACGCACGCACGCACACACACACATTCACATACTGTACATACACATTAACACACTTTTTCCTCTTTCCATAACAGCACCTGATTTATGGAACTTGGCTGAAACTTAACTCTCCTGAGACAAAATTTAGTCAGTAACACTTGAGATGGAAATTGGTGGTATAATCAAAATTGCTGCCTGCTTTTTCTTACGTTTTTTAATCTTTGAGTTTGTTCACATATAGTTGGATTTTTCCGATATTTATGATATTTATTGCACCTCACGCATTGGCTTGCCCTTGCATTTTACAATAAAGTCCAATAATTTTATTTTAGGAAACACATTTTAATTTCCACCTGAAACAGTCTACATCATAAGTAATATTTTCATCGCTGCTAAACTATTATTGACTTCTGTTGAGTGTGGCGTGCAAATTTTTGGTTAAAAAAAAGAGCTGAGAGTTGTTGTTTTTTTCAGACATTACAGTACAGTCGTGACATTGTGAAGGATTACATCAGCAGTGCCCACACTTTTAGGTCCTGGGTATCTACTCTCCAGAATATTTTACTTCCAACCAATTTTCTAACCAACTATTGACCTCCTGATATTAATTAATTTAGAAGGTCGTTAGTGGAATCAGAGGTGCGTTCAAATTCACCGAACAGAGCCGAACGTGTGTGGCAAACATGTTTTCTTTGAACGGTTAAATTTGAACGGCTTTTTAAGAACGTTTCAAATTGTTTGCATCACCAGTATCTTCAATTGAAATCTCTTATCTGGGAACACA
>CM056393.1:8515758-8635758 GCA_029718625.1 Synaphobranchus kaupii
AGCATCTTAGGGCAAACGTGTCACTCTGATGCAATAGGCTACTGTCATGGCGATATCCAGGCTAGCTTCATCTGATTGGATAATCATTGCTCCTTATCGTCCTGGGGCCAGGCTTGTCTCAGGCAGAGGTAGTGACCTTGTGTTCAGGACAGCAAGCCTGCCTCAGGTTTTTGTTCTAACTGTTAATTTAGTAATTGCCTGGATCAGGAGCTGCAGTTGGTTCAGTGGCACTGTGAGCTCCAGGGGAACTGACTGATAGATGAGTGGGGGACTGGGTAAGAGCTCTCAAAAGCCGAGCGCCATCACCAGCATGCTCAATCATCTGAGATAGCAAGGGTCCCTACACACACACGCACACACACACACACACACACACACACACACGTACACACGCACACACACGCACACACACATCCACACACATGCACACACATCCACACACATGCACACACATGTACACACACACACGCACACACACACACGCGCACACACACACATGCACACACACGCACACATGCATCCACACACACACACACACACACACACACACACACGCACGCACATGTACACATACACACACACAAAAAATCACACACCCACACGCACACACAGATCCACACAATCACACATACACACACACACACACACACACACACACACGCACACACGCACACACACATCCACACAATCACACATACACACACGAACAAGGAAATGTGAGCAGCCAAGACTTCAGAGACCTGACAGAATATTATATCATGTTTTTTTATTCTGCTGTAATCCTCTGAGAATCACAGAGACACACCAGGGTACTGAGGGGGGACCCCACATCAATCACAGAGCCACACCAGGGTACTGAGGGGGGGACCCCACATCAATCACAGAGACAAAAGTAAGAAACGTTCCAGTGTCCCAACCTCACCGCTCAGGCCTGCTTTGTCCTTTTTGGCTCTTCTGCTCTACTTTTCAATGCTAATCTGACAGAGGTGCGACGGTGACAAAGCTACGAGAGATTAAGGTATCTGGCCATAATGTAATGGGCTCCTGCCGCTGGCTTGTCTGGCTTTTGGGCCCCATCCATTCTAGCGGTCCTTCCTCTGGTGACGCTCCCATAAAGAGGGCTGAAGTCGCGGTAAGTTATGGAGCGACACGGACGGTGTGGCTCAAACATCAAGCGAGAAGAAGAGTTTCTGACTCGCGGCACTCTCCCAAAATGATGAACCAGGTCAGCCACCCTATGAATCTTGGGAAAACTGCATTGGGGGAAGGGATGGCATGCGCTCACTGATTTCTGCAGTGCACAGCAACTGTGAGCATCTCCACAATCAGTGGAACATGCTGGGCTTTCTTTTACCCTTTAAGGTGTGAGGTAACAAATATGTGATTAGAATGTTCTTAACTGAACATTCTAATGCTGATGTAACAATCAGTACTGGTTCTAGAACACAGACTTTGAATTTTGAAAAAAAACGAAAAAACATACAGATCAATCACAGAGTACACCCTCTGCTTCATGGGGAGCCTGGCCTTCTGGGAAAAAAAAAAAAAAAAAAAAAGGGAATTTATTTTTTTTGCCCTTTGTCTCTCTGAGGAAAAATCATGGCAATAAAAAGAATTAAAAAATAAACACATAGAATTGTCCCATGATAGTCAGGTGTGTAATCTTTAACATCCTTTACAGAAGTGGAATAAACTGAAAATACACTGCAAAAACTAAATCTTAACAAGCATTTTAATCTTATATTTAGACTTTAGAATCTTATTTCTGTTACTTTTTTTGCTAAATAAGACAAACTATCTGCCAGTGGGGTGTGACAGTTTTACTCATTTCAAGATTTGCCAGTGGGGTAAGATAATTTCACTTGTCAAGCAAAAAGTTAACTTAAAACAAGCTAATATTTTTGAGAAAAAAATAAGATTTTAAATCTGATTACAAGACTAAAACACTTAAGACAGACATTTTTTGCAGTGTAAGGAAGTTAAATATACAGTATATTTTTCATAAAAGCCCTAATATTTTGTGACCGGATCCATGCTACAGATACACGTTTCGAAATATGACTTTTTGAGTTTTCATGTTAAAGTACAGAACTTGATGAGATTGAGTAAATACTTGTGGAGATACGGCTGATTGAATATTGTGTTTTTGCAAAGTGCACTGTTGAGAAAACTGGCTTTAAACATTTTGTTGTGAATTCTGCCCTTTCTCATCATAAAAAACACTCTCAAACCAGGAACTATTGAATTAAATTGTTATATTTCTGTATTCCGTAAACCCAGTGCTTGCTATGATTTTCAATAAGCTTGATTATAATAGTGTTTAAACCATAAATTCATAAAAATATGAAAAAATTTATACATCGAGTTTAACCTATGATTTTGCTTTAAACCCGGTTCCTTTTTCATTCTTCCACTTCCCTAATTATTTTGGCATGACTCCCCCATTATCATGTAACTTCAAAACATTGATAACTGCTCTCCCTATTGAAATACAACTATAATACTTAAAGGAGTGCCCATACATTATGATAGCCCTCATCAATAGATAATTACCTCTTGCCAGGTATATGAACCTTGCATATGAATGCTTGGAGGAAAAATGTCTGCCAGCTCTCTGTGTAAAAAATTAATTTCTCACATTTATAACAAGCTGAATTTCACAAAATTAGTTAAGACGTAAGCAAATTATCATATAGTTTATCAGGGGATGTCTGCATCTGTCAATACACAGGCCTACCGTTTGTTTATCCATGGATCTTGACTGCCCTGGCAGCTGTGCAGACGTATCTGAACCATAGACTGTAGAAAAATAGATCTGAACCATAGACTGTAGAAAAATAGATCTGAAGCATAGATCTGAACAGGGCGAATGAGGCATCTGCGTTTTTTTATATCTATTGATTCTCCCATTCGTACATTTCAATCTAAGCAATAACCACAATATTATGCAACAGAGAATCCCCGGAGTCTCCTGGATTGTGAAACGTTTTGATTGATGTTATGACCATCGGTCGCATATGTTTCAACTTTGTTTAGGAGAAATCATATATAGTTTGGCATTTCAAATACTACAGTATCCATGAGCCTCAGTGCTTGTACATCTTTTCCGTTCCATAGAAGAAAAGCTCATTGTGGACAATAGAAGGTGGTCTTTTCTGTCATTAGAAAAGAATGCTTTATAACACCAGAGCACCAGTGTTACGTTATATTGCAACTTGTCATCACAAAGACCGATAAAGTATGACCTCTTCTTTAAAACCATATCAATGACGGACATGTCTGAACATGCAAAAGTTTTGTTTCGGACTCAAATATTTACGGTGAGTCAAAGTTATTTGTGGCGGGCTCTGGAGGTCTAAGCAGTCCCTATATTTCACAAAATTTCACATATTTACACAATGATTCGAATTTTTCAATTTAGATGAATAGTAGATTTGATATTCAGGAATGCGATTCTGGTATTAACTCAATTTTGACGGATAGTGATTTTGTTAAATTTTTTTTGCCTCTCCTGTGAAATGGCCTTTTGCGAGACTCTCTCAGCCTCGCGCCGGGTCACATTTTAGTTGTGTTGTGGTTTATTCCATTTCTGTAAGGGATGCTGTTAGCTGTTAGTGAGGCTATTGACTTTAGGTGTGGTGTGTATAGAGGTTTTGGTTCACCCTACTACCCTGGCGCAATTAGCAAATTAGCTCTGTACACCAATATCGGTTAACATGTAGATTAGACCTGAGTAAAAATAAAACACATATGACAGGGAACAGTGTTCACCTGCCATTTGTAAGCTTTTAAATTAAATATAAAAAACACGCTGGTTTCGCTAGACCCCGCCCCCTTATGAAATTCGAAAAATGCCTAAATCTGGCCGTGATAAGGTAATAATATAGGGGCTGAGCTGTAGGTATCAAACCACGCCCCAGCTATCTTTTTTCATTAGTAGCCAAAAGCTCATTTATACTCTGGACAGCACTCACAGCGGCTGCTTTGTTTCTCTCTCTCTCGCTACCTCTCTCTCATAGAGCTCCGTAGTTTCTATATTCAGGCGGCTAGACATTAAAAACACCCAAGAGAGGGGTTGTCACATTTTTAAATCATTTATAGAATTGGTCATTTGAAATTTTGTCCAACAAATAAACGTTTTCAAAGAAACAACTAAAACGACTACAAGGAGACGCATTTACACCACTTGATCGCAGCAAATAATCCATGTTGTTTATTTTGTCGATATGGATACCAAGGAAATATCAAATCGGTTGTCAAGGAAACATGCATCGCGAAAAATTCTAAAACCACAGAATGCCTGCAAGTAATGTGTACTACAGGTCAAGGTAGCGAAAACCTCAAAACTAAAATGTTTCAGAAACGTTTCGAAGCTAAAACCCCAGTGTGTACGAGGCCCAAGAGAGAATGTTTGTTGTAGGGACGTACACTGCAAAGGTAAACGTGCAGCATGCATAGGCTATAGGCTACTACAACTGGCTCAGCTCTAGAATAGATTAACTTTTATTTTCCCGATAGGGAACTTCAATTGTAGCCACCAGCAACAACAAAAAAGACATAAACTGTGGGGCAGACCCAGAACACACAAACAAACATATCAAATAATACAGCCAAACGTCATGATTAAAAATAGCCCCTGCTGTCCCGAGATGTCCAATGTCATCAACCAGTCCAACACACAAGCTCCGCCTCCATGACTTTCCTCCATAGGCTACATGCAGTGTCGCGGTCTCTGTCCACTGTTGAAACGGAGCTCAGCCTTCCCAGTCGCCGCCTTACTCCTCCCCCGCATTATCTTCTCCTTCCCTGGTGGCCTTTTGAAGATTGCCTGCAGTCCTGAGTGATGGTAAACTTTGTAGCTGCAGATCCAACGGACATTCCCGAGCATAATGCGAATGCGTCTCCATAGTGACGACGACAAACAAAATTAACCCGGCTAGACAATTCGTCAATATTATAAAAACGAGCAGCAGGAGTGCCCTGACAAATCTCCAGCCTGCTTCCCCGTCCCATAAAAAACAAAAGACAAAAGCCCGACACAACAAAACACATTCAAATTAACAAACACCAACACGAGAGACAGCTATTTGACCGAAATCCCCCCCTTTCTGCAGGACATACCACATATAATTAGCAATAATATACCCTAAAACATAAATTCAACAATATTTTTTAAAAGTGACTACATTAACCAACAAAATGTACATAACTGCTCTCATCCACAGTGAGCACTGCAGCTCACACTGAACGGTGTCGTGCAGCATGAGTAATAACTTGTTTACAAAAAATATTTGACATAAACAGGCCAGCAAGGCCACACCTTGCATGCAATGCAGAGCGTAGCTCTCCACGTCCCTGTCAGATACGCAGTTTTCATATGCTTTATACAAAATTATTTTTAATAAAGTAGCCTATGTATTTATAAATAAATAAAAAAACTAGCTAGCTACTTGCTAAGCTAGACTGAAAAACTATCAAAAAACAAGGGACTATCAAGCTAGCTATAAAAAAATATATACCAAAAATAAATAGGCTACTATAACTAGAATATTCAAAAAAGCTCAACTGTGAGCCAGTCAGTACTACAAGCATTTTACACCTGCTTCCTTGAGTCAGTGCTGACCTTTAGCCTAACAGCTTGGTTTATCTCATTAAGTGAAATCAGGCACCTGAAGCTGGAGAGGGTGACAGTACAGGGTACTAAAATCATAGGGAACCAACAAAAACCGCTGAAATATCTGTATGAGGAGTGTACAATTCAAAAAGGAAAGAGGATTATGGCCCTTCCATCACATCCCCTGAACTTTCTCTTTGAGACTGTTCCATCAGGTCGAAGATTAAGGTCCTTACCCCTTAAAGCAAAAAGAGCCCGAAACAGCTTTGTCCCTACAGCTGTTAGACTGCTTAATGACATTGGACATCTGAAGACAGTAAAGGCAGATGAGGAACTGTTATTGCTTTTGATGCAAATTTTTTCATCATAATTTATATTTAATGAATTTAATATAATTTAAATCATAATACTAATAATAATAGTAATTTTAATCATAATCATAATCACACATACCTTCACTATAATGTTAAACATCTGATTCAATTGAATGTCTTTATTTAACATGTTTGTTGTGTTTGTGGGTCTGCCCCACTGTCTATGTCTGTTTTACTGCTGGAAACTACAACTGAATTTCCCTAATTGGAAAATAAAAGTTATTCTATTCTATTCTATTCTATTCTAAGCTAGCTATATCACTTGCTCTATCTCCTGATTCTCCTCTCCATGCAGATCAACTGCTGAGATTCGCTTTTATAGCTGCGGCGTAGGCCGCCCTCGCTCCAAAACATCAGGGCGTAGCCACTAAACTATCGGTGGGCATAGCTGTACAGGTTTCTATTTCATCACCGGTAGGAATACGTCAACTGGTTGAACGTGCAGTACCTAACGTTTTACCACTAGAGACACTTTTGAGCCAGATTCTTAAAGTTTACACTTTTTTTGCGCCGACTGCATTAATTTGTCAAGATTTATACCAGGATCAATCAATTCGGTTCTCATCTAAAATAAGTTGTTTTAGTGCTTTGTTACCCTTTAAGCTGCATTGTCAGATCATGTTGGCCTAAATAAATAAAAATTAAGAGCAGAAGCTGGCATGGAATCCAGAAAAAGATATAACTCACCTTACCCACTCCTGACCTAGCATAAAGCTGGCAACTGCTAAATCCTGGACTGGATTGTTTCATTCATTGCATATAGCATGTAGACATTCTTGACTGGAGTACTAGCCCAGTACTAAGACACTTTATTCTACATATCAATGTCTTGATTGAGAAGACCATGATTAGTTAACCAGTTGAATCACATGTTGGATACGATTGGACACCCCTGGTCTACGCCATTACATTAGTCATACACACATTTGGCTTGAGAGGGTGCCCATTAGAGAATACCTCACAGAGGGGTATGGTAAGGCCACGTTAGGCCAGGATAAGTCCTAAATCCACGTCCGAGGAGATACAGGAAGGTAAGTTATCTGGGGTTAACCTTCACTGCAGCTGAACTGATGCAGTACTTAGACTAAGACTATTCACAAAAAAAGAATGGGGAATGTTTTGGGTGAAATTTTTAAGTCGTGAAGGTTGAGAAAATGAGGCGGCGGGTGTAGAGATGTACAGTATTAGGTAGAGGTACAGACAGAAGCTTGTGACTTTTAAAAAATGAGATAGCGATTTGTCATTTGAGATCTGGGGAGCTGCCCTAGCGCTGACCCCAGCTGAGACGGCGCTGCAAAGCATTGTGGGTGACAGGAAGGAGACAGCCAGGTAAGCGAGCAGCTGTTGGGCAGGTCAGCTCCTTCCTGTCATCAGTGTTAGTGCTATAAAGTTTGGACTTAGTTGCACTACATTGCATCTGATTCACTTAGCAGTCGCTCTTATCCAGAGCGATGTATAATGTTGGAGAACATAATTGCATCCAGCTGATTTATACAAGCAATATTGCAACATCACTAAAGCGCTGGATGTAACCTTAACTATGTTAACCGAGCACCGCAGTACAAATCACATACACCCGGGAAACAGCAAAAACAAGGCTTTAGAAGAAAGAGATATCCTAACCTGAATTTTGCGCAATGGTGGGAGTACTAGGGGGTGGGACAGAGTGGCAGCAATAGAGATGGAGGGACAGTTTTGGAGGGCTGGAAGAGAGGGGGGTCACGGCTGTACCCGCTGTTATTTTGTTATTTATTGGGACACGGTGAACGCTGCGGGTACAACGCCCCCCCCCCCCCCCACGGGCTCATAACCGCCCCACGTGCAGCGACAAAAGCGTCCCGCTAACGCTAACGGCTCAGCTGAGAATTCACCACCGCTCAGCAGCTCACCTTATTCCTGAATCACGCGCTGTTATAGTGTAGTCGTTTATCATGTTTCCTTTTTCAATTTATTATCATCTATGAGGAGTGAAGCACACTAAACATTTCCGCCGCCGTTTTATTTCCGTTTTAATAACTTGTCATTCACAAATCCAGTGTTAAAGGAGCTCTTTCTCAGCTTGGTAGGTCAACACCCTGCTAACGCTGCGTGACTGGGTCTCACCAACCCTGCCAAACGACCATCAGCTAACATGTAGCACAACATTCACAGGGGTGGGAGGTGTGTGTGTGAGAGAGAGAGAGAGAGTGCGAGGGAGGGAGGGCGGGAGAGAGAGGAAGAGAAAGATGGAGGGAGAGAGAGAGAGTTACAGAGAAAAATGGAGGGAGAGCGAGAGTTACAGAGAGAAATGGAGGAAGAGAGAGAGTTACAGAGAGAGACAGAGGAAGAGAGAGACAGAGGGAGAGACAGTGACAGAGAGAACGAGGGAGAGAGAGACAGAGGGACAGACAGAGTGACAGAGAGATGGAGGGAGAGAGACAGGGACAGGGAGAAATGGAGGAAGAGAGTGACAGAGAGAGACAGAGGGAGAGAGAGTGACAGAGAGAGATGGAGGGAAAGAGACGGAGGGATAGACAGAGTGACAGAGAGACTGAGGGAGAGAGAGAGTGACAGAGAGATGGAGAGAGAGAGAGAAAGAGAGAGACAGAGGGACAGGGAGAAATGGAGGGAGAGAGTGAGAGAGAAATGGAGGGAGAGAGAGTGAGAGAGAAATGGAGGGAGAGAGAGTGACAGAGAGAGATGGAGGGAGAGAGTGAGAGAGAAATGGAGGGAGAGAGAGTGAGAGAGAAATGGAGGGAGAGAGTGACAGAGAGAGATGGAGGGAGAGAGTGAGAGAGAAATGGAGGGAGAGAGAGTGACAGAGAGAGATGGAGGGAGAGAGTGACAGAGAGAGATGGAGGGAGAGAGTGAGAGAGAAATGGAGGGAGAGAGAGTGACAGAGAGAGATGGAGGGAGAGAGTGACAGAGAGAGATGGAGGGAGAGAGTGAGAGAGAAATGGAGGGAGAGAGAGTGACAGAGAGAGATGGAGGGAGAGAGTGACAGAGAGAGATGGAGGGAGAGAGTGAGAGAGAAATGGAGGGAGAGAGAGTGACAGAGAGAGATGGAGGGAGAGAGTGACAGAGAGAGATGGAGGGAGAGAGTGAGAGAGAAATGGAGGGAGAGAGAGTGACAGAGAGAGATGGGGGGAGAGAAAAAAACACTTAGGGGGCGCGGGGGTCTTGGACCACTGGAGCACTAAATTGGAAACAACGTAACAGGAAGAGTTAAAAGCAAATATTTACAGCTCTTTAATTTGTGAAGCAGCGTTGTTTGAGCCTGGGGTCAGTGCACTCTCCCAGAGTGAGGAGCGGGGCGTTAATTAGGCGGCAGCCAGCAGATTAATCACTGTCTGCCAGCTGACTCTCAGGATGGAGGAGCGTCTTCTCCCGCTCACATCCTGTTCGCTCGGAAAGGGCTGGGCTCCTCATGCCGAAAAACTGTCCCTTTCTGATTTGTTTGGGGACAAATTTATCTAGGGACACGCGCCGCGTCGCCGTTAGAGGAGCCCGTCATAAATCACGGACCCCTAATGGACTTCCAGCCCAAAGCGGTTGTGGAGAGCTGGTGATAAGGCAGCCGTCTGTGGGGTCCGCAGGCAGGGCACGGGGCAAACTGCTGGGGTCATGGGTCGCTGTGGGTCAAAGGTCAAGACCTGTGGATCTGCAAATTTTGGGTAGGGTTCTACATTCTCACCCGAAGACAACAAGGCCCGAAGGTATGCTGTGATTGGGCCATGGTTTCGGGCCTATTTTTAGCTCTGCGGCGTCAGGTTGGACCGGGTAGGGCCCGCTGCCAACCCGGACATTTAGAAATAGTAGCGTAGCAACACTTCTGCCAGCTTTAAACAACGATTGTCAACAATGAAGCAAAGCTTCCAGTTTTTGTCTACCGTTACACTCAACTAGCAAATTAAAACAGCCGTATTTGACAGCACACCAGTGATAAACTTACTAACGTCATGTTTTAACAGAAGGAAAAACGGCACTGCAGCTAGCTGGCTAGCCTGTTCTGTTCAGTACGAACATTAAAGTATAAATAAATTATTCCTCTATTTCACAAAGATACTTTATGCAAACACTTACTGAAACAAAGAGGACATTGGTTGCTCCTGTGTTGTATGCTGCAGATGTGTAAGCAACAAACTTAACGTCACGTTACTTAACCATACTTAAAAACATACGTGTGAAAACACAAATTTGGCTATTTTGCTAGTTGAGAATAACAGTAGGCTACACAACAAAAACTAGAGGCGTTGCGCCATTGTTGTCAATCGTTCTTAACATCTGGTAGAAGTGTGCCCCCCCCCCGTTGCCCCCCCCCCCCCACAAGCACCCTCAAGGGAAACAATGCATTATTTTTACATTTTTTAAAATATTTTTATATTTTGCTGTATGGTGTTGTTGGCTTTTATTGCAGCGATCAGGCTCTATCAGTTCGGGCTTAAAATTTGGCTAGTGCACGTCGGGCTGGTTCGGGTCGGGCTGTAATGACGTCGGGCTCTGGCCTCATTTCTAACCGGATGCAGACCTCTAATCTTGAGGGGGTCAGTGGATCTGGGGGGGGGGGGGGGGGCTGTGGATTTGCGGGGTGTGTGGAGTTGGGTCTAAGGCTGTGGGGTGTGAGTCCGCAGGATTTACGGGATGCTACATTGGGTTCTAGGCTCGGGAACTGGGCCCTGATTATTCCATCATACGTATGCAACGTATGCAAGCTGTTGGCGACAGCGTGAATAGTCTGGTTCCTGTTTCACTGGAAATTGAAACTGCAAAGGGTAGGTCTTCTACCCATCTTGGGTCCGGGGGAAGCGGGGGGGGGGGGTACTCACCCCACAAAGCCCTGTCAACTGGAAACCAGAAATATAACAGTTTCACAGCCTCTCCTGTTGCAATGCATCGCTGTCATTGGAATATTGCTTTTGCCCTGTCTACAGAGCAGTGGTAACCCATACAACGCGAGACTGCTCATTTTAGACATGTCTCCACCCCCCCCCCCCCCCTTCATTGTGACAAATGTACATTTATGATATGCATGAGATTCTGGCCCACACGTTCACTCTTGGCCGGTTCCTTGCAAAACGAGGGCTGGGATTGGAAGAGGACGGCCGTGTTTATTTTAGCGCGCCGGGGTGAGACGCCACTGCGGATATGAGCATGAATATGAATGCCGGTAATTAATTACAGAGGACAAGGAGATGCTTATCACAGCCATTATTCCGATTCTGAGTGATGATAATGAAGCCTCTAATGTCTGATGTTGAGCTGATCAGGGGCCTGATGGAGGCTGTGGAGTGGGGGGGGAGGGGGGAGGGGGCACTCGTGGGTTTTAGGGGGGGGGGTTGAGGGGTTGGATTGAGCTGCTTGGGGCTATTTTGGAGGCTTACGAGGCCTTCTTGGCGGAACGGAAGCCAGCGTACTCGTGCACATGCACATTTTCTCAGGAGGATAAAAAATCGGGCCGAGTTCAATCGTTTTCCGAATTCGTCCGTGCGGAAACGCGAGCGCGACGCAGCCGTTTTAAAACGCCGCGTGCAGTCGGACGGGCCGCCTTTTCTCCCGTGGTATCGCTCGGTTAGAGACCCGTCGGATCTGCCGCCGTGCGCCCTCGCGGTCAGGACGCGGCGAGATCCGATAACGGGAGAGGAGACGAGCGGATCTTGGAAATCCCGGGTTTTCCCGGGGGGGCGAGGGGTCAGGAGCATTGCTTTACGCGGGAGGATGTTATTTATAACACGTTGATAAGGTCAAACCATAAATCACTCACACATCCCTTCTCTTTTTTTTTTTCTTAACCGCCAAATGTAAAGGCGCCGCTGAAACACACAGAACCGTTTAGCTGGCGGGCAGAATGCTACGCTAACCGCTAACCCTGTGCGGATTGCGTCTGTTGTGGGCTTCATGCAGAGCTCGTGTTAGGTTTCCTCAGCCTCTCTCCTGCAGTCAGACGCTATTTCCACACACCCCCCCCTTACGGTATTTTGGGCCTTCGCCAAACTCCCAGATGAAAAATAAAGAAAACGGCGAGCGCCGTGCGGGGACCGCCTCTCGATTCGACGCCCCGCTGAAAGAGGTCTTTTAAGCGAGCGGGGCCGACGATGTACGCCGTTCTGATGATGTGAGCGGGAATGAGAGGCATGATGTCGCCACCGCCGCTACCTTCCCCCACCCTCCTCGGGGAGCGATTTCAGGAGCGATACGTACCGCTCGCCGCGCTGCCACCCCCACCGTGAATCTCCCCATCTCCAGCCCCGGGATGGCGGGCACGAGGGGGGTGGGTACTGAGGCAGAGGCTGCTCTACCCCTCTGCTACCCCCCGCGAGACACCGCTGCCAACGACAGGCGTTTTCCTTAACAAAATATTTCATAAAAAAAGAAGGGAAGACCTTTCTGCCCCTCCTTATGCATTTTTATCTCTTAACTCTTAAGACGGGGGGAAAGCAGAGCAGGTTACAGATGAGAGACGGGGTCACAGCGCGGGAAGGGCTATGGTGGGGATCTGAAACTCGAGATTTTCGTACGTGGGGTTCGAGTCAGCCGCCCTGCAGGCTACGCCACACGGTCTCAGCGGCTGCATTGCGCTTTTCAAAAAGCCGTAACCGCCGGCGGAAACGCGAGACAGAAGCTGGCAGCCCCTATGCGCGCCATCCACGAAATGGGGGTCCCAATGTGGGCTGGGGGTCACCCGCGACTTTCACTTCCACCCCAGACCGCCAGACCGCCAGACCCCCAGACCACCAGACCGCCAGACCCCCAGACCGCCAGACCGCCAGACCCCCAGACCGCCAGACCCCCAGACCACCAGACCCCCAGACCGCCAGACCCCCAGACCCCCAGACCCCCAGACCGCCAGACCGCCAGACCCCCAGACCACCAGACCCCCAGACCGCCATTCGCCACCAATCTACAGGAGAGTGCGAGGACAACAGCTAATCAATCACCAAGACTGGTAAACAGGAAAGCTAAATCTGCCTTCACACACACACACACACACACACACTCGCTCTCTTTCTCTCTCACACACACACACACACACACACACACACTCGCTCTCTTTCTCTCTCTCTCTCTCTCTCTCTCTCAATTCAATTTCAATTTCAAAGTGCTTTATTGGCATGACAAATACAGGCACTTGTGTTGCCAAAGCAGGGGTTACGTAATAAAACTATATACAGTATGTTTATGTAAATAAAATAATAATAGAACTGCCTATAACAAGAATTACAATAAATTATGTTATGTCTTGTGTGTGTGTGTCTGTGTTTCTGTGTGTGTTGTGTGCGTGTGCACATGTCAGTTTGTATGTATGTTGCATGCTCGTATGTGTGTGCAGGTATGTGTGTGCGTGTGTGTTTGTATGTGTGTATGTCGCTCTCTTTCTCTCTCTCTCTCTCTCTCTCACACACACACACACACACACACTCGCTCTCTTTCTCTCTCTCTCTCTCTCACACACACACACGCCCAGGTACCATACACACAAACAGACACCAGACACTCCTTATGTTTGTGTTCAGGACAAATTTGCTGACAAAATCACACTTCTAGCTTGTCGCTTAAATCACTACAAGTCTTGCACATGACAAGCTGGCTCGTATTTCTCATTGCTTAAGAAACCAAAGCCGAACTGACACAAGTCTAACTTTTTGTCGAATTTCAGTGTTCAGTGTTTTTTTTTTCCTGATGCTTTTGTCAGCCTTTTTAAATTCAAGCCATTCTGAGGAAATGTGTCTAACGTGAGGGACGTTTTCACTGAATGCTCTCTTATTAAGCTGCAGATGGGAACTTGTGAATCATAATTCACAGATAAATTCCCCATTGTTTGCAGAAAAAAGGGCTGCACTGTTTGCAGTATTTCCATCCAGCTCTACACTACCAGTTGGAGCCAAAATGGTTGCCCTTTAGTGGACAGCACAGCATTTCCAATATGACAGCCCCATCTCCACCCGGCCTGCACCACTGCAGGCCAAACTTATTATGCTACTATAAGCCTCCTTCAGATGTATCTCTGCCTTTGCCCAGTCATCAAAATAGCTTAACGGTAAAAACGAGAGCAACGCCTACAGACCCGTCCTCATTCAGTAAAGAAACAGCACTGGAGGTAAAAATACATATAGCCTGCCACCCAATACGATAAGCACTTTCTATTTGCTGGAAAGCTGTTGGTGTAGGAACGGATATATTTGGATCACACTCCTACCAAATACGTTTTGTGGTGTCCAACACAAACTAGTACCAAACGAATCAATCATCAACAAGCACATGTTTAGTATGATATTTGGTTACACTTATTAATAAGTATTATTCATTTTAACTCTCAAAATTTTAAAACCATACATTAAAAACCATTTTAAAAACCATACAAATGTAATATGCCATTTGTATGGTTTGAACACAATTTAAGCAGCAATCCAACTAATGCTTGACAACATGACTTATACATATCATCTGATAATGCATCTGTTAACTAAGACATTCATGTAAAAGAGTTTGTTAATGTAAACATTTTGTTATCATTTCCTTGTTGTGAATTGTTCTCTAGCTATCAGTTATCCAGTATGGGTTTGGCATGATCAGATGTGGTGCTTCTGAATGGCCAGCTCAACCCACATTGCAAGACATGAGTCAGTAAGTTAGGCCCGCCTCCGATCACCGCTAGCTCTCCTGTATTTCTGAGTGGGAGGAAGTGAGGAAAAAAGTCCCTGGTGTTGGGTCTCGTAATTCACATACTCTCTCTTACAATTTATTTTCGGAAGTTTGATGCAAAAGTGTTTCCCAGTTACTTGTATGGAAACGTTCCTGCATGCCCACGGTAGCTTGTTGGAGATGTCAGCCAAATTTATTAAAATTTTCAATTTTTTATTGGTGGAGCTGACTATTCATTTCAAATCAGTTTGGTTATCTTATTATCGTTGATTTTTTAAAAATGGGTTGCCTCTGGAGAGCTCGACACAGGGTCAGATGTGTTATTTGAGTTTTTATGTTCAATAAAAAAAAAATTACCAAATAAGACGGCCTTGTAGTACAATGGTTAGAGGACTGGGTAAATAGTGACCCAAAGGTTGCAGGTTTGATTCCCAGGTAGGACACAGCCTTGAGCAAAGGACTCAACCTGACATTCCTCAGTATACAACACTGTATATCCAGCTATATACATGCCTGTAGTGTAATAAAGCTAAGAGAACAGTGTATAGCTGAGTGTGGCTAGCACTGCGGTAGCTCAGGAGTCCTGACTGGGAACTTTAATTAAGGGAGGAAAAAAGAGGGAAATAAAACTGCTCTATTAAAAAAAAAAAACATTTAGGGAGGAAAAAGAGGGGAAAGAAAAACTGCTTGATAAAAAAAATAAACACTTCCTTGGCCGGCGTGTTTACACGCGTTGTTAAGTAAGTCAATTGAAAAGCGATGGTTATTGCATCCACCAGCCTGTAAAAAGCTATGCTGCCAGTGCTGGCAGGTAGACGCCAAAGTCGTTATGACACGATGGGACACATCCACACTCTGGCTGTGTCCGAATCAGAGCCCTATCTACTGCGTCCTGTTCACTGTGTACTAGCATACTGTATACTGCTTGCTGCATACTGTTTAGTGACATGCAGAATGCGAAAAATATCCTCCACACTATTATCAGCGAAAATCCGGAAATAATATCCGGGGATATTAAGAACACTCAATTTTCAGAATTGTCACGTACTTAACATCTTTTTAAAAAACTGAATTCAACTGGCATACTCAATAGTAGGCAAGTACGCTGATTCGGATACGGCACTAGTCTTCAGCTTGCCCTGTCCACTGCTCCTGTGTGATTGGCCAACGTAAGGCCAGCCCCTTTTAGTTTGCTATGGAAACACTTCAGAGTCACCACAGATTTAGCTGGCCCAATTCTATGGTGGACATGAACATACCTTGGATCTTAGTTTAAAATAAACCTGAGCTGTCCAAGACAGCGGATATTTGTAAGGATCACTCGTAAGTGGCTGAGGCCGTTTCTTTTTAATTTAGTATATAAAGTGATGGCATTATATGTGAAAAACATGTTTTTCATTATTTTGATTATAACTAGGTTAATTGTGTCATATTAAATAATTTCGGTTACGATAAAGAGCTCAGAGATTTGTTTATAGTAGTTAAAAGTACGTACAATAATGAACGTCCAGAGCAACCCCGATGCACAAAGTACAGATAATACAGTCTTATTTTCATAACTTGGGACGTGGTTTGAATTATAATTTTGTTCATCCTTTGCTTTCCTTAGACTCTTATGAAGATTATTTGATGGTTTGTTGTGTTCAATGAGTCTGTCAGCTCTCCTGACATGTTGTTTATTATGGTAATGTTGGCTTTTTCCGATCCGCCCTTCAGAGGCAGTTCTGCACAATGAAAACGGACGAGGGGAAAAAGAGCCTTGATTAATTCACTTAATTAACCACATAAGCCAACAACAAAATTCCACTTTGGGACACAGTTTTGAGCCAACGAGAGGTAAAATGAAAGAGACTTTTTTCCCCCCTCGTCCATTATAATAATGCTTACATGACAGGGCTGGAAATAATTAAGCCAAACAAAAAACTGGCCGGCTGATGAGAACTTGGCAAAAGCTTGATAGTAAAAAAAAAAACAATCAAAAATAGTTTCGGGATGATTATCAGCTTAAAGGTAAGGTATTTGTCTTTCTTATGTCTTTTTCCTGTCAAATGCCTGCTTGCAGTCCTGAACTTTTAAATATTCTTCCACTGTCTATGTCTATGTTTTATAATATTGGCCAGGCTGTTATGATAAATAGGAACGTTTAATTGAAAAAAAAAAAGAGTAAAATCAATATTCTAAATACACGTTATTAACTTCTCACAGAAAACCTGTATGTACAAAGTACTGGGTCCAACTTTATATGGACCGGATGTCATTTAAAGACAGTAATGTAGTATCGTGGTTAGGGAACTGGGCTTGTCAACCGAAAGGCTGCAGGTTCGATTCTCACATGTATCCTTGAGCAAAGTACTTAACCTGAATTTCTTATTTCATAGTAATGGATACTATGTAAAAACAGTTTCTCTGAACAAGAGCATCTGCGGTAATATAATATCAAAGCCTGTCTAATGTAGTGCTGTGCTGCTCCTACACAACATTGTTAAGCTGTATATGCACAATAGCATAATGTTACTTTTTCACCCACTGGCCAGAGTGGCTTGTGGATCCTAAAAATCACCAGCCATTTTCAACAATTTACCAACCACATTACTTTTTTACAATATAACACAACCTGGGCCCCGTTTCCCAAAAGCATCTTAGAGTTAAGATCATCTAAAGAGTGCGTTTGTTTGTGCTTTATTAATTTTATGATTGAAATGACTAAAATTTACTGACATTACATAAATAAGATAATAAAAATTGAGGGATAAAGACACAAATCAAATGACAAAAAAACAATGAAACAATCAAAGTAATATAAAAACAAAATAGCTTAAGATGCGTCTCTAGCTAAGATCCTTTTGGGAAGCAGGACCCTAGTTGGTTACCAGCCAAAGTGGCTGCTAGAGTAAAAATATTACCAGCCGCAGCAGAATTTTGTCAGAATTTGGCTGGTGATGGGTGTTCATTTCACACCCTGCTTGTATTCATAATTGCTAGCTGTGCATGCTGTGTATATTTAAGTGTAGTGCTGCATGCTTGTTAATGTAGTTTTTAGGTTCAATGCTTATTTACCGTATTTCAACCTGTTCTGTGCCTATAATCTGTTTTTAAATTCTCGTATTATTTAATGTTTTTGTTGCACTCTGGAGTGCCTGCCGTTTAATATATCTCAGATGGTCTTCTCTCCTTGTACTTATAATCATTATCAATATGCTATAAGATTCAGTACAATTAAGTACAATCAATTTGACCCAGACACCAGCTCAATAAAATCTTACTGGGAACGACTTGTATACTATGACTTCTGAGATCAGCTTGAACATTATGGTCTCCTCACATTTCAGTCTGGTTGCAGTCATGATTAACATTTTTGAATTCCCTTTCGGTAACCTTGTCTTACACTGGCTAATCCCATCCAAATAGCACTAAGCTGTAAAATAACTTATGCAGTCCCTTACTTAGGAGAGTGGAAGGATTTATTTAACGCCATTTAATGTACATTTTTGCTGTCTCAGGGCTCCATTTCACGATTAATTTTCCATTACATCATAAAAAAATCCTTTTTTATTTCTGGAGGGGGTGGACATGAGTTAACCGCTGACAGTCACACGGTGGCTGTACTTAGTGGTGCAGTTTTCAGCCGCTCAATATCGGAAAAGGAACGCTCGACTCTGACAGCGACCAATAATCAATTCACAAAATGACTCGGCCTTAGCTTTTAGCAAAACCTTAATGACAATTTTCTTTAGCTCTCCTAAAGAACACAGGCTAACAGTTTTGCATATTACATTATCATCATATAGCAGACGCTATACGTAGTGAGCGACTTATACAACTTTTAGCATTTTACATATTATCTATTTTTACAGCTGGATTATACGGAAACAATGCAGGTTAAGTACTTTGCTCAAGGGTACAACGGCAATGCCTCCCCCCTTCCGACAATGTGCAAGAGAGAAGGCACAGCAAAAATGGCGGTGTACATTCAATACCCTAGCGGTGTTCATATGAGACCATGGCCTCATATAAACTCCCTAGGGTGTTAAATGTACACCAGCAGTGTTAGATTTACACTGACATTTTTGCTGTGTGTTTTCTACTAAACACGAAAATTGTACCATAGGTTGTATGCGCCGACGTGATTTACTGAGCAGAATATAAGCATTCTGGCACTCTTCCCCGTCTCCACTCATTTGGGATTGTATGAGAGTAGATAATGTGCAGGTTTTTCGCTTTTTAGGCACAACACAGCAGCTATTCTGGAATGGTGAAAGCCCCTCTGGTTCACACAGAAAACCTTCACCGAATCGCTACGGTATCCAGCGTTTGTAGAAAAAAGTTTTTGTTTTTTTTAATGGCAAAAATGCTCCACCCAATTTTTCTTCTGAGAAACATGGCATTATGCTGCATCTGTACTGGCGTGGTATTCAGCACAACTGCATGCCAGCACTTCCTATGGAGTAATCACACATTGTTATTATTTAAGCTTTTAACCGATTAAATGTCATCCGTTTCAACAATTAGTATTTTTTCCGCTTTTTACATCCCTAGTTTGCAGGCTTCTACTTTGCGGAGTAATATTTAGGAGAAAGAGAGCTAACGTCTTGTACATGGTGCTTGTACATGAGGAAATACATCATTTGCATCATGTTAAATCTTACATGCTACCACAGATTTTACAAGGAAAGCACATAACTGTAAAACCACATAATCGTATTTTTTTTTTTTTAAACAAGGCAGGGATAACGTAAGCCTGCTGCCAGGTACCACGTGTAAAATGTATGCCGTCTATATTGTAGCTTCTTTTACAGGGCTACAGTTTAACAGACTGTTGCAGAACCGTTTGATCTTGAAATTAAACACAAACACACCATGATCCTGAGAGAGGATAAAAGTTCTACACGACATATCATGTAGACAGGATAATTATACCTATTTTACAATAGTGTAATTACGTAATAAGTACCATCTCACAGGTATAAGATAGGGCAGACTAATGGTGAACAGTAGTAAATCTTGTGTTTCCGAAATAGCACATTATGGCACTTAACCTGGCAGTATCCCTGGTCTTTTCCATAAAGATAACAATAACCCTTCAAAAACCCCAAGTTTAATTAATTACATTGGAATTACACAATACATACTTATTGAATCTTTACAGTTTACATTCTGTAATATCGCTCTCACACTCGCTCTCTCACTCAGGCATGTCACAAATGAACACACCTTTATTAACGTTAAGCCAGTTTTAATGTCATTTCATGTTTTTTTTTTCCTCTCCTATTTTTAATGTTGCTTTCTCAACATAGCAACATGGCTGTCAAAAGAATCTGCCAAATGCTACAGGAAGGATCTGTCAACTGATTGAGCTGAACAAACGCCTTCCAAGATTGGCTAGCAAGCAACCGTTTGAGAAAAAAAAACAAAAAAAACACACACACACATTCGTGACTAAATACGTCCCCCAGCAGTGAAACGGCGGTTAATTGTGAAGACATAATCAAGGGGGAAGTGAGGTAGTTAGCGTCCGTGGCTAAAGAGACTCGGTACATAAAGGCAGGGACGGTGGGGAGGTGAGAACACCCTGCCTCTCTCTGGCACAGTAATCAGTGTGACTTCACGTGGATCAGAGTCGGACCGCTGCTCTTTGTAATTAACTCCTGTGACCTGTTCCCCACTGCCATTGGGCTGGCTGTCAAATTGGCTGGCCGGCCACTGTGCTTCAGGTGGGGGGATGGGGGGGATTGTGGAGGGTGTGCGTTGCTAAACGGGAAAGCGGGGGGTTGTGTTCGGTGTACGTGCTGCGCAAGCTGGGAAAAGCGACCGCACACACACGCGCATACACACACGAACACACGCACATACACACGCATGCACACGCACATACACACGCATGCACACGCACATACACAACACATTTCTTCGCCTTGACAGGCCCACCCGACTAGCCCTACCCACAAAAGCTTATATCAGCAGGAGGGTGAGCAGATGAGATGGGAAGGGGAGATTGCGATCGTAGTCGGGGGGAGTGGGAGGTTATGGGAGGGATTTTGAGCGTTGACGCCCCAGGGAGGGGGAGGGGGGGGTGAATTGCGATCGCAGACCAACAGTGTCCCGGCGGCCCAAAAGTGGAGCAGCCCATCTGGCTTCAGAATTGCCAGACGGCCAGTCCGGCCGTGCATACACACACGCAAACACATACATATACACAGGCAAACACAAACAAAGGTGCACACACACACACACACACACACACACACACACACACAAACACACGTACACACACCCACACACATACACTGGCACACACATACACACAGGGGCACACACACAAACACACACTCATACACCCACACACATACACTAGCACACACTAAACACAGGCGCACACACACAAACACGCAATCATACACCCACTAAACACAGGCGCGCACACAAACACACACACGCAAACAGGCGCACACACACACACACACACACACACGCAGGCATGTGGTACAGAGCGGGCTGTTAACGCTCCTGACATCTCTGACAAATGGACTCCTTTATCTGACTGGAAGTCTGTGTGGAGGGGAAGGGGAGCAGGTGGAACATTTCTCTCTGGGCTCCTGTGAGGAGGGAGGGAGGGAAAGACTGACGCACGTCTACCTGTGCATCGCAGGAATACACAAAGAGGTGGCCGCTAACACGCCAGCGCATGCCAATGTCCTTCACGCAAAGCAGCCTCGTTAGAGCAGAGCAATCTATTAATGAAACGTTATCCTGTCACCTCCAGGACCACCTGTAGAAATAACTTCCCTGTACATTGCACATTTTCTAACTGCTTGGATCAAGAAGCCGCCGTGGTGATTTGCTCTTCGTTATGGCCTCGGTCATTTAAATGAGCTGAACGCGGCTCACGAGTGCGTGTGTGTGTGTGTGTGTACAGCAAAACGGTCTGTGGACTCATCTAAACACCCTACGGTGTTAAATGTACAACAGCAGTGTTAAATTTACACCAGATTTCTTTCTGTGTGTGTGTGTGCACTGCTGTGATAATTAAGCAATGGCCTAAGGAACACGTACATTACTTGTTTTTTTATTTGGAAAGAAGACAACAAGTGGATTACCTGGAAGATTATTATTATTATTATTATTATTATTATTATCAGACATCATTCTAAGGCATTCCATTAATTCATTTTCAATCTCAAATTAAAGTGTAGGCTATGCGTTATTCATTAAACTTACTTTTTACCATTAAAAAAAATATTTTTTTTTGAAAAGCAGGCTTGATCGACAAAAAACACATTTAGTCACAAATGTGTGTGTGTGTGTGTGTGTGTGTGTGTGTGTATGTGTGTGTGTCGATTAGTTTCACAGAGGCCGTAAAAAGATGTTTTTATTAGTTTCACAGATTTTCACAAACTTTATTGCTGTATATCACTAGGGCTGTAAAATGGCTGAGTGCTCCAATGGGATGTATTGGTGTTTTCCCAAAGAAAATAACTAGAAGATAAAAAAAATGATGTATGAAACTAATTTCAATGCATTTAGGAAATCTAGAAAAAAATGTCCATGCTAACATTAGGATGTGAGTGTTTTGTTATAGAACATAGAAAGATTTCACAGGTTACAGGTTAATTTCAGGTGCTGGGGACCCCTGTATATGCAGGGCCTTATTCAAACACCCTCAGTTGCTATGGTAACGATAGAAACATGTAATTTAAACACTTCTGTGATTTTATCCATTAAACAGGATATTGGTGCAAGGTTTTTTTAAAACTGGGAGTCATTTTTCCACAGGAAGATGTTTCATTTCAGTACTAGATTCTGTCTGTAAATCAATCAATCAATCAATCAATCAATCAAGTGAACTAGTCAATCAATCAGTCAATCTGAGAATCAATCACCCAAACAGATGATCAATAAATCAATCATGATCACTGAGGTTAATTAGCAGTCTGTTGCATCATTGTTGTGATGTATATTCGAACAAGAAACTGCCCTGGAGACATACAGTACATGCCATTCTGGGAAGTCATGTAATATTTTATTTTATAAATATTAACTTTACTCATTACAATATTCTTTTGAAATGCACATTGTGTGTAGTTTCAATATCAAATGTACATCGATTTATGTAGGCCAAATATCCCAAGATAAGAAAAAATACACAGCTGTACAAGAACAGCTGAATTTGCAGCTGAGTTTTGATTCAATATGTCAAACTGTAAACACAGCACATCTGTGAGAGTGTACGGCACCATGAATTTCAATGTCTGATTCACATCTTTTTTTAAATGAGTGATTAGCAAATCCTTAAATTTTTTAATGACAAAATTAAATTCTGCCTTTTTCCCCCCTTGTGCCAGCTTTTATTGACCCCTGGGGGACGGAGGACTGAATTACAACTTTTAAAGAGCAGCTCATTAAAGCTGAGCTGCATGCTGTACTAATACATATCGCATCTTTATCAGAGATATTTCTTATTAATTGCCCTCTTTCTCTCTGCCTCTTGCCTGTGTGCACGAGCCACTTTGCGTTTAACAGCTTGATCTTTCCTTCGAGAAAAAAAAAGAAGACAATTTGTCTCCTTGCATCTCCTGTTTGTGTGGTTTGCTGTATAAACCTGGCCACACATCGGCCATAAATCAGCTTGTTTGCCATTCTATGGAACACAGTGTTCTTAAAGTTAATCTTAATAAATGAACTCTGTTGTGCCTCAGTGCTGTGCCAAAGAAATCCCCTCCTTCAGGGCCTGGATTCCAACCTGCAGCCCATGCTGGGTTCAAGGGGCTGATGGGAAATCTTAAGGTTGTTAAGACCGGTATGGTAATACTGATGCACTTGCCTCAACCCACAGGCATGGACTATACCCACAAGACCCTGATATAAACCTCACTACACCCACTCTCACTTATAATACGAGAGACAGCCGCCTGTTCCATGCACACAGCGACCGCTTTACCACAGCACGGTGCTTCAACACACGGTACTCTGCGACACAGAGGATGCGTTTCAATACTCGAAAAATACACCCTCCTTTCCTCCACTCCCCCTCCTCTCCTACCCGGAAGTATGCAAAACTGCCTGAACGTTTCGAGTACAAGTATTTACATGTACAGTATACAATGTACCTGACATTAATACCTGACATTGTATAATTTGTAACCATTAATACTTAATTAAGATGTAATCAGCAGCATTAGATTAAAACACAAAGATCCGTTTCCGGGGAAGGAGGAGAGGAGGTGGTAGTGGAGGAATTGAGGGTGCATTTTTCGAGTATTGGGACGCACCCCCTCCTTTCCTCCACTACCACCTCCTCTCCTCCGTGCCCCGGAAACGGATCTTTGTGTTTTAATCTAATGTTTCTGATTACATCTTTATTACGTATTAATGCTTTAATTAATACTTGTACTCGTTCAGGCAAGTTTTGCATACTTCCGGGTAGGAGAGGAGTGGTAGTGGGGGAGTGGAGGAAAGGAGGTGGGGAGTGAAAAATATTGGGACGCAGCCACAACGTGACACCGCTACAATAGGCATCCTGCTGGAGGTGGAAATGTAGTGCGTTCGGATGAAGGCCTCGATATTCGCACAAAGCTCTCAGCGGCAGTGTAATGTGTGTGAGATATGAGCTTGGTGACCCTGCCAGACATTTCTCTTGTATCATGTCCTCTTGCTTCCACAAGAAGGGGTTAGCGCTGTGGCCCATTGGGGGGAAGGTACTGGGAATACAGCCCAAACTGCCTGCACTCCCTCTCTTATCAGCAGTCACAGCTCTCCATGTCCGCAGAGTAAAAGGGCTCCTTCTCACGTGTATGTTGGACTTTCTTTTCGGAACCACTTTTTTTTATAAATCCCACATTAAATAAAAATTGGTACAGACCGCACAGGAAAGTGTGGGTTTGCACAGGTACGGACAGCACAGGTGTAACAGGTGCGGACAGCACAGGTACGGACAACATAGGTTAGCCCAGGTACAGACAGAACAGGTTCGGACAGCACAGGTGTCTACAGGTACACGTAGCTGTAACACGCAGAAGCCCTTTGGTGCCTGTGTAAGTGTGCAGGGAGTTTGCGTTTGTGCGCGAGGCGGAGTGTCCGCCGTACCCGCCATACCCCGCCGTACCCCGCGTTTGCCCCCCTGTGAATATGAGTATGAAGGTCAGGGTGTCACCCCGTCACCCGTTTCACAGACGCAGGAGTCACCCCTGAAACCACGCCCCTTCAGAGGGGAGAGCGTTCATTCTATTACACGGGGTTGGACACCTGAAACGCTGACGACTTGACCCCTATGAAAATGCATCTTTCATAAGAGTTATGAATCAGAGCAACTATACTAGCATGAGGCTGAAGATAATTTCTACAAACAACAGAGTCAGAAGCACCCGGCTAACAGAGGGAAGCACCCAATCACCTCTTTCTCTCTCTCTCTCTCTCTCTCTCTCTCTCTTTCTCTCTCTCTCTCTCTTCCCCCCTCTTTCCTTCATCTCTCTTTCGCTGCTGAAAACAAAGGCATTGACTGACAATATGTCACTCAAACAGCCAGCTTGAAGGTGGAGTTTCTTTTTTATCAACATCAAAACGCTCCCCTGTGTCTTACTGTCCTTCTCAGCTTCTCCTACAGAATGAAACCATGAGATGTTTCTGCAGTGAGCTCAGAGTCAGATGAATACATGTTTGTATTGATAACAAAGCATGGTACATGTGTGTATTTATAGAAATATAACACACACACACACACACACAAGGCATGGTGACAGCAGAGCTTGTAAGATGCTGCATCGCCCCTGGGTTAGGACCACTGCTTTCTGTGTACATGTGTGGAGTGAAGTGTCTGAATCTGTCTTCCTCTCTCCACTGATACACACTGGAGCAGCTCCGCTCCATCCCCTCTGTCCTGGGCTGCGCACTCAATCGGAAAGAAGAGCAAAATAATAAAACGGCTATAAATAATAATATTGTGTTTTTTGTTGTTGTTGTTGTTGTGCTTTGTTGGCTGCTGTAATGTCGGGAGAGCACACTCTGTGCCTACGGTGGGACATTTCCTTTTCCTCCCTCACTCTGAATGGCTGCCTTTTCCATGTCCGTCTCTCTCCATGTCCCCCCCCCCCCCCCATTGTAGCTTTATAGACTGCGCCTTATCCGCCGAGCATGAATGTATGGCACACAGCGCAGCTCCAGACAGCCCGTTCCTCATTTCCATAAACGTCCTGTTTTTTACTCTGTTTGTCCTTTTTTTCCGTCCCCCTCCCCCACCACCACCGTACATATACACACTCGTCCCACCTCCCATGTTTATTCTCTTTCGCTGCCAAATTCATTCTTTCTTGACAAGACGAAAAAAAAAACCCCACGACTAAACAAAAACAAAACACGTCTGTCGTGTGAAAATGCGAAATCGAAATGTTCTGCTTCCCTTTTGGAGGTGGGAATAAAGCACGATGAGCGGGAGATTACCGTCGTAAAAAAAATAAAAATAAAAACACCAAAAAAAGAACAAACAAAACAAACAACAACAGTGAATTATGGACTCCCTGAGTCAACAGCTACACTCCGTCACTGCCGTTGCCGTAGACACACTCTAGACTGTTCACAAACACATCAGTGGATTCTGGGAGGATCTCCATCTAAATAAATTCCACATGATATAGCGGCCCTCTTGACCCGAGAGACGATGAAGGATGCTTTTTGGTCTCCTTTGGAACTGTAGGTTTGATCCTCTCTCTCTCTCTCTCTCTCTCTCTCTCTCTCTCTCTCTGCGTACAGCTTAAAATATATATATAAAAAAACAGATAAACACCTCAGGGACACAACACCTGCTCTGTGGATTCTGATCCGCAGCCAAAAACAGGCCGCGTGGGAGGGAGAGAGGAAACAGGCGCTCACATTTAACATGTAAATATAACACAAACGCACGCACACACATATATACACACACACGCACACACATATATACACACACCGTATGGCCTCAGAGAGCAGAGGCCCATAAACACAAACGGGCTGCTGTGATCAGTTCTCTGGGTGGGGACTGGCGAGCTTCAACAGACGTTCCTCTAATATTTTCAGCTCTGTTTCCGCGTCAACTGAATGACTGACTGACTGACTGACTGATCGACTGACTGAATGAATGACTGACTCGACAAAGTCATTTTCATTCCATTCAAATTCCATTTCCTTGGAGCATCCTTGGAGGAGCCGGACCACCCCCTACCCACCCTACCCAACACACACACAGACAATCACATACGCACACACACACAAACTCTCACACACACACACACACACACACACACACACACAGACACACACACACACACACACACAGACAATCACATACGCACACACACACAAACTCTCACACACACACACACACACACACACACACACACACACACACACACACACACACACACACACACACAATGGAATTAAACATGCACACATATGCACAGACACACATATACGTTCACACACACACACACACACACACACACACACACTGCGCTGAGCTGAGGACTGATGGATGAACGAGGGGGAAGGTTGCTCTCTCTCCTTGTTTAAGAGACAGTGAGAGGCGGGACTGTGGAGCGCAGAAATGTTTTATTCCAGGAGAATGGGATAAACCCAGCGCTCGCTCGCTCGGGGCAAAAGTCACTTTGCTAGAGATTGTTTCAGAGTGGCCCGAGCGTGGAGCTATTTTTATCACGCCAGTCATGTGACACCGAGCCCACCAATTTCATTATTCCGCCCAGCCAGTCCCCTTTGACTGACACACCCCTCCTGCACACAGGCAGGGCTGTTTTATGTGCACGGCTCTCTCTCCCCCTTAAATCATCCCCAGTTTAAGGGGAGAGGGGAAAAAAACGTGATTAGAGGCGCTGTGGTAAGACGAAGAAAGAGCAGGTTAGCGTAATTGAAAAGGCATGGATTTGTGAGCAGGTCCAGCACGGTTCAGCTGATCCTCTTTCTCCTGCGGCTCTGTGGAAGGAGGAGGAGGAACGTCTGTATCGGGGAGTCGGCTGCTTCTTTTCCTGATCCCAATTCTCCCTGCCGCCGTGCGGTACTGTGGTACAGGGTACCGGTTCTGATTCCGCTCTCCTGACCTCCTCCCCCCGCGCCCCACACGACGCCCCGTAACCACGACGACAAAGTGGATAAAAACGCTGTAATGTGGCTCCGTTCTCTGGACCGGGTTCCACTGAACCATGAGGATCAAAAGGTGTCTGTCCTACTGCGGTTCAACAAGCTCCACGACCCGGTTTACTCTCCTCTTTCAGTACAACAGAGTGGTCTCTCTCTGCTCAACAGAATGGTCTCTCTCTCTGCCCAACAGAGCAGTCTCTCTCTCTCTGCCCAACAGAGTGGTCTCTTTCAGCCCGACAGTGCGGTCTCTCTCACCACAACTGAGCAGTCTCTCTCAGCACAACAGAGTGGTCTCTCTCTCTCAGCCTAACAGTGGTCTCTCTTTCAGTACAGCAGAGTGGTCTCTCTCTCTCTTTCAGTACAACAGAATGGTCTCTCTCTCTCTCTCTCTACCCAATAGTGGTCTCTCTTTCACTACACTTCTGTGCCTTGCCCTGCGACAGCTCTCTCTCTCTCTCTCTCCCTTTTTCTCTGGCTCAATCTCTTCCCCTCTCGCTGCATCTCAAGTTCCCTCTCTATCTCCCCTTTTCTCTCTCTCTCTCTCTCTCTCTCTCTCTCTCTCTCTCTCTATCTCTCACAGAAGCGTATGGTGACAGTGAAAGTAAGAGGTGGCAGTAAGCCCAGGGGAAAGGCACATTAAAGCGAATGAGCGGGTAATGGGAGACGTAAAAACCAGAGAAAGGCGGAGATGAGGGAGAGTAACTGACAGGAGGACATCAGTGAAAAAGAGACGGGATAGATCCACGGAATGAGAGCTGCATTAAATACACTCATGGGGTTTGGGCAGCCCCCCCGCAGAAAAAGGGGGTCCGCGGCGGCTCCCAAGAAGGTCAATACGTCTCTCGGAATAATGCCGTTTCTGACGTTTTCAATCTTAGGACAGCGGGTGTTGCCGCGCGACTTCATCAGCTGTAAATCATCTGCAATCACACGCAGGAAGTGCAGGCAAAAGAGGTGCATTATGGGATTGCCCGCACTTCCGACGGAGGCTGAGGGGAGCGTACACTGCTGAGCATCGACGTGTCAGTTGGGTCCGAGGTCTTTGATTTAGCACGGCTGCGGGTTTTAATCCCAGGTGGGCAGTTTTCTGCTGTGCCCCCTGTGCAGTGTTGTTCTGCAGATTGCTGACATTTCAACAGAACTCATAATTGCCTTGTTGAATCCACCACAGGACTTTTCATTTCAGAAGAAGCAGATTTAAGAGGAGAAAAAAAAAGAAAATCAACTGAGTCAAAGTTTTTCAGGAACACACAAACTGGGGTGGTGATTCACTGAGTCTAAAGCAAAGACTCAAAGCAAAGCCTAACAGCTTCTGGTTCAGGACTACCCCTTAGTGCAAATTAATCCTCTTCCTAACCTGTGAGGTAATAAAATCAAAAGTGGGTTTTGCGAATGCTCACAATTCCCCGTAACTACCCGATTCGATTAATTATCACATTGACTGGGGAAATCTGTTTTCTCACAAAATATCTGGTAAACCTACTGATACAGGCCCTCCAGCACCAGGGTAGACTATCCAGTTTAATGTCCGTGTTCTTCCTTCTGTGCTCATTTTATCTTATTTGTATTGCCTTGAAGGTAGGTAAAGTACTGAAGTTCTTAATCCTTGTGTTTGGTTTGGGTAAAATGTACACATGTTATGCTTTTAGTAAAAAGGAAATTACACTTTTGAGAGATGTAGTCTATTTCATACACTCTCAGCAAGAAAGGTACAGTTTTCTACAGTGACAAGCATTTGTACCTTTTTAGGTAATTTTCATACCTTTTTTTCTGAGAGTGTAAGCAGTGACTAAACCAGTGTAAATCTGGTTATTGTTTTGTGTTCCTATTTGTTTTTCACCATCTGTATTAGCTTTGTCATTTTGCCTATATGGCTTCTTTGAATATAAGAAGATAAAGATGAAAACTAATTGAGAATGTCAGTACAAAAAAAATTTATCTCAATAATTTACTTAATGAAAACCTTGTTTCATTTAAATTTTTCTCAGATAAATGTGATTTATACCCCCCGTGTTTATATTGTTTGGAATTTTGAGATAAAGATAATATATATAGAGTATTTTTGAAAAAAATTAGTTTCTGTATGGCTTTAAAATCCCGATAATGTGACGTCCTGAGTATATTTCACCCAGGCTAACAGTTTCGCAGGTGCTAATAAGTTTAAAGTTCTCTACAGGGAAATGTATTATTGCGTAGCCGCTGCAGGTACCACAGACGTTTGGTACCAGGATAGAGTAGCCGCTGCAGGTACCACAGACGTTTGGTACCAGGATAGAGTAGCCACTGCAGGTACCACAGACGTTCAGTACCAGGATAGAGTAGCCACTGCAGGTACCACAGACGTTCGGTACCAGGATAGAGTAGCCCCTACAGGTACCACAGATGTTCAGTACCAGGATAGAGTAGCCACTGCAGGTACCACAGATGTTCAGTACCAGGATAGAGTAGCCTTTGCAGGTACCACAGACATGCAGTACCAGGATAGAGTAGCCACTGCAGGTACCACAGACGTTTGGTACCAGGATAGAGTAACCACTGCAGCTACCACAGATGTTTGGTACCAGAATAGAGTAACCACTGCAGCTCTAGTGCTATGGCTCTCACTGGCTCCAGTAAGTGTGTTTAGCATGAGAGGAGAAGAGCTAACAGCTGGAGGGGGGATTAGCAGAGGTGTGCTGTTACTGGGGCCAAGGCCCTCATGGACACAAATCCGCTGCGTGGAGATTGGGGACAGGGAACATGAGGTGCCACTGTGCGCCATGCCTTTAGCGTGGCGCTACGGCTCTCCTGTGGGGCCACAGGCTTCCTCATTCAAACCCCGTCACCACCTGAAAGAGCCAGGCACCTACAACAGGGAGCGAGACATAACTCCAGCACATAACGTCTTTGCTTGAGGAAGAAAGGCTACAAAATTCTTTGACGTGAAAGCAATATTTTTTTTAATCAAATGTCAACAAAAGGGTACGTACTGTAGAAACACATAATTTCTCCTTCTCTCTCTTGCTCAAATTATACCTATTTCACACCTGACCTTTTTTTTTGTTATGTTTTTGCAGCTGAGCTTGGTGGCTTGCGGCTTAACACCGAGCAGTCCACGAGGACCACAGCTTTCTTCTCTTTCATGGCTGTCCAATTATTAACAAAGTGGAACTCAATGGAGTGACAACATTGTGAAAAAAAATCTTCCCGCTTGCTCCACCATTTTGTCACTGAAGTATGTTGCCGTGACGATCGATCGAACCACAAGGCTCGTCAAACGCCTAGGTACGGCCGCCCACTGTTCTGATTATCAGTGCAGTGGCGGGAATAATGTGACTAATTGCAGTGTCCCGATTGGTCGATCCCTCGTCAATGATCTTCTGCAGAACCTGCTTCTAATTCCATTTTTTTTAATAATAGGTTTTATATTTATTTTGATATTTAATCAATAATTTACAATTTTTACATTCACAAATACACACTATCTCTCTCTCTCTCTCTCTCTCTCTCTCTCTCTCACACTCACTCACTCACTCACTCTCTCTCACACACACTAATATATATAGCTTATATATCCTCCTAAGACCTGGCCATTCATTTCTGTCCCTTGTAGAGGACATGAGTCTCTGGTCTTAATCTCAATAGCACTAGATTCTACTTTGCTGAAACCTGCACTACCAGGGACTTTCAATAAAAATAAATCATATTTTTGGAAATACTTTCACTGCAACATATTTTTGTCATCCAAGACACTTGTATTATGTCCAAAAAAAAACTAAATTACTTTATTAAACGTTTCTGCCAGGTCACAAGAGCACATTATTATTATTATTATTTTTATTAATTTATTTGGTGACAGCTGCATAATGGAACACAGGCTGTTGTTTTTGACCACTTTGAAAGGTCTTACCTTTTCACTGGCTGTATTCTGGCATTTCTGCACAAACAGCTTTGAACATCCAGTCGTTAATAACGGTTGAGAAGACCTTGTGACTGTATTTCAACTGTCACTCCTATAGTATCCCAGTGAGACTGTACTTTGGGAGGCACCTTCAAAAACTGGAATCAATGTTACATTGCTATTTATTCATAAGAGGTACAAATTGGGCCAAAGGCACAAAATACCCCAAAAAAAGAAGTTTGAGTGTTCGGGGCCCCCGCTCAATGACTTCCTGTTTCTGTAGTTAGCGGCTATTTTCTGCACGGGGCCTGTATTCGTTTTCACATTCAGGAGAGAGTGCAGAGTCTGAGCCATTAATGAGTTTAAGGAGAGGACTGAAGGGACTCTGGAGAGGCAGAGGAGGACTGCACAAAGAGAAAACACAGTTTTTAAAATATTTAAAAAAGGAAACAATGGCTTCATAAATCATACATAAGCAAATGTCATGCTTCATAAAGGGTGACATAACACCTTCTTATGTAACATGTTATGCCAAATGTGACATAACCAACAATAGTCACCTGGCTAATGGCTAAACATTATACTGGGTGACATAAAACATGCTGATGTAGGAGGCTAGGCTAACTGTGACACATCTGGCATAGCATGTTGCATAAGAAGGTGTTATGTCACCCTTTATGAAGCATGACATTTGCTTATGTATGATTTATGAAACCATTATGTCATGTTTATGAAGGCTTTATATAGCATATATAAAGCCTTCATATGGAGACTTCTTTTAAAGTGTGACCGGAAACAGAATAAGGCACTTGTACACTGGAGGCAGGACCGATGAAGCATTACAGACTCCCTCTTTCACTTCAGATTGGAGCGATACACCGGTGAGACCAAACTAGAAAGAGCACTACTCTCTCTCTCTCTCACTATCACTCTCTTTCATTACCAGACTCTTTCTCTGTCCCCTTGTTCAGCTGTCTCTACATCCCTTTCAGCCTTTCTCTCGCTCCCTCTCAACTTCTGTCAATACATCTCCATTTTGGACTCTCCCTCTCCTTCTCTTCCTCCCTCTCTGTCCCCACTGCCTATTTTCCCGCCCATACGCGAGCAGCGGCAAGGCAGACGGGAACAAGGCTAAAATATTCAAACTTCCAATGTGAAAAGCGGGATTGCAGGATAATTACTTGTGGCGCAGATGTTACTCGTGTTTTAAATGTTCCACCCCTGACCCGCCGTTTCTGCGCGTTTTCTTTCCGTGAAATTTCCTTTTCACACCTGTGCCCATTTTTTCTCTCTCGAGCGATTTAAATAGGGAAAATGAAAACGCACTGAAAAGTTATCCGATACGTTTAACATCAGAAGGAAACGGTGTCGCCACCCGCGCATTTGAAGCGTGAAAGCTAGCTCTTCTCACTGCGTTCTGTCACACATCTGGGATGTGAACGCCTCAACGACAGACAGGGGGCTATATGTGGCCTTCACGTTTACACCTGTACATAAAAATAGTCAGAAATGTTTAGGTTGAACTCTGTCTCAAACCTACGCAAGCTCTGTGGGCCAGTGGAGCAGGGGGTCTGTGTGTGTATGTGTGTGTATGTCAGCTCCACTATATGCGTATGCGTGTGTGTGTGTGTAGACATGTACATATCAGCTCCACCATATGCATATGTGCGTGTGAGTGTATGCGTGTGTGTGTACACATGTACATATCAGCTCAATCGTATGTGTGAATGTACGCATATGTGTGTTTGTGTGTGTGTGTGTAGACATGTACATATCAGCTCCACCGTATGTATATGCATGTGTGAATGTATGCATGTGTATGTGTGTGTGTGTGTGTGTGTGTGTGTACACATGTATGTATCAGCTCAAATAGATATACAGTATATATATATATTTGTAACAGGATTGTATATTTAAGCAATAGGGAGTGCGTTAATGGAAATATAATCACCGAAGGTCGTACTCTCCGCAGTGATTATATCCAATAATGCACGAATCCTCGAGTGATCTATTGCTTTTATACAACAATGTTAACATAAACGTTTAGTAAGTAATTAAAAAATATTGAAACAATAAGCTTTGATTAGCTCATTCTTTATTTCGGATTCGCCAAATTGCTAGCTCCCTGTTGCCGTTGCTATTTTCGTCGGTTATGCTTCCTAGGCAACGCTCTATAGAACGCGTATACACAATGGCAGTGAGGTTATACTAAATGCCAGCACTGGTGGAACGCGTCTCGGCCAATCACATTACTCGCTCGAATCTCATCTCGGCCAATCACGTTACTCGCTCGAATCTCATTGTAGTGATTAATGTGTGAGAAGCGATTAGTAAGGTAAAGGTGCTGTAACGTTACTGCAGTTTTTGGACGGAGAGCTGAGAGATGCTAACTCCTGAGAGGGGGGGTTTACCGGCGTCTTCTGGGCCAGAACCTATTCACCTCTTCGGCAGACAGCTTGCGCTCCTTGCGGTTCAGTTCCGTTCAGTTTTTTTAACTGTTTCTTTAAAAAAAAAAAAAACGTCCAATGAGTGCTGTTGTCGTGGTGATTTGTGCGATGAAGAACCCCTGATTTCCCAGTGGTGGCTTGCAGGTGCGTTGGCACTTGTGTTGTGTGGTTATGGGCATGAAGGCCTTCCCTTCAGCCCCGCAGAGCTCTCCTTGACTCTGGAAAATTCCACCTTTACGAGGCAAACTCTATGCTGCCCACTGCGTCTTTAAGCCGCAATCAGCCGCAACCTGTTGCAGATACAGGGCTGTTTTTCTTCTCCTTCCATTGTCTCTCTCTCTCTCTCTCTTTCTCTCTCTCTCACTCCCTCTCTCTCTCCCTCTCTCTCTCCCTCCCTCCCTCCCTCCTCTCTGGGGCCTTGCTCATTTCTCTCCCTCAGAACGACAGGCAGAGCGTGCTCATGTTGGTCGTAATGGAACACACAACCGTGCAATAATCCCGCCTCACATCTTCCCCTCAATCACTGCCAGAGACTCCTCCAAGGATGCCAGTCGCCTTCCCACAATCCTCCAAGAAAACGCCAAGCGCCTCTGTGACAGCACCACCCCCCGACGTTCGTACAGGTCTCTGACAGACGGCTCGTGGGTTCGAGAAACTACGGGAGGGGGGGTGGGGGTTTACCAGATACGTTTTATCCAAGAAAGGGCCAAGTTTAGCACGCTAGCGTTTGTACCAAGGGCGATTTAAATCTGGCTTTAATTTAACATGAGAACCAGGCGTACAGTTTCTGTCCTTATGCATAAAGAGATGTTTCTCATTGTAATGTAAAATATATTTCCTGCCTACGGTTATATGGTAATTAACGTATCTGATGCACGATATATTATTCATTCGAACTAAACGCGCTTTTATTTTTCCAGATAAGATTTATGCGAGTACAGGACCGAATGTGTCTGCGGGTCCGTTCCCGCCGCGTTTAGCCCGACTGCGGTCCAGGAGTGTCCAGGCCCTCGCTCGGAGTGAACAAGTGAATAAATTAACGGCTGAACGGAAAGAGGAAAAACTCTTGGGGGACGTTTTGTTCTCGCAGAAGTGACGAGAAACGATACAAGCATGCGCTCGCGTTGACACGAGGCTAACCTCGCCGGTGCGATAGCCGATAGCCAATAGCCAAAGAGAGAGGCGTTCTTGGATTACAGTTTTTTTTATTTATTTTGTCCTGTGCGGCAGTGTCTTAATGACCAAATGTTTCATCCCTCCCAGCCTACTCGTGCCCGCACTCAAACCCACATTAGCGCCACCGCGGCGGCTACATCAAAACAGATTAAAACAGTTTTTCACCTACAGCCTCTGAGTAGTGAGTTGTAGCCAAATTTCCCCACTCGTGCCCTGGATACCAGGAAGGGCAGCGGCATACGGCGGCTCTTCTCTCCTCATTGGCTGCAGCGTGCGGACCACCAAAGGCCCCCCAGCCCCCAGCCCACAGGGCCTCTCACCCTAACATCACCCCCCCCCCCCCCCCACCCCCAAGAGGGCTGGGTGAACATGTGTTCATGGTTCTGTTCCATTTATGCCACCCTGCACCCTATTAGGGACTGTGCAGTATCCCGTTCAAGCACTTGCTACATAATCATCTCTGAGATTAGTCATAATTGGGAGGAATTGCCAAACAGAAGCTACCAGGAGGTTTAGGAGAAGAACACCCCCAGCACCAGCTCATTAAACAGTGAGCTCATCACAGCTCACCACCACCACTGTCCGCCCCCCACCCCACCCCCCACCACACGCAGCGCAGGAGAAGGTATTCCATCCTTGAAGATCCCTTGAACACTATCTGAGGAACGCTGAGGAGCGTCATGCTGAGATTCCCTGAATCGTGGAAGTCAGGAATGTGCCCCCCCAAACCCACCACACCCCTTGGGAGTTAATTTATGTGCAGATTGATCCATGGGGAGGCTGCGGGGGGGTGGGTGGGGATTGGAGGGGGTAGGGTGAATAAGAGAAAACACTCAACACACCATCTCTATGTCATCCATTAAGGATGAAACAGAATATTCAATTATTGGAATACTCAACCATTTTTAGTCTTTCAGCATGAATATTCATGTGCCTTAGAACCCAACATAAAGGATCAGATGATTCACTGATATTATTAATTTTCCTCCGAAAAGTGTGAAATGTTCACAGCGAAGCGCTATTTACAGTGCACGGAAAAAGGAGAGGCTTCCTATTTTGGGGGGGGCTGCTTAGTACCCAAAAAAGCAAGGTTTAGATAATATCTGAGTGTTGGATGTTGGGACATTCATTGAATATTCAAATGTTAAATTGATGGAAAAAACAAATCCTTTCTTCCAGAACATTATTGGATTGCCCTGGCAACGTACAAATTATTGGCCACCTCATCTCAACTGCAAGGCAAATTCCTACCTGTTTAATTTCTGTGTGAAATGTGAACTTGTCCGTGATATAAAGTAATCTCTCATCTGCATTAACATGTTCATATTGCATCCATAATTTTACCGTTAATGATCCAGCTTGTCTTGTGTGCTTCCCATCTTATTAAATGTGCATCAGGTCAGCGAGTGCCGTATGTTCCCCTTTCATGTTGGGCTGTAAAATTTAAGAGCATTGGCTCGTTATGCCGTTCTGCAGTACTGCTCGTAGTGCATTTTATTTAAAAATTGCAGACGACGTTCAACGGATTCTGAATTCTTAATTAAAGTTTTCAAAAATCTGCCAACTTTTTTTGAGAAGCATCACCTGATCAAGTTGAACACTTGCCCTTTTTAAATCGCACCTTGTTTAAATTGGTCTAGACCAAGAAAAAAAAAAGTGCATAATTATTTAATTCAAAACCACATTCAAAGTTGTGTTTGAGATACGGATTGTGAAAGATTGCATATACTTTCCAAGTGTACAAATGTCACCCTTTTATAGCTCAGAGTAAGGATTTCAAATGAATATATATTTACGGTATATTAACAACAATAATATACACTACATAATTCAATTCCATTTTTATTACAGAATTTGTCTACGATCAAAATTCATGCACTAGCCTAGTTTGATGTCTGTAATCTTTCTATTGCAGACTGTTACATTCATTTTATCTGTCTGCTTGTTAACTTATCACTCGAACTACAATCGACAAACGGCCATCCATCTACCTTCCTGTCTTTGTATTAACGCAAGAGGTTTATTTTTTATCTTTCACAAAAATTCACATGTGCACAATCTAGGATCATTTTCTTCCAAAATGAATTAGCCTACATTATACATGTGCTCTTCTGGGGGAAAGAGAATGGCACCATAGCGCCTTGCATCCATGATTAGGAATCGTATTTTCAGGCAAAAGATCAAGCTTATCCTCTAAAGCGTGTTTATTCCCTGAAAAAAAGGGGGTTGAGGGGAGAATCTGCTGACTCCACAACAAACCTCTTCAGATTTCCCCTCCATTTCAGTCCCAGGAGTTACAGTAGAAATTGAAGAAATTGTTTCATCTTTTGCTCCTGGAGCCAGAGCCCCTCTGCGGCATTTTAACTGCACACAGGAAAGACTGCACTACGCCGTACACAACCCGCCGTACAACCGTACACAACCCAGCCGCCGTACACAACCCAGCCACCGCACAACCGGACACAACCCAGCCACCATACAACCACCAGGAGCAACACAACCCAGCCGCCCTACAATCAGACACAACCCAGCCGCCCTACAACCGAACACAACCCAGCCTCCCTACAACCGAACACAACCCAGCCGCCCTACAACCGAACACAACCCAGCCTCCCTACAACCGGACACAACCCAGCCACCATACAACCACCAGGAGCAACACAACCCAGCCGCCCTACAACCGAACACAACCCAGCCTCCCTACAACCGAACACAACCCAGCCGCCCTACAACCGAACACAACCCAGCCTCCCTACAACCGAACACAACCCAGCCTCCCTACAACCGAACACAACCCAGCCGCCCTACAACCGAACACAACCCAGCCGCCCTACAATCGAACACAACCCAGCCTCCCTACAACCGAACACAACCCAGCCTCCCTACAACCGAACACAACCCAGCACCATTAATGCACCTAATTCAGAGACCCTCATTTAATTAAACAATTAATTAATTCATAGTTTGTTTTTCGTTGTTTTTGTAGTTTTTTTTCTCTTTTCTGATGACGCCTTCCGGCTGTTTTGCAGAACACCGGCTGGGCCTTGTAAAAAAAACCGTAGAATCCAGTTGATGAATCCCAAACTGACACCATTCTGCCCGAAGAATTCTGCATCCCCAGTGCTGCTGTGTATCAAACAGCTGTCAGGTAAATTTGGAATGGGAAGGCCGTGTCTATGTTTGGATGACTGTCGCATTAGACTCGTTAGCCCAGAGGAGCGGCTTTCTCCGCTAATTCAAACAATAAGAGTCATCGTCATGGTGGCAGAAGAAAGCACAACGTTTCGAATTTGTTTACACTACACCGCTGTCTCCAATAGGAGTTCTCTTTACTGTGCCACTGCCCAACTCTAACCTGTAATCACTGATTCTCTTTCCAGGTATTAAAAATAAACTGAAGCAAAGGCACTAAGGCAGTCAGACGTTAACCCGTTAAAATTTAGAAGCACACACTCCCCTCTGGTTTGACTTAAAATCCTAATGATTACACATATGAAACATTCTGTAACTCAGTTTGACTGGAGGAATTTTTTTTTTTTTTTTTTTACCTGAGTAATTTGAGGCAGAGTAACAATATGACAGCAGTACTGGCCGACAATCCTCTCTGGTCCACTAAGGCGGTGAGTCAGCCGTGCCATTGCTATAGAACGGGCGCCTGGCCGCTATAACAGCGTCCATAGCGACCAACCCCGTCACAGGAAGCTCTCTCTTTTCCATGGCAACATTGTTGCTATACAGAGCTACTTTACTGGTGCTAAGGTCCAGACACGGCATAACGTCTTCCGTTCCACCTGGGAACAGATCTTTCCCTCCACGCATGCCCATGGTTGGCATCAGTTAGCATTCCCAGGTTAAAACCGCAGAAATGGGGTTCTAGTGCCAGGTGGGATGCAGAGAGAACTGTGGGTTAATTTCCAATCACTTATTTTCACTCATTCTTGCATTGCATCCTTTCCTTTTCGATGAAATAGGAGGATGCAGGAATTGAGGCAACATGCATTAGGCAAATGGAAGGTCCTTGCTCAGGCAAGCGTCAGTTGAAGCGACGTCCATTACTAATGACATGTTGCACAGCTGTATCACCTGTCAGTGGGCTTGTAGCCAATTATTCTGCACTGTATCGGCGTCTGAAAGCTTGTTTTTGCGCAGAAAATGGGATTACTGTTTTATTGGACGCTGTATTTCAGACGTGAAATATGTACGGTAAATTATGCAAATAGTAAAAGCCTAAAACATACGTTTTAATGCACATAAATCAAGAGAAATATAATTTCTCAGTCATACAAGAGCGAGTAAAAAAAGGTTTTGAAGGCAAGGCAGCTGGCACATTTATGTTTTAAGCTGTCGCTGTTGAAAACACGTGCCGCGATTGTCGAGCGAGCCATATATTTTCGAGCTATTTGCCGGATAACTGTATGAACTTAGGCTAAACATGACATATTGCACATGCAGCAAAATGAAGTATTGGTTTGAAAGGACAGGGGTTAACGTTGAGCATTGAAGGTTGCATTTCCTATGCAGTAATAAACGATGATATGGAAAACTTAAGGAGGACCAGGGAGACGTGGACGGATAAAATAAGCGATTGGAATGAACCCTATGACTTACAGCCTGGAGGGTGCACCTTATGAATATATGAATATGAATACTTATGCAAATGAGATATTTCAGTTTTTGATTTTTAATACATTTGCAAAGATTTCTAAAAACATGTTTTCACTTTGTCATTATGGGTTATTGAGTGTAGATTGACTACAACACAATAAAGTGTGCAAAAAGTGAAGGGGTATGAATACTTTCGAGCACCACTGTATGTGATTTTTCTAGGATTTTTACGGACCTTTTGCATATGGGAGCTTCTAGATGTTAAACAAAGCAATGTGAATTCCCACATCGGACTCTGCAGTTCGTCTTCATGTCACTCACACTAGCAACAAACCAGCCGTAATGATGTATAATGATTGTGCCAACTTCTGCTCTTAATTATTTAATTAGCTCAATCATATCTTGATCTGACATTTGTATAAGAGCCAGCTACAGCCGCAGACTGCAAGTGTAACCCAAAGGTTTTTCTGTGCTCAAGTACAGGAGTAAACCAGCTTAGTTTATAGAGCCGTCAGAAAACTAAAACTAAGGTAATTGGTTGGAACAAAAACCAGGACTGGAGATATGCACCCCTGCTTTAACCAGCCAATAACTCCTTGTAATAGCACTGTAACACGAAAAGTTCAAGAGTATCCATCAGACTGTATAGAACATATGAAACAAAAACTCCAAGGTACATTATGGGTGTCAAATATCAGAAGGATCTGAGCGTTAAAGGTCAAAAGGGTCCATTTTCCCAGGAATTACCCTAAAGTATGGAGAACTGTGTTTGCAAAGTAACTCAGTTCTCACCAATACTTATACCTGAATCTCATACCTACAACTTATAGACCAGTGATTCACTTGTGTAGACCAGTTATTCACGTGTGTAGACCAGTGACTCACTTTTTTCTGTGGCTTCAATTTTCTTTTCATAGATGCAAACTGAAATCTGTTGCTATTGAGTAAATACTGTGAAAGGATTCAGTTGTTGTTGGTGCTTAATCTCTACTGGCATCAAATTAAATTAAAGTTTAACCCGCCCACTCGGGAATTAGGCTGCAAAACCTGTATGGGCGGCAGCTGGGTGCTAGCCTCAGAACATGATGTGCATCGCGGATGCAGAGTTATCCTGTGGCGGTTAGCATTCAGGTCAAAATGTCGTTATAAAATACTGTCTTTGGCCTTCATTTGCACAACTGACTTACAGGGCGTACAGCAGCCGGCGATGTGATTGCGAGAAAGTGTGTACAGTGCCACGGGTTGGGAAAAGTTTTTACAAACTGGGCGGACACCCCAGAGTAGGCGACCTTGGTCTCACCTTAATGAGGATGTGTTAAACTGCAGACTTCACACTGATTATACACGCAGCAGCGCATTGCATATTGCGGAGAACCATGCGACTGAAACTGCACAACAGTCTTATTAAATGGCTCCTGTTACAATTACACTCTGAAATACTCCCTAACTCTTACACTCTAAATTACTCCCTCACTCTGAATTACTCCCTCACTCTTACTTACACTCTGAATTACTCCCTCACTCTTACACTCTAAATTATTCCCTCACTCTTACACTCTAAATTACTCCCTCAGTCTTACTTACACTCTGAATATAATCCCTCAGTCTTACTTACACTCCGAATTACTCCCTCACTCTTACACTCTAAATTACTCCCTCACTCTGAATTACTCCCTCATTCCTACACTCTAAATTACACCCTCATTATGAATATAATCCCTCAGTCTTACTTACACTCTGAATTACTCCCTCACTCTTACACTCTAAATTACTCCCTCACTCTGAATTACTCCCTCATTCCTACACTCTAAATTACTCCCTCACTCTGAATATAATCCCTCAGTCTTACTTACACTCCGAATTACTCCCTCACTCTTACACTCTAAATTACTCCCTCACTCTGAATTACTCCCTCATTCCTACACTCTAAATTACTCCCTCATTATGAATATAATCCCTCAGTCTTACTTACACTCTAAATTACTCCCTCACTCTTACTTACACTCTAAATTACTCCCTCATTCTTACACTCTAAATTATTCCCTCACTCTTACACTCTAAATTATTCCCTCACTCTGAATTACTCCCTCAGTCTTACTTACACTCTAAATTACTCCCTCACTCTTACTTACACTCTAAATTACTCCCTCACTCTAAATTACTCCCTCAGTCTTACTTACACTTTGAATATACTCCCTCACTCTTACTTACACTCTGAATTACTCCCTCACTCTTACTTACACTCTGAATTACTCCCTCACTCTTACTTACACTCTAAATTACTCACTCACTCTTACTTACACTCTAAATTACTCACTCACTCTTACTTACACTCTAAATTACTCCCTCACACTTACACTCTAAATTACTCCCTCACTCTTACTTACACTCTGAATTACTCCCTCACTCTTACTTACACTCTAAATTACTCCAACACTCTAAATTACTCCCTCAGTCTTACACTCTAAATTACTCCCTCACTCCTACACTCTAAATTACTCCCTCACTCTTACTTACACTCTGAATTACACCCTCACTCTTACACTCTAAATTACTCCCTCACTCCTACACTCTAAATTACTCACTCACTCTTACTTACACTCTGAATTACTCCCTCACTCTTACACTCTAAATTACTCCCTCACTCCTACACTCTGAATTACACCCTCACTCTTACTTACACTCTGAATTACTCCCTCACTCTTACACTCTAAATTACTCCCTCACTCTTACTTACACTCTGAATTACTCCCTCACTCTTACTTACATTCTAAATTACTCCCTCACTCTTACACTCTAAATTACTCCCTCACTCTTACACTCTAAATTACTCCCTCACTCTTACTTACATTCTGAATTACTCTCTCACTCTTACTTACACTCTAAGTTACTCTCTCACTCTTACTTACACTCTGAATTACTCCCTCACTCTTACTTACACTCTAAATTACTCCCTCACTCTTACGGACACTCTGAATTACTCCCTCACTCTTACTTACACTATGAATTACTCCCTCACTCTTACTTAGACTCTGAATTACTCCCTCACTCTTACTTACACTCTAAATTACTCCCTCACTCTTACTTACACTCTAAATTACTCCCTCACTCTTACTTACACTCTAAATTACTCCCTCACTCTTACTTACACTCTAAATTACTCCCTCACTCTTACTTACACTCTAAATTACACCCTCACTCTTATTTATACTCTAAATTACTCCCTCACTCTTACTTACACTCTAAATTACTCCCTCACTCTTACTTACACTCTAAATTACTCCCTCACTCTGAATTACTCCCTCATTCTTACACTCTAAATTATTCCCTCACTCTTACACTCTAAATTATTCCCTCACTCTGAATTACTCCCTCAGTCTTACTTACACTCTAAATTACTCCCTCACTCTTACTTACACTCTAAATTACTCCCTCACTCTTACTTACACTCTAAATTACTCCCTCACTCTAAATTACTCCCTCAGTCTTACTTACACTCTGAATATACTCCCTCACTCTTACTTACACTCTGAATTACTCCCTCACTCTTACTTACACTCTGAATTACTCCCTCACTCTTACTTACACTCTAAATTACTCACTCACTCTTACTTACACTCTAAATTACTCACTCACTCTTACTTAGACTATAAATTACTCCCTCACTCTTACACTCTAAATTACTCCCTCACTCTTACTTACACTCTGAATTACTCCCTCACTCTTACTTACACTCTAAATTACTCCAACACTCTAAATTACTCCCTCAGTCTTACCTAAACTCTGAATTACTCCCTCACTCTTACACTCTAAATTACTCCCTCACTCCTACACTCTAAATTACTCCCTCACTCTTACTTACACTCTGAATTACACCCTCACTCTTACACTCTAAATTACTCCCTCACTCCTACACTCTAAATTACTCCCTCACTCTTACTTACACTCTGAATTACTCCCTCACTCTTACACTCTAAATTACTCCCTCACTCCTACACTCTAAATTACTCCCTCACTCTTACTTACACTCTGAATTACACCCTCACTCTTACTTACACTCTGAATTACTCCCTCACTCTTACACTCTAAATTACTCCCTCACTCTTACTTACACTCTGAATTACTCCCTCACTCTTACTTACATTCTAAATTACTCCCTCACTCTTACACTCTAAATTACTCCCTCACTCTTACACTCTAAATTACTCCCTCACTCTTACGTATACTCTAAAATACTCCCTCACTCTTACTTACACTCTAAATTACTCTCTCACTCTTACTTACACTCTGAATTACTCCCTCACTCTTACTTACACTCTAAATTACTCCCTCACTCTTACTTACACTCTGAATTACTCCCTCACTCGAAATTACTCCCTCATTCTTACACTCTAAATTACTCCCTCATTCTTACACTCTGCATTACTCCCTCACTCTTACACTCTAAATTACTCCCTCACTCTTACTTACACTCTGAATTACGCCCTCACTCTAAATCACTCCCTCACTCTTACACTCTAAATTACTCCCTCACTCTTACTTACACTCTGAATTACTCCCTCACTCTTAATTACACTCTAAATTACTCCCTCACTCTTATTTACACTCTGAATTACTCCCACAGTCTTACTTACACTCTAAATTACTCCCTCACTCTTACTTACACTCTGAATTACTCCCTCAGTCTTACTTACACTCTAAATTACTCCCTCACTCTTACACTCTAAATTACTCCCTCACTCTTACACTCTAAATTACTCCCTCAGTCCTACTAACACTCTAAATTACTCCCTAACTGTTACTTACACTCTAAATTACTCCCTCAGTCTTACTTAGATTCTAAATTACTCCCTCACTCTTACTTACACTCTAAATTACTCCCTCACTCTTACTTACACTCTGAATTACTCCCTCAGTCTTACTTACACTCTAAATAACTCCCTCACTCTTATACTCTGCATTACTCCCTCACTCTTACAATCTAAATTACTCCCTCAGTCCTACTAACACTCTAAATTACTCCCTAACTGTTACTTACACTCTAAATTACTCCCTCAGTCTTACTTAGATTCTAAATTACTCCCTCACTCTTAATTACACTCTAAATTACTCCCTCACTCTTACATACATTCTAAATTACTCCCTCACTCTCACTTACTCTAAATTACTCCCTCACTCTTACTTACACTCTAAATGACTCCCTAACTGTTACTTACACTCTAAATTACTCCCTCAGTCTTACTTAGATTCTAAATTACTCCCTCACTCTAACTTACATTCTAAATTACTCCCTCACTCTTACTTACACTCTAAATTACTCCCTCACTCTTACTTACATTCTATATTACTCCCTCACTCTAAATTACTCTCTCACTATTACTTACACTCTAAATTACTCTCTCACTTACTTACACTCTAAATTACTCCCTCACTCTTACTTACACTTTAAATTACTCCCTCACTCTTACTTACACTCTAAATTACTCCCTCACTCTTACTTACATTCTAAATTACTCCCTCGCACTTACTTACACTCTAAATTACTCCCTCACTCTTACTTACACTCTAAATTACTCCCTCACTCTTACTTACACTCTGAATTACTCCCTCACTCGAAATTACTCCCTCATTCTTACACTCTAAATTACTCCCTCATTCTTACACTCTGCATTACTCCCTCATTCTTACACTCAAAATTACTCCCTCACTCTTACACTCAAAATTACTCCCTCACTCTTACACTCTAAATTACTCCCTCACTCTCACACTCTAAATTACTCCCTCACTCTTACTTACACTCTGAATTACGCCCTCACTCTAAATCACTCCCTCACTCTTACACTCTAAATTACTCCCTGACTCTTACTTACACTCTGAATTACTCCCACAGTCTTACTTACACTCTAAATTACTCCCTCACTCTTACTTACACTCTGAATTACTCCCTCAGTCTTACTTACACTCTAAATTACTCCCTCACTCTTACACTCTAAATTACTCTCTCGCTCTTATACTCTGCATTACTCCCTCACTCTTACACTCTAAATTACTCCCTCACTCCTACACTCTAAATTACTCCCTCACTCTTACTTACACTCTGAATTACTCCCTCACTCTTACACTCTAAATTACTCCCTCACTCCTACACTCTAAATTACTCCCTCACTCTTACGTATACTCTAAATTACTCCCTCACTCTTACTTACACTCTAAATTACTCTCTCACTCTTACTTACACTCTGAATTACTCCCTCACTCTTACTTACACTCTAAATTACTCCCTCACTCTTACTTGCACTCTGAATTACTCCCTCACTCGAAATTACTCCCTCATTCTTACACTCTAAATTACTCCCTCATTCTTACACTCTGCATTACTCCCTCATTCTTACACTCAAAATGACTCCCTCACTGTTACACTCAAAATTACTCCCTCACTCTTACAATCTAAATTACTCCGTCACTCTTACACTCTAAATTACTCCCTCACTCTTACTTACACTCTGAATTACGCCCTCACTCTAAATTACTCCCTCACTCTTACTTACACTCTGAATTACTCCCTCACTCTTACTTACACTCTGAATTACTCCCTCACTCTTACACTCTAAATTACTCCCTCACTCCTACACTCTAAATTACTCCCTCACTCTTACGTATACTCTAAATTACTCCCTCACTCTTACTTACACTCTAAATTACTCTCTCACTCTTACTTACACTCTGAATTACTCCCTCACTCTTACTTACACTCTAAATTACTCCCTCACTCTTACTTGCACTCTGAATTACTCCCTCACTCGAAATTACTCCCTCATTCTTACACTCTAAATTACTCCCTCATTCTTACACTCTGCATTACTCCCTCATTCTTACACTCAAAATGACTCCCTCACTGTTACACTCAAAATTACTCCCTCACTCTTACAATCTAAATTACTCCGTCACTCTTACACTCTAAATTACTCCCTCACTCTTACTTACACTCTGAATTACGCCCTCACTCTAAATTACTCCCTCACTCTTACTTACACTCTGAATTACGCCCTCACTCTAAATCACTCCCTCACTCTTACACTCTAAATTACTCCCTGACTCTTATTTACACTCTGAATTACTCCCACAGTCTTACTTACACTCTAAATTACTCCCTCACTCTTACTTACACTCTGAATTACTCCCTCAGTCTTACTTACACTCTAAATTACTCCCTCACTCTTACACTCTAAATTACTCTCTCGCTCTTATACTCTGCATTACTCCCTCACTCTTACACTCTAAATTACTCCCTCACTCCTACACTCTAAATTACTCCCTCACTCTTACTTACACTCTGAATTACTCCCTCACTCTTACACTCTAAATTACTCCCTCACTCCTACACTCTAAATTACTCCCTCACTCTTACGTATACTCTAAATTACTCCCTCACTCTTACTTACACTCTAAATTACTCTCTCACTCTTACTTACACTCTGAATTACTCCCTCACTCTTACTTACACTCTAAATTACTCCCTCACTCTTACTTGCACTCTGAATTACTCCCTCACTCGAAATTACTCCCTCATTCTTACACTCTAAATTACTCCCTCATTCTTACACTCTGCATTACTCCCTCATTCTTACACTCAAAATGACTCCCTCACTGTTACACTCAAAATTACTCCCTCACTCTTACAATCTAAATTACTCCGTCACTCTTACACTCTAAATTACTCCCTCACTCTTACTTACACTCTGAATTACGCCCTCACTCTAAATTACTCCCTCACTCTTACTTACACTCTGAATTACTCCCTCACTCTTACTTACACTCTAAATTACTCCCTCACTCTTATTTACACTCTGAATTACTCCCACAGTCTTACTTACACTCTAAATTACTCCCTCACTCTTACTTACACTCTGAATTACTCCCTCAGTCTTACTTACACTCTAAATTACTCCCTCACTCTTACACTCTAAATTACTCCCTCACTCTTATACTCTGCATTACTCCCTCACTCTTACACTCTAAATTACTCCCTTAGTCCTACTAACACTCTAAATTACTCCCTAACTGTTACTTACACTCTAAATTACTCCCTCAGTCTTACTTAGATTCTAAATGACTCCCTCACTCTTAATTACACTCTAAATTACTCCCTCACTCTTACATACATTCTAAATTACTCCCTCACTCTTACTTACTCTAAATTACTCCCTCACTCTTACTTACACTCTAAATGACTCCCTAACTGTTACTTACACTCTAAATTACTCCCTCAGTCTTACTTAGATTCTAAATTACTCCCTCACTCTAACTTACATTCTAAATTACTCCCTCACTCTTACTTACACTCTAAATTACTCCCTCACTCTTACTTACATTATATATTACTCCCTCACTCTAAATTACTCTCTCACTATTACTTACACTCTAAATTACTCTCTCACTTACTTACACTCTAAATTACTCTCTCACTTACTTACACTCTAAATTACTCCCTCACTCTTACTTACACTTTAAATTACTCCCTCACTCTTACTTACACTCTAAATTACTCCCTCACTCTTACTTACATTCTAAATTACTCCCTCACTCTTACTTACACTCTAAATTACTCCCTCACTCTTACTTACACTCTAAATTACTCCCTCACTCTTAATTACACTCTGAATTACTCCCTCACTCAAAATTACTCCCTCATTCTTACACTCTAAATTACTCCCTCATTCTTACACTCTGCATTACTCCCTCATTCTTACACTCAAAATTACTCCCTCACTCTTACACTCAAAATTACTCCCTCACTCTTACACTCTAAATTACTCCCTCACTCTCACACTCTAAATTACTCCCTCACTCTTACTTACACTCTGAATTACGCCCTCACTCTAAATCACTCCCTCACTCTTACACTGTAAATTACTCCCTCACTCTTACTTACACTCTGAATTACTCCCACAGTCTTACTTACACTCTAAATTACTCCCTCACTCTTACTTACACTCTGAATTACTCCCTCAGTCTTACTTACACTCTAAATTACTCCCTCACTCTTACACTCTAAATTACTCCCTCACTCTTATACTCTGCATTACTCCCTCACTCTTACACTCTAAATTACTCCCTCACTCCTACACTCTAAATGACTCCCTAACTGTTACTTACACTCTAAATTACTCCCTCAGTCTTACTTACACACTAAATTACTCCCTCACACTTACTTACACTCTGAATTACTCCCTCACTCTAAATTACTCCCTCACACTTTACTCCCTCACTCTAAATTACTCCCTCATTCTTACACTCTAAATTACTCCCTCAATCTTACTTACATTCTAAATTACTCCCTCACTCTTACACTCTAAATTACTCCCTCACTCTTACTTACACTCTAAATTACTCCCTCGCTCTTACTTACACTCTGAATTACTCCCTCACTCTTACACTCTAAATTACTCCCTCACACTTACTTACACTCTGAATTACTCCCTCACTCTAAATTACTCCCTCATTCTTACACTCTGCATTACTCTCTCATTCTTAGACTCTGCATTACTCCCTCACTCTTACACTCAAAATTACTCCCTCACTCTTACTTACATTCTAAATTACTCCCTCACTCTTACTTACATTCTAAATTACTCCCTCAGTCTTACTTACACTCTAAATTACTCTCTCAGTCTAACTTACATTCTGAATTACTCCCTCACTCTTACTTACTCTAAATTACTCCATCCCTCTTACTTACACTCTAAATGACTCCCTAACTGTTACTTACAGTCTAAATTACTCCCTCAGTCTTACTTACACACTAAATTACTCCCTCACACTTACTTACACTCTGAATTACTCCCTCACTCTAAATTACTCCCTCATTCTTACACTCTAAATTACTCCCTCAGTCTTACTTACATTCTAAATTACTCCCTCACTCTTACACTCTAAATTACTCCCTCACACTTACTTACACTCTGAATTACTCCCTCACTCTTACACTCTAAATTACTCCCTCACTCTTACACTCTAAATTACTCCCTCAGTCTTACACTCTAAATTACTCCCTCACTCTTACACTCTAAATTACTCCCTCACTCTAACACTCTAAATTACTCCCTCACTCTTACTTACACTCTGAATTACGCCCTCACTCTAAATCACTCCCTCATTCTTACACTCTGAATTACTCCCTCACTCTTACTTACACTCTAAATTACTCCCTCACTCTTACTTACACTCTGAATTACTCCCTCAGTCTAACTTACACTCTAAATTACTCCCTCACTCTTACACTCTAAATTACTCCCTCACACTTACTTACACTCTGAATTACTCCCTCACTCTAAATTACTCCCTCATTCTTACACTCTGCATTACTCTCTCATTCTTACACTCTGCATTACTCCCTCACTCTTACACTCAAAATTACTCCCTCACTCTTACTCTAAATTACTCCCTCACACTTACTTACACTCTAAATTACTCCATCACTCTTACACTCTAAATTACTCCCTCACACTTACTTACACTCTGAATTACTCCCTCACTCTAAATTACTCCCTCATTCTTACACTCTGCATTACTCTCTCATTCTTACACTCTGCATTACTCCCTCACTCTTACACTCTAAATTACTCCCTCACTCGTACACTCTAAATTACTCCCTAACTCTTACACTCTAAATTACTCCCTCACTCTTACACTCTAAATTACTCGCTCACTCTTACTTACACTCTGAATTACGCCCTCAGTCTAAATCACTCCCTCACTCTTACACTCTAAATTACTCCCTCACTCTTACAGTCTGAATTACGCCCTCACTCTAAATCACTCCCTCATTCTTACACTCTGAATTACTCGCTCACTCTTACTTACACTCTGAATTACTCCCTCACTCTTACTTACACTCTGAATTACTCCCTCAGTCTTACTTACACTCTAAATTACGCCCTCACTCTTACACTCTGAATTACTCCCTCAGTCTTACTTACACTCTAAATTACTCCCTCACTCTTACACTCTAAATTACTCCCTCACTCTTATACTCTGCATTACTCCCTCACTCTTACACTCTAAATTACTCCCTCAGTCCTACTAACACTCTAAATTACTCCCTCACTCTTACTTACATTCTAAATTACTCCCTCACTCTAACTTACATTCTAAATTACTCCCTCAGTCTTACTTACACTCTAAATTACTCTCTCAGTCTTACTTACATTCTAAATTACTCCCTCAGTCTTACTTACACTCTAAATTACTCTCTCAGTCTTACTTACATTCTGAATTACTCCCTCATTCTTACATACATTCTAAATTACTCCCTCACTCTCACTTACTCTAAATTACTCCATCACTCTTACTTACACTCTAAATGACTCCCTCAGTCTTACTTACACTCTAAATTACTCTCTCACTCTTACTTACATTCTGAATTACTCCCTCACTCTTACATACATTCTAAATTACTCCCTCACTCTTACTTACTCTAAATTACTCCTTCAGTCTTACTTACTCTCTAAATTACTCCATCACTGTTACTTACACTCTGAATTACTCCCTCAGTCTTACTTACACTCTAAATTACTCTCTCACTCTTACTTACATTCTGAATTACTCCCTCACTCTTACATACATTTTAAATTACTCCCTCACTCTTACTTACTCTAAATTAGTCCATCACTCTTACTTACACTCTAAATGACTCCCTCACTGTTACTTACACTCTAAATTACTCCTTCAGTCTTACTTACTCTCTAAATTACTCCATCACTGTTACTTACACTCTAAATTACTCCCTCAGTCTTACTTACACTCTAAATTACTCTCTCACTCTTACTTACATTCTGAATTACTCCATCACTGTTACTTACACTCTAAATTACTCCCTCAGTCTTACACTCTAAATTACTCCCTCACTCTTACACTCTAAATTACTCCCTCACTCTTACACTCTAAATTACTCCCTCACTCTTACTTACACTCTGAATTACGCCCTCACTCTAAATCACTCCCTCATTCTTACTTACATTCTAAATTACTCACTCACTCTTACTTACTCTCTAAATTACTCCCTCACTCTTATTTACATTCTAAATTACTCCCTCACTCTTACTTACTCTCTAAATTACTCCCTCACTCTTATTTACATTCTAAATTACTCCCTCACTCTTACTTACTCTCTAAATTACTCCCTCACTCTTACTTACACTCTAAATTACTCCCTCACTCTAAATTACTCCCTCACTCTTACTTACATTCTAAATTATTCACTCACTCTTACTTACTCTCTAAATTACTCCCTCACTCTTATTTACATTCTAAATTACTCCCTCACTCTTACTTACTCTCTAAATTACTCCCTCACTCTTACTTACACTCTAAATTACTCCCTCACGCTTACTTACACTCTAAATTACTCCCTCACTCTTACTTACATTCTAAATGACTCTCTCACACTTACTTACATTTTAAATTACTCCCTCATTCGTACTTACACTCTAAATTACTCACTCACTCTTACTTACTCTCTAAATTACTCCCTCACTCTTACACTCTGAATTACGCCCTCACTCTAAATCACTCCCTCATTCTTACACTCTGAATTACTCCCTCACTTTTACTTACACTCTGAATTACTCCCTCACTCTTACTTACACTCTGAATTACTCCCTCAGTCTTACTTACACTCTAAATTACTCCCTCACTCTTACACTCTGAATTACTCCCTCAGTCTTACTTACACTCTAAATTACTCCCTCACTCTTACACTCTAAATTACTCCCTCACTCTTATACTCTGCATTACTCCCTCACTCTTACACTCTAAATTACTCCCTCAGTCCTACTAACACTCTAAATTACTCCCTCACTCTTACTTACATTCTAAATTACTCCCTCACTCTAACTTACATTCTAAATTACTCCCTCAGTCTTACTTACACTCTAAATTACTCTCTCAGTCTTACTTACATTCTGAATTACTCCCTCACTCTTACATACATTCTAAATTACTCCCTCACTCTTACTTACTCTAAATTACTCCTGCAGTCTTACTTACTCTCTGAATTACTCCATCACTGTTACTTACACTCTGAATTACTCCCTCAGTCTTACTTACACTCTAAATTACTCTCTCACTCTTACTTACATTCTGAATTACACCCTCACTCTTACATACATTCTAAATTACTCCCTCACTCTTACTTACTCTAAATTAGTCCATCACTCTTACTTACACTCTAAATGACTCCCTCACTGTTACTTACACTCTAAATTACTCCTTCAGTCTTACTTACTCTCTAAATTACTCCATCACTGTTACTTACACTCTAAATTACTCCCTCAGTCTTACTTACACTCTAAATTACTCTCTCACTCTTACTTACATTCTGAATTACTCCATCACTGTTACTTACACTCTAAATTACTCCCTCAGTCTTACACTCTAAATTACTCCCTCACTCTTACACTCTAAATTACTCCCTCACTCTTACACTCTAAATTACTCCCTCACTCTTACTTACACTCTGAATTACGCCCTCACTCTAAATCACTCCCTCATTCTTACACTCTGAATTACTCCCTCACTCTTACTTACACTCTAAATTACTCCCTCACTCTTACACTCTAAATTACTCCCTCACACTTACTTACACTCTGAATTACTCCCTCACTCTAAATTACTCCCTCACTCTTACTTACATTCTAAATTACTCACTCACTCTTACTTACTCTCTAAATTACTCCCTCACTCTTACACTCTGAATTACGCCCTCACTCTAAATCACTCCCTCATTCTTACACTCTGAATTACTCCCTCACTCTTACTTACACTCTGAATTACTCCCTCACTCTTACTTACACTCTGAATTACTCCCTCAGTCTTACTTACACTCTAAATTACTCCCTCACTCCTACACTCTGAATGACTCCCTCAGTCTTACTTACACTCTAAATTACTCCCTCACTCTTACACTCTAAATTACTCCCTCAGTCCTACTAACACTCTAAATTACTCCCTCACTCTTACTTACATTCTAAATTACTCCCTCACTCTAACTTACATTCTAAATTACTCCCTCAGTCTTACTTACACTCTAAATGACTCTCTCAGTCTTACTTACATTCTGAATTACTCCCTCATTCTTACATACATTCTAAATTACTCCCTCACTCTCACTTACTCTAAATTACTCCATCACTCTTACTTACACTCTAAATGACTCCCTCAGTCTTACTTACACTCTAAATTACTCTCTCACTCTTACTTACATTCTGAATTACTCCCTCACTCTTACATACATTCTAAATTACTCCCTCACTCTTACTTACTCTAAATTACTCCTTCAGTCTTACTTACTCTCTAAATTACTCCATCACTGTTACTTACACTCTGAATTACTCCCTCAGTCTTACTTACACTCTAAATTACTCTCTCACTCTTACTTACATTCTGAATTACTCCCTCACTCTTACATACATTTTAAATTACTCCCTCACTCTTCCTTACTCTAAATTAGTCCATCACTCTTACACTCTAAATGACTCCCTCACTGTTACTTACACTCTAAATTACTCCTTCAGTCTTACTTACTCTCTAAATTACTCCATCACTGTTACTTACACTCTAAATTACTCCCACAGTCTTACTTACACTCTAAATTACTCTCTCACTCTTACTTACATTTTGAATTACTCCATCACTGTTACTTACACTCTAAATTACTCCCTCAGTCTTACACTCTAAATTACTCCCTCACTCTTACACTCTAAATTACTCCCTCACTCTTACACTCTAAATTACTCCCTCACTCTTACTTACACTCTGAATTACGCCCTCACTCTAAATCACTCCCTCATTCTTACTTACATTCTAAATTACTCACTCACTCTTACTTACTCTCTAAATTACTCCCTCACTCTTATTTACATTCTAAATTACTCCCTCACTCTTACTTACTCTCTAAATTACTCCCTCACTCTTACTTACACTCTAAATTACTCCCTCACTCTTACACTCTAAATTACTCCCTCACACTTACTTACACTCTGAATTACTCCCTCACTCTAAATTACTCCCCTCACTCTTACTTACATTCTAAATTACTCACTCACTCTTACTTACTCTCTAAATTACTCCCTCACTCTTATTTACATTCTAAATTACTCCCTCACTCTTACTTACTCTCTAAATTACTCCCTCACTCTTACTTACACTCTAAATTACTCCCTCACGCTTACTTACACTCTAAATTACTCCCTCACTCTTACTTACATTCTAAATGACTCTCTCACTCTTACTTACATTTTAAATTACTCCCTCATTCGTACTTACACTCTACATTACTCACTCACTCTTACTTACTGTCTAAATTACTCCCTCACTCTTACACTCTGAATTACGCCCTCACTCTAAATCACTCCCTCATTCTTACACTCTGAATTACTCCCTCACTCTTACTTACACTCTGAATTACTCCCTCACTCTTACTTACACTCTGAATTACTCCCTCAGTCTTACTTACACTCTAAATAACTCCCTCACTCTTACACTCTGAATTACTCCCTCAGTCTTACTTACACTCTAAATTACTCCCTCACTCTTACACTCTAAATTACTCCCTCACTCTTATACTCTGCATTACTCCCTCACTCTTACACTCTAAATTACTCCCTCAGTCATACTAACACTCTACATTACTCCCTCACTCTTACTTACATTCTAAATTACTCCCTCACTCTAACTTACATTCTAAATTACTCCCTCAGTCTTACTTACACTCTAAATTACTCTCTCAGTCTTACTTACATTCTGAATTACTCCCTCATTCTTACATACATTCTAATTACTCCCTCACTCTCACTTACTCTAAATTACTCCATCACTCTTACTTACACTCTAAATGACTCCCTCAGTCTTACTTACACTCTAAATTACTCTCTCACTCTTACTTACATTCTGAATTACTCCCTCACTCTTACGTACATTCTAAATTACTCCCTCACTCTTACTTACTCTAAATTACTCCTTCAGTCTTACTTACTCTCTAAATTACACCATCACTGTTACTTACACTCTGAATTACTCCCTCAGTCTTACTTACACTCTAAATTACACTCTCACTCTTACTTACATTCTGAATTACTCCCTCACTCTTACATACATTCTAAATTACTCCCTCACTCTTACTTACTCTAAATTAGTCCATCACTCTTACTTACACTCTGAATTACGCCCTCACTCTAAATCACTCCCTCATTCTTACACTCTGAATTACTCCCTCACTCTTACTTACAATCTAAATTACTCCCTCACTCTTACACTCTAAATTACTCCCTCACACTTACTTACACTCTGAATTACTCCCTCACTCTAAATTACTCCCTCACTTTTACTTACATTCTAAATTACTCCCTCACTCTTACTTACTCTCTAAATTACTCCCTCACTCTTACTTGCACTCTAAATTACTCCCTCACGCTTACTTACACTCTAAATTACTCCCTCACTCTTACTTACATTCTAAATGACTCTCTCACTCTTACTTACATTTTAAATTACTCCCTCATTCGTACTTACACTCTAAATTACTCACTCACTCTTACTTACTCTCTAAATTACTCCCTCACTCTTACACTCTGAATTACGCCCTCACTCTAAATCACTCCCTCATTCTTACACTCTGAATTACTCCCTCACTCTTACTTACACTCTGAATTACTCCCTCACTCTTACTTACACTCTGAATTACTCCCTCAGTCTTACTTACACTCTAAATTACTCCCTCACTCTTACACTCTGAATTGCTCCCTCAGTCTTACTTACACTCTAAATTACTCCCTCACTCTTACACTCTAAATTACTCCCTCACTCTTATACTCTGCATTACTCCCTCACTCTTACATTCTAAATTACTCCCTCACTCTAACTTACATTCTAAATTACTCCCTCAGTCTTACTTACACTCCAAATTACTCTCTCAGTCTTACTTACATTCTGAATGACTCCCTCATTCTTACATACATTCTAAATTACTCCCTCACTCTCACTTACTCTAAATTACTCCATCACTCTTACTTACACTCTAAATGACTCCCTCAGTCTTACTTACACTCTAAATTACTCTCTCACTCTTACTTACATTCTGAATTACTCCCTCACTCTTACATACATTCTAAATTACTCCCTCACTCTTACTTACTCTAAATTACTCCTTCAGTCTTACTTACTCTCTAAATTACTCCATCACTGTTACTTACACTCTGAATTACTCCCTCAGTCTTACTTACACTCTAAATTACTCTCTCACTCTTACTTACATTCTGAATTACTCCCTCACTCTTACATACATTTTAAATTACTCCCTCACTCTTACTTACTCTAAATTAGTCCATCACTCTTACACTCTAAATGACTCCCTCACTGTTACTTACACTCTAAATTACTCCTTCAGTCTTACTTACTCTCTAAATTACTCCATCACTGTTACTTACACTCTAAATTACTCCCACAGTCTTACTTACACTCTAAATTACTCTCTCACTCTTACTTACATTTTGAATTACTCCATCACTGTTACTTACACTCTAAATTACTCCCTCAGTCTTACACTCTAAATTACTCCCTCACTCTTACACTCTAAATTACTCCCTCACTCTTACACTCTAAATTACTCCCTCACTCTTACTTACACTCTGAATTACGCCCTCACTCTAAATCACTCCCTCATTCTTACTTACATTCTAAATTACTCACTCACTCTTACTTACTCTCTAAATTACTCCCTCACTCTTATTTACATTCTAAATTACTCCCTCACTCTTACTTACTCTCTAAATTACTCCCTCACTCTTACTTACACTCTAAATTACTCCCTCACTCTTACACTCTAAATTACTCCCTCACACTTACTTACACTCTGAATTACTCCCTCACTCTAAATTACTCCCTCACTCTTACTTACATTCTAAATTACTCACTCACTCTTACTTACTCTCTAAATTACTCCCTCACTCTTATTTACATTCTAAATTACTCCCTCACTCTTACTTACTCTCTAAATTACTCCCTCACTCTTACTTACACTCTAAATTACTCCCTCACGCTTACTTACACTCTAAATTACTCCCTCACTCTTACTTACATTCTAAATGACTCTCTCACTCTTACTTACATTTTAAATTACTCCCTCATTCGTACTTAAACTCTAAATTACTCACTCACTCTTACTCTCTAAATTACTCCCTCACTCTTACACTCTGAATTACGCCCTCACTCTAAATCACTCCCTCATTCTTACACTCTGAATTACTCCCTCACTCTTACTTACACTCTGAATTACTCCCTCACTCTTACTTACACTCTGAATTACTCCCTCAGTCTTACTTACACTCTAAATTACTCCCTCACTCTTACACTCTGAATTACTCCCTCAGTCTTACTTACACTCTAAATTACTCCCTCACTCTTACACTCTAAATTACTCCCTCACTCTTATACTCTGCATTACTCACTCACTCTTACACTCTAAATTACTCCCTCAGTCATACTAACACTCTACATTACTCCCTCACTCTTACTTACATTCTAAATTACTCCCTCACTCTAACTTACGTTCTAAATTACTCCCTCAGTCTTACTTACACTCTAAATTACTCTCTCAGTCTTACTTACATTCTGAATTACTCCCTCATTCTTACATACATTCTAAATTACTCCCTCACTCTCACTTACTCTAAATTACTCCATCACTCTTACTTACACTCTAAATGACTCCCTCAGTCTTACTTACACTCTAAATTACTCTCTCACTCTTACTTACATTCTGAATTACTCCCTCACTCTTACGTACATTCTAAATTACTCCCTCACTCTTACTTACTCTAAATTACTCCTTCAGTCTTACTTACTCTCTAAATTACTCCATCACTGTTACTTACACTCTGAATTACTCCCTCAGTCTTACTTACACTCTAAATTACTCTCTCACTCTTACTTACATTCTGAATTACTCCCTCACTCTTACATACATTCTAAATTACTCCCTCACTCTTACTTACTCTAAATTAGTCCATCACTCTTACTTACACTCTGAATTACGCCCTCACTCTAAATCACTCCCTCATTCTTACACTCTGAATTACTCCCTCACTCTTACTTACACTCTAAATTACTCCCTCACTCTTACACTCTAAATTACTCCCTCACACTTACTTACACTCTGAATTACTCCCTCACTCTAAATTACTCCCTCACTTTTACTTACATTCTAAATTACTCCTCACTCTTACTTACTCTCTAAATTACTCCCTCACTCTTACTTGCACTCTAAATTACTCCCTCACGCTTACTTACACTCTAAATTACTCCCTCACTCTTACTTACATTCTAAATGACTCTCTCACTCTTACTTACATTTTAAATTACTCCCTCATTCGTACTTACACTCTAAATTACTCACTCACTCTTACTTACTCTCTAAATTACTCCCTCACTCTTACACTCTGAATTACGCCCTCACTCTAAATCACTCCCTCATTCTTACACTCTGAATTACTCCCTCACTCTTACTTACACTCTGAATTACTCCCTCACTCTTACTTACACTCTGAATTACTCCCTCAGTCTTACTTACACTCTAAATTACTCTCTCACTCTTACTTACATTCTGAATTACTCCCTCACTCTTACATACATTCTAAATTACTCCCTCACTCTTACTTACTCTAAATTAGTCCATCACTCTTACTTACACTCTAAATGACTCCCTCACTCTTACTTACACTCTAAATTACTCCCTCACTCTTACTTACACTCTAAATTACTCCCTCACTCTTACTTACACTCTAAATTACTCCCTCACTCTTACTTACATTCTAAATGACTCTCTCACTCTTACTTACATTCTAATTTACTCTCTCACTCTTAGTTACATTTTAAATTACTCCCTCATTCTTACTTACACTCTAAATTACTCCCTCACTCTTACTTACATTCTAAATTACTCTCTCACTCTTACTTACATTCTAAATTACTCCCTAACTCTTACTTACACTCTAAATTACTCTCTCACTCTTACTTACATTCTACGTTACTCCCTCACTCTAAATTACTCTCTCACTCTTACTTACATTCTAAATTACTCCCTCGCTCTTACTTACATTCTAAATTACTCCCTCACTCTTACTTACACTCTAAATTACTCTCTCACTCTTACTTACATTCTAAGTTACTCCCTCACTCTAAATTACTCTCTCACTCTTACTTACATTCTAAATTACTCCCTCACTCTTACTTACACTCTAAATTACTCTCTCACCCTTACTTACACTCTAAATTACTCTCTCACTTACTTACACTCTAAATTACTCTCTCACTCTTACTTACACTCTAAATTACTCCCTCACTCTTACTTACACTCTGAATTACTCCCTCACTCTTACGTACATTATAAATTACTCCCTCACTCTTACTTACTCTCTAAATTACTCCCTCACTCTTACTTACACTCTAAATTACTCTCTCACTCTTACTTACACTCTACATGACTCTCTCACTCTTACTTACACTCTAAATTACTCTCTCACTCCTACTTACATTCTAAGTTACTCCCTCACTCTAAATTACTCGCTCACTCTTACTTACATTCTAAATTACTCCCTCACTCTTACACTCTAAATTACTCCCTCACTCTTACTTACATTCTAAATTACTCCCTCACTCTAACTTACATTCTAAATTACTCCCTCAGTCTTACTTACACTCTAAATTACTCTCTCAGTCTTACTTACATTCTGAATTACTCCCTCATTCTTACATACATTCTAAATTACTCCCTCACTCTCACTTACTCTAAATTACTCCATCACTGTTACTTACACTCTGAATTACTCCCTCAGTCTTACTTACACTCTAAATTACTCTCTCACTCTTACTTACATTCTGAATTACTCCCTCACTCTTACATACATTCTAAATTACTCCCTCACTCTTACTTACTCTAAATTAGTCCATCACTCTTACTTACACTCTAAATGACTCCCTCACTCTTACTTACACTCTAAATTACTCCCTCACTCTAAATTACTCCCTCACTCTTACTTACTCTCTAAATTACTCCCTCACTCTTATTTACATTCTAAATTACTCCCTCACTCTTACTTACTCTCTAAATTACTCCCTCACTCTTACTTACACTCTAAATTACTCCCTCACGCTTACTTACACTCTAAATTACTCCCTCACTCTTACTTACATTCTAAATGACTCTCTCACTCTTACTTACATTTTAAATTACTCCCTCATTCGTACTTACACTCTAAATTACTCCCTCACTCTTACTTACATTCTAAATTACTCCCTCACTCTAAATTACTCTCTCACTCTTACTTACATTCTAAATTACTCCCTCACTCTTATTTACATTCTAAATTACTCCCTCACTCTTACTTACACTCTAAATTACTCCCTCACTCTTACTTACACTCTAAATTACTCCCTCACTCTTACTTACACTCTAAATTACTCCCTCACTCTTACTTATATTCTAAATGACTCTCTCACTCTTACTTACATTCTAAATTACTCCCTCACTCTAAATTACTCTCTCACTCTTACTTACATTCTAAATTACTCCCTCACTCTTACTTACACTCTAAATTACTCTCTCACTCTTACTTACACTCTAAATTACTCTCTCACTTACTTACATTCTAAATTACTCCCTCACTCTTACTTACACTCTAAATTACTCTCTCACTCTTACTTACACTCTAAATTACTCCCTCACTCTTACTTACACTCTGAATTACTCCCTCACTCTTACTTACATTATAAATGACTCCCTCACTCTTACTTACTCTCTAAATTACTCCCTCACTCTTACTTACACTCTAAATTACTCTCTCACTCTTACTTACACTCTAAATTACTCTCTCACTCTTACTTACACTCTAAATTACTCTCTCACTCCTACTTACATTCTAAGTTACTCCCTCACTCTAAATTACTCTCACTCTTACTTACATTCTAAATTACTCCCTCACTCTTACTTACACTCTAAATTACTCTCTCACTCTTACTTACACTCTAAATTACTCTCTCACTCTTACTTACACTCTGAATTACTCCCTCACTCTTACTTACATTATAAATTACTCCCTCACTCTTACTTACATTCTAAATTACTCCCTCACTCTTACTTACACTCTAATTTACTCCCTCACTCTTACTTACTCTCTAAATTACTCCCTCACTCTTACTTACACTCTAAATGACTCCCTCACTCTTACTTACACTCTAAATTACTCCCTCACTCTTACTTACTCTCTAAATGACTCCCTCACTCTTACTTACTCTCTAAATTACTCCCTCACTCTTACTTACTCTCTAAATTACTCCTTCACTCTTACTTACATTATAAATTACTCCCTCACTCTTACTTACTCTCTAAATTACTCCCTCACTCTTACTTACACTGAATTACTCCCTCACTCTTACTTACACTCTAAATTACTCCCTCACTCTTACTTACATTCTACATTACTCCCTCACTCTTACTTACACTCTAAATTACTCCCTCACTCTTACTTACATTCTAAATTACTCCCTCAATCTTACTTACACTCTAAATTACTCTCTCACTCTTACTTACACTCTAAATTACTCCCTCACTCTTACTTACACTCTAAATTACTCTCTCACTCTTACTTACACTCTAAATTACTCTCTCACTCTTACTTACACTCTAAATTACTCCCTCACTCTTACTTACACTCTAAATTACTCCCTCACTCTTACTTACATTCTAAATTACTCCCTCACTCTTACTTACACTCTACATTACTCTCTCACTCTTACTTACATTATAAATTACTCCCTCACTCTTACTTACTCTCTAAATTACTCCCTCACTCTTACTTACACTCTACATTACTCTTTCACTCTTACTTACATTATAAATTACTCCCTCACTCTTACTTACTCTCTAAATTACTCCCTCACTCTTACTTACACTCTGAATTACTCCCTCACTCTTACTTACATTCTAAATTACTCTCTCACTCTTACTTACATTCTAAATTACTCCCTCACTCTTACTTACACTCTAAATTACTCCCTCACTCTTACTTACTCTCTAAATTACTCCCTCACTCTTACTTACACTCTAAATTACTCCCTCACTCTTATTTACGCTCTAAATTACTCCCTCACTCTTACTTACATTCTAAATTACTCCCTCAGTCTTACTTACACTCTAAATTACTCCCTCACTCTTACTTACATTCTAAATTACTCCCTCACTCTTACTTACACTCTAAATTACTCCCTCACTCTTACTTACATTCTAAATTACTCCCTCACTCTTACTTACACTCTAAATTACTCCCTCCCTCTTACTTACACTCTAAATTACTCTCTCACTCTTACTTACACTCTAAATTACTCCCTCACTCTTACTTACACTCTAAATTACTCTCTCACTCTTACTTACACTCTAAATTACTCCCTCACACTTACTTACACTCTAAATTACTCTCTCACTCTTACTTAAATTCTATGTTACTCTTTCACTCTTACTTACATTCTAAATTACTCTCACTCTTACTTACATTCTAAATTACTCCCTCACTCTTACTTACACTCTAAATTACTCCCTCATTCTTACTTACATTCTAAATTACTCCCTCACTCTTACTTACACTCTAAATTACTCTCTCACTCTTACTTACACTCTAAATTACTCCCTCACTCTTACTTACATTCTAAATTACTCCCTCACTCTTACTTACACTCTAAATTACTCCCTCACTCTTACTTAAATTCTAAATTACTCCCTCACTCTTACTTACACTCTAAATTACTCCCTCACTCTTACTTACACTCTAAATTACTCCCTCACTCTTACTTACACTCTAAATTACTCCCTCACTCTTACTTAAATTCTAAATTACTCCCTCACTCTTACTTAAATTCTAAGTTACTCTTTCACTCTTACTTACATTCTAAATTACGCCCTCACTCTTACTTACACTCTGAATTACTCCCTCACTCTTACTTACACTCTGAATTACTCCCTCACTCTTACTTACACTCTAAATTACTCCCTCACTCTTACTTACAGTCAAGCCGGAAAGTCTGCACACTCCTTTCACCTTCTACACGTTTTATTACGTTTCAGACTTATACTACAATAGATTGAGTTCATTTTTTGCCTCAAACATCTACACACAATAGCCAATAATGACGAAGTGAAAACAGGTTCTTAGAAAATATGCAATTTTATTTTACTGACAAAAATAGGTTATTTAGGGGTTACATATCTGTACACACTCTTAGCCTAATACTTGGTTGCTGCACCTTTGGCAGCGATTACAGCTTCAAGGCGTCTTGGGAAAGAAGCTACGAGCTTGGCACACTTGTTTCTGGACATTTTTGCCCATTCCTCTTGGCATATCCTTGCAAGCTCCGTCAGGTTGGATGGGGAGTGTCGGTACACAGCCATTTTCAGCTCTTTCCACACATGTTCAATTGGATTCAGGTCTGGGCTCTGGCTGGGCCACTCAAGGACATGCACAGACTTTCTCCGAAGCCACTCCTTTGTTCTCTTGGCTGTGTGCTTCGGGTCGTTGTCATGTTGGAAGGTAAACCTTCGCCCCAGTCTGAGGTCCAGAGCGCTCTGGAGCAGGTTTTCTTCAAGGATCTCGGTGTACTTAGCTGCATTCATCTTTCCCTCTATCAGGACTAGTCGTCCCGTTCCCGCTGCTGAAAAACATCCCCACATCGTGATGCTGCCACCGCCATGCTTCACTGTAGGGATGGTATTAGCCAGGTAATGAGCGGTGCCTGGTTTCCTACAGACGTGACGCTTGGTATTCAGGCCAAAAAGTTCCATTTTGGTTTCATCAGACCAGAGAATCTTGATTCTCATGGTTTGAGAGTCCTCTAGGTGCCTTTTTGGCAAACTCCAAGCGGGCTGTGATGTGCCTTTTACTAAGGAGGGGCTTCCGTCTGGCCACTCTACCATAAAGGCCTGATTGGTGGAGTGCTGCCTGGATGGTTGATCTTCTGAAAGGTTCTCCCATCTCCACAAGGATACACTGGAGCTCTGTCAGAGTGACCCTCGGGTTCCTGCTCACCTCCCTGGCCAAGGCCCGTCTTCCCCCGATTGCTCAGTTTGGCCGGGCAGCCAGGACTAGGAAGATTCTTGGTGGTTCAAAACTTCTTCCATTTACGAATGATGGTGGCCACTGTGCTCTTTGGGACCTGTAAAGCTGCAGAGATTTTTCCGTACCCTTCTCCAGATCTATGCCTTGACACAATCCTGTTTCTGAGGTCTGCAGATAATTCCTTTGACCCCATGGCTTGGAGTTTGCTCTGACATACACTGTCAACTGTGGGACCTTATATAGGCAGGTGTTGGCAATCCCCAATCATGTCCAATCAATTGGATTTATCACAGGTGGACTCCAATTAAGTTGTAGAAACATCTCAAGCAGTATCAGTGGAAACAAAATGCACCTCAGCTCACTTTTGGGTGTCATATCAAAGGGTGTGCACACTTGTGTACATATGATATTTTACATTTTGATTTTTAATAAATTAGCACAAATGTCTAAAAACCTGTTTTCACTTTGTCATTATGGGCTATTTTGTGTAGAATTTTGAGACAAAAAATGAACTCAATCTATTGTAGAATATGTCTGTAACGTAATAAAACGTGGAGAAGGTGAAAGGAGTGTGCAGACCAAAAAACCAAAAATAGGCTACTATAACTTACTAGAATATTCAAAAAAGCTAAACTGTAAGCTAGCTATATATATCGCTCACTCGCTCTCTCTCCTATCTCCTCTCCGTCCATGCAGATCAACCACCGAACTATATAGAAAACGGTGAGATCAACCGCTGAGATTCGCTTTTACAGCTGGGGCGTGGGTCCGCCCTCATTCCTAAACTGCAGAGTGTAGCTGGACACGTTTCTATTTCGTCACCGGGAGGAATATGCCGGCTGGACGAAGTTTCTGGCCAATGACAGACTGGACGTGCAGTACCTTGTGAGCCAGATCCTTTGGGTTTATGCTGTTTTGCACTGACTGCAGTAAAATGTCAAGATTTGGACCAGGATAAATCAGTAACACTTAGAAAAAACCAAATGTATCATCTAAAATAAGTGTTTTGTTACCCTTTAATTACTCCATCACTCTTAATAGCGCCCTAACTCTGAATTACTCTCGCACACTGAATTACTCCCTCACTCTGAATTACAGCCTCACACTGAATTACTCCCTCAATCTGAATTACTGCCTCACACTGAATTACTCCCTCAATCTGAATTACTGCCTCATTCTGAATTCCTCGGTCAGTCTGAATTACTGCCTTACCTTCAACAACAGTATAACCTAAGAGATGTGAAGAGTTACAGGCTGACTGGTCAACCGAACATGTTATAACTGAAAATAGCGTACATAACTACTCTCATCAATTTCCTTATTAGGACCCCCCCCGTAAGGCACACAAGTCTCTGGTCTGAATTTCAACAACCATACTCTACTATGCTGAAACCTACACTACAGGGGAGGTTCAATAAAATATATAAGATTTTTGAAAATTTTCATCCAAGACCCTTATATTATGTCAAAAATTTTTGTTTTAAGACCCCCCCCCCCCCCCCCCCCCCCGCGTCTCGGAAAGATATATATTGCTAAAGAAACAAATTTGTGAATGTCGACAGTGTTTCTAAAAGGAAGGGTCAGGACAAAACCAGAGCTGGAAAAAGAGGCCAGAGACAGAGGCTGACTGAACAGAGGTTATATCATTCAGAAAACCAATGCACAATAAAACTTATCAATGTTTTAATGGAGTCTTAATTACCTCTGGTTCGATTGCTTGGTTATAACTCGTATCTAGATTATGACTATAAACTGAGAGTAGCCTATTTTAATAGCAGCTAGTTCTCTATACCACAATCTCATTTGGGTTTAGAGATTTGTTGTGTGCTTCTATGAATTCTTGTGAGTTGCCTTGAATTGTTATTTTTAATATGTGCATTAATGGGAGATTTCAACTGGTCTGTGTGTGTTTGTGTATATGTACCTGCACGCTTGTGTGCAAGTATGTACATGCCTGGATGTGAGGGCAGGCATGTATGAAGGCACAAGGCATACATCTAAAGCTATGTTATGTATAAGCTATGCATTACTGATTGAAGGTTGACAGACATACCCCCACCTCATTTTATAATGTCCTCCACTGCCATTTAATGCTGGTCAATAATCAATACTAAACAATCATGACAAATGTTCACGCAGCACTTGAAACTGTCATCAATGCTGCTGTATGCTAACTAATCTATTGCTTGCTTGTTGTTTAATCTATGACTTTTTTTCATTTTTGCTTTGTCCCTGTTATGCTGTATGGTTGGTTCTTTCTGCGTATGCTGTCTTTAAATAAAGAAAATCTTTTTGAGGTTCTACACTCAAAAAAATATTTAAGCCCAAAAGTTTAAACTTATGCATTTCAATTACATGCCAATTTTCCATCCAATTTGATCACATAACTCCAATGTCAAAGATGACATTTCAATCCAGATTTCAAACAGATTTATGTTGTCTTTAATTTATATGGATAAATAAAATGTTTTATTTTTATATACGTTTCATTTAAATTGTATGCTTAATGTTTATGAAGAATCACTGTGTTGTATGATTCTGACTAATTTGCTTCACTGTGTGTTAGCCCCTGCCTCAGACTTGACTCTTGTGCTCTGTTTATTTATTAGCACCTATAAAGCTGTTAGCCTGGGTGTATATATATACAGTATATATATATATATATATATATATATATATATATCCAGGATATTATTGGGATTTTAAAGCAATACAGAAATAAAATGAATGCAAAAAATACTGAATGTAGGCCTTTATTATCATTATCTCAATTCAAACAATATAAACAAATATACAAGTTAACGGTTGCCATTTACTGTATCTCTGCTTGATCACATTTAACAATGAAAGTCTCACTCACCTTTTGTGAAGATTCATATAAAAACTCCACTATAATGAAGGCATGGGGGGGACATAAATCATGTTTATCTGTGAAAAATTAGACAATTGATATTTATTGTTTTGAACTGACATTCTCTATTAGGCCTATTTTTCATCTTTATCTTATTATATAAAAAAACAAAACATAAAAGACATGAAGCAAATACAGATGATGAATGAACATATAGAAACACAAAACATTGACCAAATTTACACTGGTTATGAAATACACCAATAAACAGTGTCATTCCTCTTTCACTCAATGTGACCCAGACCGAACACAAGGGTTAATTCCACATTCTGACTCATGGATTCACCTTCTTACAAAATAATTTACCGCAATAAAATATATATATTAAAAAACCAGAGGGAGGAGAGGAAGGCTTGGGACAGTCAGACTTTCCCTGATATCACAGTATGTGTATGTGTTATCTCTCTGATAACAATGACTGACCAGAGGCTGCTGGGTAGCTAATTCGGTTAAGGCATCACGCTGTGGTGCATGGATGAGCCCCATGGTCTCGGATTGAATCTGGAGCGGATTGTCTCTGTATGCACTTATTGTACATCGCTTTGGATAAAAGCGTCTGCTAAATGAATGTAATGTAATGGACCGTGCCAGTGCCGACTGTGGCCGGTAGCTCCAAAGGGCGACGATGGCAATTTGGCGATGCCGTCGCCCAGGGTATGGGAGTGTTTGGTCGGTTAGGGGTCCGCGTTTCATCGCCGGCTAGCGAGCCCTGCTGGTTGATCGGGAGCCCGTGGACTGCACGCCAAAGCCACGTATGAAAGGTCTTCCTCTGACACCTCTCTACGCTTAGCTGTGGGCTGTGGTGTGAAAACGATCAGACTTTCGGGGGAGAACCGCAGACGTCTACACTCTCCCGAATTGGCAGTGGAGTTTGCGGACGAACATGGCCGCCGTTGCAGATAGTTGGCCATTCCAAATTATGGTGGGAATTTTACATGTTCAGCCCCATGTTGGGTGCTAAATTTATTTTAAAAAATAATAATGACTGACCAGTACAATGAATTCTCCATCTATAACCTGGTTTGTCTGGACCCCTTGGCCTCCGGCCATTAGTGCTTAATTAGACACTCTTTCATAAGCAAAATGAACGCATATTAATAAATTCAATTAAAGCTTTCTCAAAATGTGAATGTCATTTGCATTCAATGTGAGAGGCATGTCACCCCAAACTCTCAGATTTACACACTGAGGACCCAAAATATCTCTTGAATGATAACAAAAGCCTTCTACGATGGGGTTCCCTGCTGAAATAACTGGCTGTATCAAATTGCAATCATGTCGGTGCTGTCTGTGGCTGAAAGTCCTGCAGGGAGATGCTTAACCCTCATATTGTGTTGACATTTTATGACACCTGTCATGTTTGGGGTCAATTTGACCCCAGAAATTTTAACTGACACAATCCTGTGTCACCTTTTGTCTCCCAATTGACTAGCCTTTTATTCCTAAATATTAAAATTCTGTAATGAAACATCTCATCTTAGGTAAGTGAGGTAAGTGGAAGCTTGTGAAGTTTAAAACCTTTTTGGGAAAGTGCCACCAGAATCACCCACACAAAAAATCTTTTAATAAAAGGTTGTATATTTTCTTACATTTTACACAGCTACCCCACAAATGACCGCCCACACAACACCTTTATATACTAAGTTGGTACATGACTTTGCATTATGGTTATTGCATGTTTACTATTCAATACCAAAAAATTAAGAAAAGAAATATAGTGTCAAGATGAAAAAAATAAGGTTAACTGGTTTTTAAGAGACGTCAAACACTGAAAACCGATTCAAATTGACCCCGAACATAATATGAGGGTTTAAGGACCATTGAGCTTCCCAGAGAGGCAGGGCTACCGTCCGCAGGTCCTTTCTCCGCCTCATCACTCAAAAGCGACCTCCTCAGGTCGACCGGACACCCACAACTCGGCCAGGTGGACTGCACAGTGAAAAAAAGTGGTGGCTTACTGCGCCAGTTACACAAGATGCACGTGTTGGGGAGTTCACGCTGCCAAATTGATGGACGATGTCCAGCCATATGTTGGGATCTAAAATAATGATTGGGCTCCAAAATTGGGCTATATAGCATACAATATAGGGAAGATATGTCTCCCCATATATTGCATAAAGCAACACTGAAGCAATATATCTCCATATATCTTATACAAAGCAACACCGAAGCCATGTCTCCATATATTTTATATACAGAAACGTCACAGCCATGTCTCCAGTCGTCTTATATTGGGCAAAACTAAAACTACATCTCCATATCTCTTAGAAAGAGCAACATGTCTTGATATCTATATAGAGTGACACTGAAGCCACGTCTTGATATCTCTGATATAGAGCAGCACTGTAGCTAAGAGCAGCCCTCCATCCCCTTAGATAAGAACAGAGGTCTTCTTGTCTGTGCACGATTCTGCCATCAACTGGCCTCCGAATGCCCACACCAGCACAGCATATAAATGTGCTTCAGCCTTTGAATGTGTGTGAGTACATATGTTCACACAGCCACGGTCTTACACAGTGCAATCTATTCCCGCTCATGTTTGATGTTAACATCAAAAAAGGCGAGAGAGCCAGGTTGCACCTCTTAAATAGATTACATTGCTGTGTGCGTGTGCGTATGTGTGCATGTGTGTGTGTGTGTGTGTGTGTGTGTGTGTGTGTGTGTGTGTGTGTGTGTGTGTTTGTGTGTGTGGTCTATTCACAATTCATGATTCCACTTCCCCTTCCATTTTCCCTGATGAAAAATAAAATTAAAGCTTAAAACTTAATTTTAAGAGGCGTCCGTGATGACGGTTTGGGAGGAGGGTGGTATTTGGGGGGTAATATTGCATTATGGTGGATGTTCTGAACGAAAAACGTGGATTTATACGAGGATCTATGGTTATTAATACATAGAAGAATGGTGAATGACGACATTTCATACATATTGTTTATAGATATACAAAACATGGGCCCATACATATGTCTACAGACAGCTAAATATTTATAGACTCACAATCAAACTGGAATCGGCTGTAGATCCTCTTTGCTCGATGTTTTTTAGGTAAAGGACTCGAAGTATTTTGTGCCGGTTGCTCTGACAACAGCGTAGAAATAAAACGGTCATGACAAATGAGTTCATGTTTTAAAAGACACCCGTCAACAAACAACCACTGCAATTGCATATACGGAATAAAGGAAAGACATGACCGCTGGTGGTCTGCATGAGACTGAAAAATATGAAGCCGTTAAAGCTAATAGCGTCATTCACACATACACACACGCGCCCGCACGCGCAATTGCATACATTTGCAAATTGGAAGGAAATATGCTTACCCGATAATTCCCAGGTTGCTACAGAGATTTGCAGGAATCCGGTGATTTTTTTTGACAGATATCCTTTGCTTTCTACCCGCTCTTTCCTTGTTAGGACTTCTGTATTTTTTTAAACACCATCTTCTTATGAGATTTTCTTTTCTCTCACCAATGACGCGCCGTTTGAATTAACATCAATTCATTTTCTGTCCGGCTTTGTTTGATGTCATATACTCTTTTTCCCATATGTCCAACAACACCTGTCTTTGCGACTGACAGTTAGATTACCACATTTTACACTGAGATACTGGCAGAGACCTCAACGAAATAAAAATGAACACAGCGAATAGCGCAATGAGGACGAAGTCAATACATGGAATCTGATCTTGTCTAATTTTTCACATTGACACGTAATCCATGGCGAATGCACCGTTTCACCAATATCACAATAATTTATTTAATTTGTTTAGAAAATGTAAAATACGTGTTTTCAATGATCAGACCCCTTTTATAGCCTGATGCTATTTTCCCTTTCGAAAAACGTATGAGTCTTCCTCCTCTTCTTCTTTTTATTGTACGACGATGTTCGTCATTTAAATCATTTTGTAGCTTTCTATAAATCCATCATCCCCTTGTTTCGTTGCTTGTGGAATAGTTGAGCCTCTTGGTAGGTAAATTAGTGGAGAACGGAATCATGTTTGCCTGGTTTGCAGCTCCGTAATAGCGATAGCTTTTTTTCGTGGTTACTCGGCTGCCTTGCTTCAGAAAAGACGCTGTGCTTTTTTACGCTCTCTCTCTCCCCTGCCTCTCTCTTTCCCTCACTCGCTCTCCCTCGATCTCTCTCTCTCTCTCTCTCTGACGCGCGCGCGCACAGTCCGTTTGAGAACCAGCGTATCCTAGCTAGTTTTTCGTTCTGACAACCTCTGCATCTAACGGGTTTTCCTCATAATTTGTAAACCCTCCAAATTGTTGTGTACCTTAAATCAATGTACCTGCAAGTCTGTCCAGTAGTCCATTTTAGCTCTGTTCAATTACCTCTGTTCAACTGGTCTAAAATCATGCTTAAAGCTTGAACCGTCGTATCCTTGACTTAGAACAGGAGAGAAAAAAAGAATTTAGCTTTTTCTCTGTAACCTCGCATGAAGTCTTTCTCAGCTGGGAGATCTGCATCGAGTGACGTCAGAGGATGTTAAAGCGATACAACCTGTTTTATTAAATCTACCAATCCACCCACATCGATACAACTGCTATATGTGACCTATCGCTGGCCAGGCTCGATATGTCTGCGTTGTTTGTTTAATTGCTATGTGTTTTTTAAACCTCAATTCATCAAAATGCCGTTACATAACACAACAGGGTACCTGTTTTAGTGGATATATTTAAATACACTAAGCTCGTTAAAAAACAACAGCAACAAAAACAACTAAGATCTATAATAGTCAGATATCATGGGTCACTAAACACAACTGCATTTAGCACGTCAAATGAGCACTAATTTAACTGGTCAAAGCTAGAATGAAGACGCCGATTCCCTTGGTTTCTTCTTAGTATCATTGGACATCCATCCACTTGGACAAATTGAAATAAATCAATCGCCCTGCTCCAAAAACAGCAAGACTGCATTAAATTGGCAAAGAGGCATGATTATTATTATTATTTTTTTAAGATGCTGATAGGACGTGAAGCCTGCTGCTCCTCGTACTCGCTTCAAAACCCCCATGCTCCGGGCTTCACCTCCCAGTGTGCTTTCTGTCAAATGTTTGGCGGTGTCCTGCATTCTGATTTGCTCGGAAACCCGCTTCTGCGTTGCCGTCCGAGAGCGGAACAGAACGGGGCGGCAGAGGATACAAGGAGGACCAAAGCTGGATTTCTTTCCAGCAGGCATTATCATGCTCTCAACGTACAGGTGTAAATAATGGTTGGAGATTTTGTGCTGGTGCAGCATAAACAGTACAGTCTCACTCAGCTTGTAAAGGGGTCATAACGGGATGTATGCAGTTAGGAGGAAGGTGTAAGCCCAACTATAAACATCTTGCTTAGGGGAGACTTAACGTCCACAAATAATAGGGTTCTCCTTCTTCTCTCTATATTGTGAGTTTATGTAGCCTACTTTTTGGCATTGAACAAAATATATACCGTCACTATAGCAACATAACTTCTCTGCAGGGTGCATTGTAGGCCTACATGGCTCTGTAGCAACCTCATAAAGGGTGCTAAATTGAATATAATTTAAATTATTACTAAACTAATGATTAGTTAACATTTCACACCCAATTTGAAATCCAACAGCCGCAAAATCCTCCACAGATCTTAGCCGAGAACGCGTAGCCTAATGCTCCAAAAAATGGGCTGCCAGGTGCCGCGACTTTTCGCCCTGCAATCCATCAGATGATCTGATTCTGCACATCTCTTGCACAGTAGGTCTGCACAAATGGCATAGTCGGCACAAGCAGATTTGACCAATCAACAAGAGAATTGTTATTGGGTTCTCAGTCTGATGTTATGGGCAGTTGTGTATCGCCCCCACCCCGCTAGCCACAGCGGTATGGTCAGGATTCAGGCATGAGTTATTACTGACTAATTGATTAGACGGCTGATTGGTTGAAGGCCAACATAAACTACAGCAGTGTTCCACTGAGAATGTAAAAATTTACCTCAGTGCAATTACACCAGGAAGGACTTCGGAAAGATTTCAGATAATGCATGCTGAACAAGGCTTTTCATAATAAGAAAACATGCCAGTTATCACCACTTTAATATTTGTTAATATATATCCTTGAAAAAACTATATAGACTATTCTTTGGTATAGGTGTCCGAGCGACCTATCACCCAGTTTATTTTTAGTCATCCTAAATAATATGTTTTACGGAGTAAAATTCTAAGAACAAAGTCCTCAATGGTATTTAGGACTTGTGATTATGCTATGTAGATGTAAATCGGAACAAGTTTCACAAAGATGTGAACAAGTTACACAACTTTCAAAGGCAAATTTTTATGACAATGTTATTATACATGTATATTGCACACAACAGACTGACACAACTATATAAACATTTTCATTCATTTTCATTCTTACCCAGGATAGTACAATATTGACATATACAGTGAGCACCATAATTCATTGGACAGTGACACATTTTTTGTTATTTTGGTTCTGTACTCTAGCACTTAGAGTTTGAAAGGATACAATGTAAATTACATTGGAACAGTATGGAACACATGGTTGTATCATTGTACCATTCAAACTCAAAGTGCTAGAGTACAGAACCAAAATAACAAATAATATGTCACTGTCCAATGAGTAAAGGTGCTCACTGTACGTGTCAAGTATGCAAGCAATACATCTTAACTGAGAAAACATTGAAATCACAATTCCTGAATACCCTCATCCAGAATAAAGTGATTTTGGAAAAGCTACATTCAGACGCCCATCCCAAAAGCTTACACAGTGTATATTTTTATACACAATTTACTGCAGCAATTGAGGTCAAGTGTCTTTCTCAAGGGTACAATGGCATTGCTCCACATGGGTATCAAACCTGTCTAGTAGTCTAGTTTACCAACCAATATACCGCACTGCCTGGGTCGCAGTGCCTTCGAAACCCCTTTTTTCCCCCATGGTATATATTTGACAATAAACGCATGTAATTGTGCATTTGATAGCAGTCGACATTTTCTCCACTTCCCCCTCATTTCTAAACCCCAAAATAGACTGGCCAATCAGAACCGTGCAATCGCAGCTGTGGGCCCGTCCCGTTGCTGAAGCATCCTCCGTCCATTTATAGGGGGGGGCCTGCAGCCAAGCACCTGCATCCCCCAAAAGCAGCGCAACCCTTCCGGAAAGATCTCCTGCAGCTGCTGCAGTGGAGGAATGCGCAGGTGCAGCCGGCGCAGCTAGCGTTCTACTGTGAAAGGAGTTTAGGGTCGTGTCCCAATATTCTTCACTCCTCACCTCCTCCTTTCCTCCACTCGTCTCCTACCCGGAAGTATGCAAAACTGCCTGTTCTTTTCAAGTACAAGTAGTTGCATGTACAGTTTACAATGTACCTGACATCGTGGTTTGCGTCGAGACATTAATTAATATGTAATCATACGCAATCAGCAACATGAGATTAGGACATGAAGATCGGTTTCCAGGCCACGGAGGAGACAAGTTGGTAGTGGAAGAAAGGAGGATGCATTTTTCGAGTATTAGGATGCACCCCTCCTGTGAAAGGAGTTTGGGTTTACTTTTTTATAAATGAGACACGCCCTCCCCGGACACCGCTGTGGAAAATTGTGCATCGGCCCCGTGGGGCTCCCGATCTCATACATTTTTAATTAATTTTTTTTGCTGTTGGTGTGAGGTTCTGTTCCCGGCTGATCGTTATGGTGACCTAAGCTTGACTGGAGAGGGCAAGCGGTGGGCCTGGTTCTTAATACTGACAGCCGGCTGTACTGAGCTAATGGTCCGCTAGCCCATTGATAGGGGGCCACACCTTATGCCAGTGGCATATTGGGAGGCCAACTGATCACCAGCGCTGCTGTTGAGGAAAGAACAGAATCCGGTGATGAGTGGAAATGGTGAGGTGAAGAAAAGGACCAGCTGGACGCCTGCAGTGGAAGGAGGAGGAGGAGGAGGGGGTTGGGGATCAGGAGGAAGGGCCCTGTGTGGTCGTCCGTTTACTCTGCAAAGCGTGTTTGATCGCAGCTGCTCCCGGTAAGCGACCGATGAAAAGGGACTTTGAAACACCCTACAGGTTTCTCTTTCTGCACCGACACATTCCGCCTGTGACTCTGGAGCTGGATTTTACACACAAAGGCAGACACACACACACACACACACACACACACACACACACACACACACACACACACACACACACACACAGACACACACATAATCTCTCTTGTTCTGTCTCTGTTCTTTCTCATTCTTATTTTCTCTTTTCTTGCTCTACTCACCTGTCTCTCTCTCTACATACTCCTCCCTCTCTACCCCTCTCTTTACCCCCCCCACCGTCTCTCTCTCTCTCCCTCCCTCTCAGTCTCTCCCTCCCTCTCTGCCAGCATAATAGTTGAGAAAGGCAGGCACAGCAATTAGCCATTGGCCCAGCCTGGGCTGGGGGATTTTGCCAGAGCTCAGATAAGCCCAATTAGGACCAGATGCCCTGGGATTGCAGCCGTGTGTCGTGTACACGCACACACGCCATGCCGCAGTGCCTGAGACTGATGCGTTAAAGCTGTCTCTTGTTACAGCAGCTGTACGTGGAGAGAGACAGCTGTCTATTATCAAATGGGCTTTGGTTAACTGGCATTCCCCAGTCACATGGTCTCGGTGGGTGCTGTTTATATATGTATGAATGTCATGCGGTCTATGGCTCATACCCAGCAGGTGTTTCTAACCTGGACCAACTTCAGAACTCCACACCTTCCAATAAACTGTCGTTTTAGCCTGCTGTGAAAACAGTCATGCACTGAAAAGCTGTGTATGTGTATGTGTGTCTGCCTTGGAAGTCTTGGAATTTAAGTGCTTCTGTGGACATGTGTGCTTTTGTATGTATACTAATATGTATGTAAATTTTGTCACGTGTCTGGGTGTGTGTGTGTGTGTGTTTGTGTTTGAGAGAGTGGGAAAGGGAGGGAGGGAGAGCGACAAGCATTAATATTAATATGGATTATTAATTTTGCATATTAATTATTTATCTAAATATATACAGTATATGATTTTGTGGCCATTCTGAGGCTGCTGCTAGTAGGGGATGTTTTATTCATGAAATGAAAATCATAAATATCTGCTTGCAAAAATATGGTTCTTTGATTATAAAGGCTTTTTTCCATGATGATGATTTTGAAAAGACAGCAACCAAATTAAATGTTACATGCAGACACGACTGATCTAAATTAAGAATACAGTAATGCACTCAAAATCAGATCGGGCTGTCTGTTTCTCTCATTCTGTTGTCAGTAACTAAAATATCTTTATTACTGTGGTGTACTTACAATGGCATTATTATTTAGCGTTATCATTTGATCCGTTTTCTAACCGCATTCACTCCTAAGCATTTTCAACTGAAACAAGATCTCATCACAAAAATAACTCTCTCTCTCTCTCTTTCTCTCTCTCTCACTCTGTGTGTGGACGTGCGCGTGTGTGCGCGGGCGCGCGTGTGTGTGTGTGTGGGTGTGCCTGTTTCTGTTCTGAATTGTAAATAGGACACAATTTCACAGGTTGTTAAACCTGACTTATCCTGGCCTTGACATAGTGCTGACTGCAGGAGTTATTTATTTATTTCATTTTACTTACGCATTTATATTTTGTAACATTATCGCTATATATTTTGTTATAGTGTAGTTTACAGCCTTGTAAATGAGTGAGAAAAGAGACTATAATGAACAGAAAATTAATACATCAATTAAAACTTAAAAAAACAAGCAGCGGTGGGTAATTAAAGATTTTTAAAAAAATTACAATCTAGGTAGAATTAAAAGTTGCTTTGTGAAAGTCATAAGGGAGACTCATTGCCAGCAAGCGCAGTGGGAGGAGAGCCCAGCTGGGTCTAAACCTGTAACAGCCCGGTGATGAATCAGGTGCTCTGGCAATATTCATATTCCTCCCACTAAACCTGATGGGTTTTGCTCCGGGCCAAACCAACTCATAGGAGCAGATGACCAATCGGGCATCATTTTACACCCCGTTTTCTCCCTTCCTTCCAATTCGGAATGTCTAGTCAACCGGTCCCTAAAACACGGGAAGGCAACCCTGGTCCTGGAGTGCCGGTGGCGTTTCTGGTTTTTGTTCCATCCGAGCTTGATCGCAAGAGTTTGATGGATGATTAAAAGCCTGAGCCTGAATAGTCTGAGTGGTGAAACGCCGAGTGCCTCCAGCTCATGGTCACCTGCGTTCATTACACCCGATTAATACAAAATTAATGCAGTTATGTAGTTATAGGTTTGGATGGAGCAAAAACCAGGACCGGCTCGGGCACTCCAGGACCAGGGTTGCCTAGCCCTGCCCTGCAACATTGCCTGTCAGGGGTCAGGAGGTCGCAGACGCTAGCAAGCACGTTTTCAGGACTGTGTGTAGCCACTAGCCAGCTGCTGCCTTTACATTCTGCTGTCCGCCAGAGGCCCAGTGTTTGATGAGGAACGGGGAATGTCTTCCTACTGAAAGGAACGTTCCCGCCCAGTGCAACAACGGTCCCGCCCAGAGCCCCTGGGTGCTCAACAGGGGGTCTGAGGACCCCTGGAGTTCTGTGAAGGCACCGCAGGGGGTACTCGCAATCTCAACCCCCTCACCCCCATTCCCTGGCCCGGCTCCGTGACGGCAATCTGAACCCTCACCCCTCCGGCCTAGTGCATGATCTTCACAACACCTTTTTTTTCTGTTTTTAAATATATAACTAACCCTTTTAAACTTATGATGGGCAGTTCCCGGGATGCCTTTAACACTGGATGGGTGTCCTATGGTCAGAAAAGGTAGAAAGCCCCCCCTGCTATAGCCCATTATGTGCTGCAGGCCTCATAGACAGAGCTAGCACTGGCATGATCAGGATTTGACTCTAGACTGCATGGCGTGCGTCTCACCCACAGACTGTATAAAAATAGGTCTCACCAGACTGAAAAACCAGTGCTTTTGCTGGAAAACACTACTGTACAGACCCCCCCAGGCCACCTGTCTTCAGAGCACAGGGAGGGTGGTATTTTACTGTACGACAGCAGCCCCGAAGAGTCTGTTTCAGAGGTGATGAATTGTCACCCCTGCTGCACGAAGTAAGCAGACTGTCGGGGCAATGCACAGAGAGACCACGCAGAGGGGAGGGCGAGGGCTTTTATTAATTTCTTTGCGGAATAACATTTTCCCGTCTCGTGACAGCGTTCTGCCTCTGACTTCAGGCTGCTCACTCCTTTAATTAGAGCCGGTGGCAAAATCCTATCAATTTGCATCGATCTGCTTTGAAGAGGGATGCAAATGAGCTTAACGAGGTTGCTAATTACAGCTGAGCGTGTTGCCTCTGCAGCTCCGCCAGCATCGGTGAGCAGTGGGGAGGGGACCTGACATTTAGATCGGGTCAAACTCGCGTCCCGGACAGAATGAGAAATTGGGTACTTGCAAGATGTTAAAAATGATCAAGCGCCCCGATGCCCTCCCCTCCCCAACTTGTTGCTTAATTGCCCCCTATGCAGGCAGACCTTGGAGTGAGGGGGTACGCCCCGCTCAGTCTGCTCTACTTTGGGACTGGATTTTCCGGCACGGGCGAAGGAAACGGAATTCCAATTACATGTATGAATTTGTAGTTACATTTAAAGCTTCCTGCCTGGCCTGTTCAGCATGCCGATTGCATCACTGTCTCCTGATGGCTGTATTGGGGCTGGCCTTTCCCTGTGACATCACGCAGGGGGCGCGTCCTATCACTATCGACCCCAGTGAAGGAGGGTGTGATATATTATTGAAGAGACCGTTGCACCCACAAGGTCTGAGGTGACCCTGAAATACAAGGAGCAGACAGGGAACCACCAGAAACAGGTCCAACACCGCCATGAAGAGCAGATTATTTGAGCATGTGTAGATATATCAATTACAATTGAAGTTGAAAGTTTACATACACCTTAGCTAAATCCATTTAAACTCAGTTTTTCCTGACATTTAATTCTAGTAAACATTCCCTGTCTTAGGTCAGTTAGGATCACGGCTTTATTTAAAAAATGTGAAATGTCAGAATAATAGTAGAGAGAATGATTAATTTCATCTTTTATTTCTTTCATCACATTCCCAGTGGGTCAGAAGTTTACATGCACTCTGTTAGTATTTGGTAGCATTTAAATTATTTAACTTGGGTCAAACATTTCGAGTAACCTTCCACAAGCTTCTCATAATAAGTTGCTGGAATTTTGGCCCATTCCTCCTGGCAGAACTAGTGTAACTGAGTCAGGTTTGTAGGGCTCCTTGCTTGCACACGCTTTTTCAGTTCTGCCGACAAATTTTCGATTGGATTGAGGTCAGGACTTTGTGATGGCCACTCCAATACCTTGACTTTGTTGTCCTTAAGCCATTTTGCCACAACTTTGGAAGTATTCTTTGGGTCATTGTCCATTTGGAAGAGCCATTTGCGACCAAGCTTTAACTTCCTGGCTGATGTCTTGAGATGTTGCTTCAATATATCCACATAATTTTCCTTCCTCATGATGCCATCTATTTTATGAAGTGCACCAGTCACTCCTGCAGCAAAGCACCTCCACAACATGATGCTGCCACCCCCGTGCTTCACGGTTGGGATGGTGTTCTTCAGCGGGCAAGCCTCACCCTTTTCCCTCCAAACATAAAGATGGTCATTATGGCCAAACAGTTACATTTTAGTTTCATCAGACCAGAGGACATTTCTCCAAAAAGTAAGATCTTTGTCCCGATGTGCAGTTGCAAACTGTAGTCTGGCTTTTTTATGGCAGTTTTGGAGTAGTGGCTTCTTCCTTGCTGAGCAGCCTTTCAGGTTATGTCGATATAGGACTCGTTGGATATAGGACTGTGGATATAGATACATTTGTACCTGTTCCCTCCAGAATCTTCACAAGGACCTTTGCTGTTGTTCTGGGATTGATTTGCACTTTTCTCACCAAAGCGCGTTCATCTCTAGGATACAGAATGCGTCTCCTTCCTGAGCAGCATGATGGCTGCGTGGTCCCATGGTGTTTATATTTGCGTACTATTGTTTGTACAGACGAACGTGGTACCTTCAGGCATTTGGAAATTGCTCCCAAGGATGAACCAGACTTGTGGAGGTCCACAATTTTCTTTCTGAGGTCTTGGCTGATTTCTTTTGATTTTCCCATGATGTCAAGCAAAGAGGCACTGAGTTTGAAGGTAGGCCTTAAAATACATCCACAGGTACACCTCCAATTGACTCCAATAATGTCAATTAGCCTATCAGAAGTTTCTAAAGCCATGGCATCATTTTCTGGAATTTTCCAAGCTGTTTAAAGGCACAGCCAACTTAGTGCATGTAAAATTCTGACCCACTGGAATTGTGATATAGTGAATTAAAAGTGAAATAATCTGTCTGTAAACAATTGTTGTAAAAATGACTTGTGTCATGCACAAAGTAGATGTCCTAACTGACTTGCTAACATGAAATCTGTGGAGTGGTTAAAAATGAGTTTTAATGATTTCAACCCAAGTGTATGTAAACTTCCGACTTCAACTGTATATATTCATAGAAAATCATGCAAACTATATCAATATTCCGGTCATTCCATGTGTATATACACACATTTCTGCCTGCTGGTTGGAGAGGGTATTGCACCCTATGCATCTGTCACTTCAAATGGACACATTCCCTCCATATACACGATAAACTGGGCCTGTGATTTTAGGCTTATGTTGAATTATGTGCAACCAAACTGTGTATGTAGAGTGTAAGCTACAGATTTTGTAATAAATTACACCAATTAAAATTTAATTGATAGTCTATAATATTCAAATAGGAATACTCATGGAAACACACAATACTGGCACGTTTAATTATGCATTCATGTGTATTCTTTGCATTTGTATTGTTATACGACATCCTTCCATGAGTCTTTTAAAATCGGAATTAATATTTCTGAGCTAAAAACCAACTCTACACAGCCTACACACAAAGCCAATGAATGTCCTTTTGAGCACAGTCAAGGGTGTGGGTTTGTGAAGAGTGCATTTCTTAAATCATGTGAAGCATGATTAATGTACAGATTGAGGCCATTGAAAAAACTGTTTGACACCAGGGAGAGGTGCTACAGCAAATGATCTGAATGGTTACACAATCAATCAAGACATATAGTGTGTGTGTATATATATATATATATACACACACACACACACACACACAACTGGTAACAAATTAAAGGAAAAACCAACATAAAGTGTCTTAGTAAGGTGTTGGGCCACCATGAGCTGCCAGTACAGCTTCAATGCGCCTTGGCCTTCTACCTCTAGTCTAGCATGGATTCTAGTCTCTGGAACTCTACTGGAAGGATGGAACACCATTCTTCCTAAAGATATTCCCTCATTTAGTGTTTTGATGATGGTGGTGGAGAGTGTTGTCTAACACGTCGGTCCAAAATCTCCCATAGGTGTTCAATTGGGTGGAGATCTGGTGACGGCAAAGGCCATAGCATATGATTCACATCATTTTCATACTCATCAAACCATTTAGTGACCCCCTCGTGCCCTGTGGATGGGGGCATTGTCATCCTGGAAGAGGCCTACACCATCAGGATATAAATGTTTCACCATGGGATAAAGGTGATCTCTCCCAGAATAACTTTTTATTGACTTACAGTAGATATACTTATTATTATTGATTATTATTTATATACTTTTGTAAGCCAATATTGGTTAAGTGAAGACACTGTGATTTAATTCTGAATCTTTCTCAATATGAGCCTTTTTATTTAGGTGTTTAATCGTTGTTTTCTTTAAACAGTCGAAGAATGTTTAATGTTTCCTTGGCAAAAAAAGGGCCCCATCATAAGACCTACTCAAAGAAACAAATCTTGGTGAGGGTCATTTTTGAACAACAAGTTCTGTGCAGGCATAAGAAATGGAGCATTAGAAGCGTAGCTGCCTGGTGCTTTGGGTCATTTATTGTTTGCCAGTGAAAACATGTCAAAATGTGCTGGCCCCTTTCTTCTGCACTACACCCTTTCCCTGTAATCACAGCCCAAAGGTAAAGAACCGCCATTTTGCAAAATCATCAGTCAATGCTCCCCGTTCCCAGTGGAGCAGTCTTATACTCAGGCCAGAGCCAATGGTTGAGAGAGACAAGTGTGTGTGTGTGTGTTTATATCCGTGTACGTATATGTTTAGCTATTAATGTGTATGTTTCTGAGTGTGATGAGGTGTTTTGAATATTCAGTACATGTGACTGTTTGAATATATCAGAGTATCTAATTGTTTCTACTTGAGTGTGCGTGTTTCTGTGTATTTGTGCTTGTGTGTATGTGTGGACAGATTTGGTGTTCCAGTGCTCCAAGTAAGCACCACCGTCTTCATTCTCATTTTACTTCAGGGTAGATTCACCTCTATATAGATGCGATGCCGTGAGGCTTGTTTTTTAATTAGTCAGTAATTAAACTGGGCTAATTGCAAAATAAATGAATTTGACTGAAACCAGGTTAGTTTTTTAATCCATGAACTGATGTGAAGAAACACAGCACCGTTGGAAGGTTCTCTTGTCTCTGGTCCATCTCTGGCTGTGCTTTTGTGTGTTTATTTAATTCAATACAAACTCATTTGGAAGCAGTTCAGACTAGTGTCACAGTGGAATAGCGCCACCTGCTGGATACATTATCCCATTCATTCACTGTTTTCAACTAATTGCTAGAATATTCATTATGGAAAAAGACAATTTCAAAGAACATTGAAATAAATGTTTTACAGGTGTGGTACGTATCAAGTCATTGAACCCAATTCAGTCGTTCATTTCGAAATGTCAAAGAAACATGTGTATCTAACATGTGTATAAATGATTCGGCATAGGTCACTAATGGCAAACATTTCAAAATAAACCATAACAATGTATTCATTAAGTGTCAATTTTGTCTAGATTGGAAATTTCACCCAGTCGTATAGATGAACTGGGATAAAAATGTACAACATTTCTCAACTTGAATACGTTGGTGTATTTTTAATTAATGTCGTCCCATCACTATTATTTAGCTGTCCTGTGAACTATGTATTCACAGAGAGGTTTTTTAACATGCAAGGTAAAACGCTTGCTTCATTTTATCAGCAGTGAATTAGGGGTTAAAGGGGTCGGATGCATCTAGAGCGTAAAACACGGTTAAGATTTATTCTACCCAGTCAGGAATAAATGCCAGGATTATTGCCGTAGTGTAGGCTCCAGTAGCATTGGCAGTAGCAACGGCATGTGTAGGCTATACACTATTACGTATGCATCTTTTTCCAACAGAAGTTCCATGCCCAGCCTGAAAGTAAACTCAAGTAAGCAGATGCAAATTAATGTAGGCTAGTAAGGCTACCTATAAACAATAAAACAAAACGACCAAAAATAGTATGGAAACAGAGTGGCTAGCGTACGGTTTATATTCAGTCAAAATTCTTAACAATGATTAATTTAAAAAAAATCTAAGTCACTTGAAAGTCACTTATACACTCGAAAACGTGTACTTTACTCGCGAATAACTTGGAAGTAGCCATCATTTACCTAAGCAACTCGAATCGGTCACGATTGGTCAAAGGTGCAAAATGCCGACATTGCAATGTTACGAAATGTATCCCGGAGGAGTATTCGCAAATCGCCATCTTGGCTCAGAGTCGAGTATTTTGCTTACTTGCCTGCTCTGTAAGTCAGAGCCGAAATGAGCCCAGTTTCTGCTCTCTTCCGCAGACGCGCTCACTCATTGGGAACATGACGGCGACTTTAGTTGTCCAGAGGTTAGCTGGAGTGTCTGGGGCGCTTGCTGTCGCCGCGGGAGCATATGGAGCTCACGGTGGGTGTGCATTTAGTTTAATTATGTGTTACATGGCTCCCTGCCATTGCATTCCCCAATTTCAATTAGCAGTAACTGAATGACGCGTGGTGCGAGAAATCGTGCCCCTGGCCCTCGTAAAGCAGGGAGTTTTGTTTAGCTAGCTAGTTGGCTAATTCCTGGCCAGAACACTGCATCACAATAGGCGAACATCATTGTGTAATATTGCACTGTTTATGTGCGTGGTAGTAAATAGCTAGCTAGCTGCAATTAGGCTACGTGTTAGACTGACTAAAGATTTTTTTTTGTAACACAATGAGCTAAGAGTAGACGATAGTACCGTTTCTTCATTTGGAGTCATACTCAAGAGTATGAATGAGGATAGAGACCGAACTGTTTTGGCTAACAGTATGACCGTATTTACACTGTGTTGGTTTAGCATTTAGGCTTTGATTGTCCATAAGATAGCGTTGTAGCTAACAACTGCATGTATGCAGTTAACTACAAAGAAACTACAGTATCCTACATAGCTTCAACTGCCAAGACGCATCATTTGGACGCAGAACCTTTAGCAATTGCCCTTAACTACGAGATAAAGAAGATGGCGAGGACAAAAATAAAGGATAAACGAGTTGAAGTAACAAAAGATGTGCCAGGTAGTCGGTCTCTGTTTGACGGCTCTGTTTTCTCATTTTTATTTAGGGTTCAGACGGAGTGACAGGGATGATTATTTGAAAGAGGTGAATATACACTTTTTATTTTATTTTTTAATCAAATATTTGGTGACAGTCAAAGCAGTGGTGGCCACAGGGATCTTGGCTTTAATCATTGCTTGATTCACCTGTTATTGCAGGTGTCAATCAGCTGCAGGTTGAATTAAATTTCATAGGGAAGTCTAATGTTTAGGAGTGTCTAGGACCTGTATTGGACACCCATTGTTGTGATGTTCTTGTGCTACTGTGAAATAATAGATTGTATAGTGGGCCTGACGCATCTTTTATTCAAAACACTTGGTCAACACGTCACTTGAGAAGACCTATCAGAAGCGGCCCTTATATCGGGCTGATAATAGGGTGCATCCCGATATTATTCACTCCCCACCTCCCTTCCTCCACTCCCCCACTACCACTCCTCTCCTACCCGGAAGTGTGCAAAACTGCCTGAACATTTTGAGTACAATTATTTACATATACAGTATACAATGTACTTGACGTTGCGGTTTGCAGCGAGACATTAATTAATATGGAACCATTAATACGTAATTAAGATGTAATGAGCAACATTAGGTTAAAACACAAAGATCTGTTTCCGGGGCAAGGAGGAGAGGAGGTGGTAGTGGAGAAAAGGAGGGTGCATTTTTCGAGGACCAGCCCCAGAGCCCTCAAGTGAGTACGTCAGACGTGGGCGGAGTCTGGTTTCGGAAGTAAATTCCCTATGACAGATAGAACGGGCTTCGGAGACTCAACTATTTCTTGAAATCTGATTTATAGAATGAGCCAAAACGTTCCTGGATTAGCCTATGTGGTATAAGGATATAGACCATATAGTTATTGCATGTTCCAATTTTTATTTTTTAAAGTAATGGATTAATAATTGTAGTTTGACTTGTAGTCCACTTTAACGGACTACATATCCAGTACTGCAACGCACGGGTGGTTCATCATCTCGTCTGTCTGGACATTTTTGGCAGATGGGAGTACTGCCAGAGATTGGAGGGTCTCTGGTAGCCTACTGCCGCTGAAGACGAGCTAACGTTAGCTTGCTAAATTGAGAAGCCCGCCCGACAATGTCAGAAACTATGCTACGGTTCACCACATAAAGCAATTCTAGCTTTTAGTCCATCAAGCTAGCTAGCTAACATTAGAAAAAAGTGTTTAAAGATGGAGCTGTGTGGTACTGCTGGTTAATGTTATATGACAACGTTTGGAGACAACGCTGCTCGTCCGGAGGGAATTATGGCACGTTGAGTTTTTAAACAGCACTGGTATATTCACAAAAAAATACTTAAATGTAAAATATTCTCGAAGCTGGTCCAGAAAAACGAAATAGTTTGCGAACGGGCGGTATATTGAACAATAAAAATTGATGGTAAGACATAATCACGAGAAATGGTTTAAAAGTAAGTTTTAGTTAATGTCCACGCTCTAATGAATGGGGAATTTACTTCTGAAACCAGTGTGACATAATCACTTGAGTACTCTTTTCCTGATAGTCATGTTTTCATTATGCCTGTCATTTGTCTGCTATTTGTACCCCATGCTTTATTGTTAGTTTTTTGTGGAGTAAGTTACAATGATTTCTGTACTTGTAGTTAATGTGAATTCTACCCATTTCTGGTCTATTTAGTGAGATGGATCAGTGTGAAATGTCTGAGCACTGTATTTTTGTTGAATTTTGAATGTGAAATGCGTCACTGCGCTGCTGTATTGCAGACACAAGACTAATGAAAAATGCATGCATGCGACGACCCAACTTTATTAATTTATACGTGCATTTTAGAAATCATTTCTATGCACGATGTAGGTACTGGATGTTTTCATAAATCTAGTATAAAATTCATGCATATTCTACGAATGAGGCCTCAGGGTCATACTTTTTTTTTCTTCTTCTTGAAATCAAAGATGAAAGCAGCTATAAGTAGACTGTGAAACTAACATGGTTATCAAAGGATTCTGTAAAGGACGTGACCCATCTGATCCCAAATCGAATGAAAACATATTTGAAAACATATTTTTGACTCTAGTCCCATGGAATCCCTCCATCAATCACAGCTGGCTCTGTCTGGCAGAGAACCAATCGGAACCTTCTTTGCATAATTCTTAACTGGAAAACAGGAAATGGAACTGTGACATTCTTTTGCCGCTTTTCCATAGCCGATGTATACGACCTGACCCGTACCGAGTTGAACAGACCCGTGATCTCCGCACGGTTCGGTTTAATTTCCATGGAAAAGGACACGGGCCGTCGGCCGGCCACGGCTCGGTAACGGTCTGCACTGTCGTGGAAAAGCGGCATTTGTTCTTCCGTTTGATCCTATCCTAACAGGACCACTTCCACTCTTTCTTATGTTTCTCATTCTCACAGCTTTTTGAAACGGCCAACAAGTACCACTTCCTCCACAGCCTGGCCCTGCTTGGTGCTGCTCGTTGCAGGAAGCCCGTGTTGGTAGGTCTGCACACCGTGTCGGGGTTCATCCCTGTGTTTTCCAGTAGCCTCAAAAAGATTTTTAAGCACACTAAAAAGGCAGTTTTGTAAGGTGTCAGCACATTGAAATCACATGGAGCATGTGTTTGCCCCACCCCCCATTTTTAAGCTTTGCCAGAGGTCAGTAGGAAGTTTATAGAAAGAATAATCTGAGTTTCCTGCATTTATCCCAAGCATTTGGTGTGTGTTTGCAGGCTGGCGGTCTGCTGACAGCGGGTATGGGGCTTTTCTGTGGGGCGCTATATCACCAGGCCATTACAGGGGACCCAAGCCTCAGTAAGTTGGCTCCATACGGGGGCACCATGCTCATCGCTGGATGGGCTGCCATTGCCCTCTGAAGTCACAGCATCATACTAACCCAGTGGAGGTTTCCTGTAGACACTTGGCTATCTATAAATCAGACTTTGAGAGAAAAGAGGGACTTTGGCGCACAGGGTGTTGTGAAGCCACCGCTGTCTCAAACAGGTGTCTCCCTTCAGACGTAGGCGCGTGGATCAGTGTTGGTTGTTGTTTTTTCCGAACTTCGCACACACTTTCAAATCTTGTGAAGGATTCTGTGACTTAATTGTGTTTGTGTGTGGATTTTCTTTTTTCGGCAAAAGATAAAGTTGTTTTGAAAATATTGTCAGCTCAATGTTATTTTTTTTTGTCTCCTCTACCATCACTCTCTGATGTGAATGCTCTCGCGTATCTTTAAAAGACCTCAACTTTCAGTTCCCCAGGAGGTATTATAAAAGCGTTCACTGTTGAGGCCAACGCTTATTCCATAATAATGTTCATAAACCTATCAGTATTCAAATGAATATCCTTTCAGAAAATAATTCCTGGTTTCTGACTTAAGACAGAGCCTGTGAACCTTTGAAAATTGTTTGATAAACCTTGAATTCGCCGTATAACTAATAGCCGCATTTTCACAAATTGGATTAGCTCACCGCGTTGTACAGAAGCCCTTCCAGAAACGAAACACTCGCACACCAGTTCTTGTGAACTGCAGTCACTGCCCATGAAAATACGATTCATGGAACCATTTGTGGGCATCAACATAACAGGATAAAGTGTTCCGCACATCACCCGCTCTTCCTGCATCGGAACGCAATGGCTTCACAGTCGCTCTCGCCATTGAAAGGGCCAAATACGAAGGCCAAGCAAAGGTGATGGGGCTGACGTGCAAGACCAAACGAAGTCAAGGCATTTCTCTGCTCCTAACTCCCAAAATCGCACGTTTTCACAATCTGCCTTTTCAATTGTCTCTCTTCTCCGGTGCACTGGCGAAGACACTCTCGCTGCAATTTCTCTCTCCACTCATTAGAAGCAGCGGCACAGCATCTCCTCGTTAAAAATCCATGAGCCCTCATCACCATGTTCTGTGCCAGAAGGCTGCGTTAAGTACCTCCTTGCTTCTACGTCTTTGTTAAGATTTTTGAAGTGGAAATCAATTTTTCACCCCCCCCCCTTTTCACTGGTCACTCTCTCTCCTTATATCTGCCTGCTTGTGAACATGCAGGAATGTCGCAGGAATGTCGCAGGCTATGGCGCAAGCTGGAGTGCAATTAGCCTGTTGGCCACGGAACTTGTAGTTGGACCTCAAGTTAAGTGGGCGTGCATTGGACTGTCACGGAAAATGCTGTGGATATTGTTCATTGTGTCTCAGAGGAATTACCCCCCACCCCCCCCCTTACCCACATGTATCTTTTTATTTTTACTTAATACCACCAGACAGGCTGTAATTATTTGAACTACTGTTTCTACATAGGGCAGCTTGCACATTGTGCCCAATTGATTTTGGGGCCAGAGTCCGCATAAGCTCATCGCTGGCTGGTTCGCTATATGCAAACGGAAAAATTAAAAAGCACTCAGATTTTAATTTAGAGAGATAATGTGCTTTACATAGGTTTTTTTTTTTTTTTTTTCAGAAAAAAAACAAAACCCTGAAATGAAACCTTACACCCACAGAACCTTGATGCGATTATCATAAGCCCTTTTCACACGTGTGCTATGCTGTAGAGAGTGGTAAAAGAAGAAAAAAATCTTAACCTTCCAGACAGAGGCATACATTTTCTGACTTTGTTCTACTTACCGTAGGGAGAATCAGGGCAGTGGTTAAAGGAAGGCTCTGAAAGCAACCAAAATGCCTTTCTACATAACAGCAAAATGGTCTGTCTTTTAGACTTTGTCATTGTGCTACACAGGTCTTTTTGCTTAAATACAGCTGTGCGTAGATCAAAATAATTCAGTAATTGCATTCTTAAAATATCTGCACCCAAAGTTATGACTGCCATCGACACATACCGCCAATTCACTGATGAACGCAATATGTCAAGAAAGTGAATCTTTTGAACTATAGTTATACACACACCCCACGACAGCTGCCCTCCAACTACTCTCTCCACTGATAAAAATTCTGATATTATTGGCTACTGATCAGTGGAATAGCCTTCCCTTGAAACAGAGAAATCTCTCCTGGCAATCTGAGTCCTGATCTTGTACCCATCATTCTTTCCAACATGCCAATTATCTACACCGTCAGACTCTCTGAAATGTTTTCAAAGGGGAAGTGTTTCAAGGTGACACTAAGGTGGAGGAAGGCAGTAAAATGTGATGAGGAGTGAACATCTTTTGATCACTGTTCTCCCAAGAAAAAAGGGCCACGGAAAAGAGGAAACAAATCTCTAGCCTTTCAGGAGGTTCTTTTAAGAATAGTGTGATATTTTTAAGGAGATATGAGCCCCCTGCATGCACACACACACACATTCACACCACCACATTATTTCCCCACAATTGTAAGGATACAGTATTGTGATATTTCACAGAGGAGTTATTTCTGTTGCTGATGCATATCCCAAAAAAATATTTTGAATGAACTTTTTTTTCTATTCTTCAACTATATCTGTATATCTTCCTCTACTATCTTTCACTTCCCTATCTCCAAAATGCCTTTGCTGTAAGCTTCTAGGCTACAACACAAACATGAACACCACATGAAGTCAACCAAAAAATATATGTATTTATTTTGGGTTGGTGTATAACACTACCAGTCCCAAAATGCAAAGCGGAGGCACATATTTCCGGGGTTGATGTTGCCAGGGGGAATGTGCGCGCCTGGGACCTGTTGGAAATGACGAGAGAAGAAATCGGATTTAAAGACAGAAAGAAAAACAAAGCTTTGGAATAGGGAGTAACTACTAACCTGCGAGTAAAGGGTGTGTGTGTTCACAGTACAGTCTTTCATACTTATAAGAAACCAACTAACGTTATCTAAGTGTTGTAGCATAACGAAGTACCTTACCGGTGTTGTTATTGTAGCTTGCTAGTTCCTGACTAACGTAGATTGCAATCTCACCTGGAAAAATAGCTAGCAAGTTAGCGAGTGCTAGACAGCTAGATATCTAGTTGGCTAACTAACATTACCTAAAGGTTTGGCTAATTTGAACTGCTTTACTGAGGGGAAAATAATTGATTTGCCATTGATCTAGAGAAAGTATACAGAGTCTGCTCAATGTTATTTCGATTAGTACTGAATGGATATAATTTCTTCAAGTAACGTTAAATCTGTTTAGCATGGTAGCCAGCTAGCTAGCTAATTACTGTGGGAAATGAAAACAAATTGTAACGTGAGCCAATAAGATGGTAGACTGACACTGACAAGCTAGTTATCGCTTGCTAAGTTGTGAATAGCTAGCATTAGCTCACTAGTTAGTATAAATACTAACTTAGTGCTAGCCTAGGAGTTTGGTAGACTAACTTAGGTTAGTGTCGTATCAAAGCAGTAATTAGCCGGGTTGTTGTCACCCCCTCCTCCGTTTAATTAACGTTAGCTAGCCATATATTTTATAGCTACACTAGTGTAACGTTAACGTTAGTCGGCTAATATAACTGTTATAATGTTGCTAAATTGGCTATCTTTGGAAATATCTGTCATTCCAGTTCACACAGTGTAACGTTAGTCCAAGCAGTCGTAATTGTGGATAAGTCAGTGAGCACGTTAGCTGTTCTCCTATTTATAACACTAAATTGGTCCATTTTACCCAGCGTTAGCTTAACTAGCTTGCCGTGCTGGATACGTAGCGCTGCCAAATATGCAACTCAGTTACACGAATCACCAAAGTTTTAATATTAACTAACTTTGTGGCTGTATTGCCAAAATTGTCTGGCTCTGTAACTTATTGTCTAGCTGTAACTTAACTTACCTTGTACAGAGGCTACACGCGGAGTATTATTATTAAGACACCGACACTAATTATTGTATAAAACAAACTGGCTATACGATATAAACAAACAATTCTATAGTTTTAATCATTATAATAATTGTATAGAATAATATAATAATTTTATAATAACGTTACGTAGCTTGTTACACATTAATAAAGCTATTGGTGGCTAAATGTTATTATTTTTATTTGCTAACTAGCTAGTCAACGATAAAGAATAAGTAACGTTATTTTAGTTTATTGAAAGGAAGCTTATTAGCAAAGCCAAGCTTTGTGTCACATATCAAAAGCTGACGCTGCCAACAGGTTTTTTTATTTTAATTTTAATTTAATTTAAAAAAAAAAAAAAAAAAAATTTTTTTTTTAAGTGTATCCAGTCAGGCAGTGCTATCAGAAGAGGATGAAAGGGTAGTTTTTAAATAACAACCGCTAATGCAGGTGGAAAAAGTAAAAAAAAAAAGTTTTGTGGGATATGTGTAGTGAACCTCATGATAATTTCCCCCATGTGATAAAAATGGTCACAGTTGGACCGAGTGGATGGCCTGCTTCTCTCGTAAGCTTTTAAAATGGCGGTGCAGTATGTGACTGGACTACTGTCTCTAGTGACTTCTCCTGCACCCAGGTGTCCCTTTCCATCATGGAGTCCCTGATGAGCGCGGTGGCACCGCGGCCTCCGGCCCTGGTTAAGCGGGCAGCGGAGGTGGACTTCCGTTCGGGAGCGGTCCTGGAGCAGCTGTCCGCACAGGTGCTGGAGTTGGTGCAGTTAGAACAGGGAGAGTTTGGGGACCAGACCGCGTTGGAGGTGCATACCGCAAAAGACTACATCTTCAACATGCTGGGTGAGACATTCGGGCCTAACCAGAACGCACTGGGTTGCTTACTTTATTCTGATTGCTCCAGATCATACTAGTTAATGACTAATAAATAATGAATAACAATACTTGCAAAAAACATTATCAGTGGCCTTATGTGCCAGAGTGAGGACAACCGACCATCAGTAATTAATACCAATACTACCAAAAAATATTATTATTGGTGAGCTCATGTGCCATGGTAATGATAACCATTCATAACCATCGCGTCTTTGATGCTCCTGGATTCAGTTTCACATGAGGTAAGTTTATTTTCCCAGTAGGTAGCGCTCTCCAGTCTGCCGCCTCCCCCTCTGTTCCTCCCATCATCCTCCATTATATTTCCTTTCCTCACATCCCTGTTTTTTTCCCTTGTCACACCGCAGTGGCAGTCATGGCCCAGTGTGGCTGGCTCCTTAATTTTTTCCATCTTTTCCCTCTCTCTTTTCTCTTGCTGCCACTCCCTGTCTCGTCCTTCCTCGCCTCTCTGCTTTTCCACTTTGTTTTTTTCCGTGTCTCTCTCCCGCCTTCCCTTCCCCTGCTCCCGTGGGTGTTGTGGTAGATCTGGTGCTTGGGGTGGGGTGGGGGGGGGGTGTGGGGGGGGCAGTGTACTGTCCTTTTTCCTTTAACAGCAGAGAATGCAAACCGCGTGCGTCAGAAAAAAAAAAAAAAACCAACAGCGGCTCACTGATCCACTGAAACTCCAGAGTGGTTGACAGCCTAACCTGAATCTAACCCCTTTCCCTGTTCTTCTCTCAGTTATCTGTCCCTCACTCCCCCCCTCCCCATCCCTCCTCCTCCATTTCCCCAGCCTCTCTATCCTCCCTGACTGCTCCTCCTCCCCCTCTCTTCCCCGTCTCGCTCTTTGCTCGATGACAGCCGACAGTGTCTCAGAAACTGTTAATTCCTCGGCGGTGTTTTTTCTTGACGGCGAGATAAACCGGGCGAAGTTGCGTTCCTGGATCCTCGTCGTTCACCACCACCCCACCCCCCCCACCCGGCGCGCTGTCCCTTTTTATTCTTCCCCCGTGCTAAAGATGTGTTCTCCGCTGCCGAGATGGCAGAGCGCAAACACAGTGTGCAGATGGTGTTGACATGCAGATAAAAACGACCGCACACAGGCAACACAGGGTTTATTTCGGGAGGGGAGTTCACCACGGGACAAGACGGCTCTTCGGGGAGGGAGGTAGAATGGCGATGGGTGATTGGCCGCGCGTCGGGCCCTTATTCTCGCCGTTTTGGAGCTGTACATGCTCCGGAATGTTCCTGAAAGGTGACACCCAAAAAACGTTTTTAAAACACGGCTGTGTCTTGTAGCAAACCACCCCACCCCACCCCACTTCACCAAAAACATTTGCATTCTGCTTTCATTTCTGCCTTGGGGTTGTGTTTTTCCTCCCTCAGGAGCTCATTTAGCCCTTTGTGTTTTAATGGATTTAGTATATTTTTTAAATTTGTAGACTGGGTAGATGGTAGGGGAATACACACACACACACACACACACACACACACACACACACACACACACACACACACACACACACACACACACACACACACACACACACACACACTGCAGCGTGCTTAAATGGGACAAACAAAGAATGGGCTCCTCTAGCTGGTCGGTGGGTGCTGTTGCCAAGGTTGCTGTGTTCATCTGGGAGACACACGCTGGATGTCACCCTCCTGGTGGAGTTTATTCCCTGCGGCTGTCGGTTAATTCCATGTCTGACCATTTCTGCCGTGGAGCTGGAACCAGGCTGGCAGAATTTGGAGCAGGGGCTGGCTGAACCAGTAAAGCAGCACTGTTGCTTTTTCATTGCGTGACCTACAACGGCACCTCAGCCCAGATCAACTGCCTGGACGGCCGCTGTTTTATTAAGTGGAGTGGGACAGCCTGCCCTCCTTTTGCATTTTTAAAATGTATTCGGGCGGTTAGAAAGCGGGGTGCGTAACAGATAGATAAGGGACCACAGGTGAGAATGTAACTATGGCAGGGAACAAACCCCCGTCCGTGAAAATATCCTAAAAATAGTTATGTTTTTATGACTTTTCAGATTTATCGGACTGCACATTGTAGAGAGACGGGAAGAATGTGAGCGAGATGGAGGGAGAGACAAAGGTCGGCGCGGCGGGTTCAAACCGCCGACGTCGCGGCTCGCAATGAGTTTGTAGATGGCGCTCTTACAGGCTACGCCACCAAGACACCCTAATTTAAATTTCTTGTCTTATATTGCATGTAGGCTACATATGCTCTTCTGCAGAATGGTATGTGCAAACAAAGGTTTAGGCAACAACCACAGGCGATGCCAGGTCATCGTTGTCATAGCCAATAGTAAATATACACAGCATGAAATTAACTTTTTCACCCACTGCCCAGAGTAGCTTGTGGATTCAAAAAATCACCAGCCATTTTCAACATTTTAACAGCCACATTAACTTCTGCAATATAACGCAACCTGATTGGTTACCTGCCGAAAGTGACTGCAAAAGTAGAAAAATCTGCCCAGCATTTTGCTTGGCTCATTCAGAACAGGGTGTTAATTTCACACCCTGTTCTGAATGGTTGAACTTACTTGCTTTTCATTACGTTGCATTTTGGCACCGTGCGCTCCTCTCCAGAACGACATGCGTAAGTGCAAACATAAAGGTTGACGCAACGACCACAGTTGATGCCAGGTCATCAGTGCCCATCGTACATAAATGCATGAACGTATAACTTGAAGGGTATGGTAATGACACTGTTGTACGTTAATCTGTGATGTTTATGTGCTCGATGCACTCGGGGGCTTTTGGGTTTGACAGCCCGCGAGACGGCGGTCCCCGGCGCGGCTCCCTGGCGGACTGTGGGCTGTGATCGGGCCATTATTCCTCTCGCTGTTCTCACTTCGCTAATGGAAGGCTGCAGGCGCTAGCGATCTCTCCCGTTTAAACGGGCGCCGGCGAGACGGGCAGGTGGGTTTTACTGAGCAAACGGGACTAATAGGCCGGTAATTAAGTGGCCGTCGAGTGCGTCGGCGTGACGTCGCCCGTCTGGAGAGCCCCAGGCTCACTCGGGGACTGCTTTCTCTCCTAATTGAGCGTGTTAAAATTTTTATTCCTGTGGATCGAATCAAAGAAGCGCGCTCTTTAAAATTGTAAATGTTTAAACTCCCAAGTCAGACGTTGTAGATGAGAGTCCTTCAACGGCGTGTAGACCACGGGGGGCTGCTTAAACGCTATTTTCCAAAGGGAAAGGGGGTGGGGAGTCGCGGGGTAGAGGGATATCATTGCAGTGCAGTGTGGGAAGGACAGCAGGTTTGAATGATATAGGCTCCATCCATTCGTTCCTTTGATGATTTCTCCCGAGGATAATCTGTCCTGCTTTTGACAGCTAAGCAATTTAGATTCCAAAGAACGACGTTGCGTCAAGCTTCGCCTTTCAGTGATATAATAGGATTTCAGCGACTGCATAGTTTTTCTGGAAAAAAAAAGAAGTGTTTTCATCTGGTTAATTTTAAAGGTTATTTTTTATATTTAAAGGTGGATTATTTCAGGATCAAAAAATAAAAATTGTTTGTGTATGGAGGGGGGGGGGGGGGGGGGGTAGAAATAGTTCACCTATTTTTATTTTTTTCCCTCTGAAAGGTTTAAAAAAAATTTAATGTATCAAGCAATCGACAGTGATGGAAAAACTACTGATTTTATGTTCAAACTGATTTTGTGGTTTGGTTTTAACAAGGCAGGTCATGCTTAGCCGGAGACTGAAAGAAAAGCCGGTGGAGGGCACTGTAAGCGTGCCAGTACTAAGAGTAGGGAACAATAAGAAATCCCCACCCTCGTTACGGTCCCAGTGCTAAACGTTTAATGTACTGACAGCCAGAGTTTTGAGCCAAAATGGCTCTTTGTCAGGACAGACACAGTGAAGAAACACCTGCGTGAAATAGTCAGTCCCTTCGGGGAGTGTACATCCTGCTTCTAAAGTGCGAGCAGGTGTGTTCCAACCGTCCAAGACACCTGCGCTGCCAGGTGTGCTCCCGACAGACAGAGATCCTCGCAAGACAAATAAGTACAAACAGCGAGATCCTATACCCTGCAGGCATTCCAGCAGATCCATCAATGCTGGGTCCAGGAGTGCTGACAGAATGCCTCCCTGTGCTCCTTCAGCATCTTCTCAGTGTGAGGCTAGTCACATGACCGGTGTTCCCAACAGTATGTTCTCCACATATTTACATGACACACTGGCAACCCTCCCAGTCTCCGCCCGCCCTGGCAACCCTCCCAAATGTGATTAAAGAGCCGGTGGGAGTGAGGCTTTGTGAACTTCTTAGTGGGTGGGGCATGACTGCGTGATGTCAGTCGGTCAGTCATTGAGCCAATCGGTAGACCGGTCCGGAAACCGAACGCTGTGATTGGTGACATGGTAGCTCTAGCCTTTTTACCTCATACCCACCCCCCAGTGCAGCAGGGTTTCATCCACAGCTGTGTGACATCGAAGATGATGATTATGATGAAAGTAAGGAAAGTGTATTACAACTTGAGCTCAGTTAGTGTGGTGGAACAGGAGATTGGGACGAGGTGGTAAAATTACACCGCTAGCCAAGTCGTCTGTCCTGGTAGGTATTTCTGGCATCTCATCGTGCTGGCGGGCTAAATGTTGCCATATTTCCTAGTTTGATAAGTAATAAGAACAGTCACAAGTCACCTTCTGGCATTTTCATTTGGGGTGCGATTGGTCATGGTGCTTTGCTTGTGTGAGATTTATTTCTGTTCCCGCACCAATGGTGCGTGATCCGACTTCAGCGCTCTAAAGCAGCGCTCTAAAGCAGCGCTCTAAAGCAGCGCTCTAAAGCAGCGCTCTAAAGCAGCGCTCTAAAGCAGCGAGCGCTCTAAAGCAGCGCTCTAAAGCACGGCTCAGGATTCCAGCTTACGTTCCACAGCCCACTCCATCACCAAGTCACGCTTCGTAGCACATCTCATAGCATTCTTTGGCACTTCAAACCACACGCGTCTACGTCTCAGCATTCTTTGGCACTTCAAAACGTCTCATAGCATTCTTTGGCACTTCATAGCACACGCGTCTACAGCTCATAGCATTCTTTGGCACTTCATAGCACACGCGTCTACAGCTCATAGCATTCTTAGGCACTTCATAGCACACGCGTCTACACCTCATAGCATTCTTTGGCACTTCATAGCGCACGCGTCTACAGCTCATAACATTCTTTGGCACTTCATAGCACACGCATCTACAGCTCATAGCATTCTTTGGCACTTCATAGCACACGCGTCTACAGCTCATAGCATTCTTTGGCACTTCATAGCGCACGCGTCTACAGCTCATAGCATTCTTTGGCACTTCATAGCACACGCGTCTACAGCTCATAGCATTCTTTGGCACTTCATAGCACACGCATCTACAGCTCATAGCATTGTTTAGTGCTTAAAAAGCATGTTAAATCACACTTCAAAGCTGACACTTCAGCGCATTCAAATGCCTTTCAGGAGCTCATTACACACCTCAGGATTTCAGAGCACACCTTGTAGCACACAAGCATTTCAGAGTGCACTTTGGAGAGTTATGATTTAAGGTACAAAACAGTATCTGGCTGGGGAATCATTACATCGCCAGTTTTTGCAGAATAATGTTCCCACGAGAGCGTATGTGCTTCTTTGAACTTTCTTTTTGTGAACAATTATTTTTCATTTTCCTGAATTAGCAGGAATGAATTCTGTACAAAAACCGTAGAGTTCAAAAACGCCCTCCCACTCTACCCATGCATGTGTAAAAAAAAAAAAGAAAGCTTTTCAGAATCTCTGAACTTCTTACAGCTAAATGCCAGGATCATTTAATGAAGTGACTTTATTCCTTTTTTTTTTCCTGAGTTGTTTGAGAAGAGAGGCGGCTCTTTCTTTTTCTGCATCTGAACTTGACCCAGTTTATGGCTTCAGGCGAATGAGAGGAGACTCTTTCCCTAAGTCAGCCAAATGCCTTTGTTTCTCAAAATACTCCTTTTTTTTCTTTATTCTTTTTCTTTTGGATGGATTTTAGTACTGATACGGTGCTAGTGCTGTGCGTTTGAAAATGATCTTTTGCGTGGAGAACATGACCCATGCACGCACGCACACACACACATGCACACATGCAGGCAGGCAGCCACACTGCACTAATCACAGACGCACCACATAATCTATAATCTGTCAGTTGTTCAAGGTCTGCGTTCCTCACCTCCTCTCACGATGCCTTTCTAACTCCCTCCCTCAACTCCTGCACATACACACACACACACACACACACACACCTGCCCCATATACACGCCCCCATGCACACACGCACACACATACACGCACACACACACGTACACATACACCTGCCCCATATACATTCCCCTATGCACACACACATACACACCCCCATACACACACACACACACACCCCCATACACACACACACACACACACACACACTATACACACACACACACACACATACACCTGCCCCATGTACACCCCCCCATGTACACACACACATACACCCCCCCATATACACACACACATATATACTTACCCCACATACACATATACACCCCCCCATACACACACACACACACACACACACACACAGAACTACATACACACACATACAACCCACATGCACACACACACACACACACACACACACACACACACACACACACACACACACACACACACAAACACACACACACACACACACACACACACACACACACACACACACACACACACACACACACACACAGCAGGCACATAGACACACACTCACTCATTGACACCAACTTTGAGAAACGCTGTCAGACTGGCGCATTCGGTGGTTATGCCTATGATTGGATGAGAGAAATCACGTTAAAAGATTTAGACCTCAGTCACAGCTGGGGGTCTGCCTAATGCAGTCGCTCCACCCCCCCACCCCCCCACTGATCTTGGATCAGTTGGTAGAAGCAATGTGCATACTGAGCCAGGCCATCCTCCTCACAGTCTCTCTCTTTCTCACACAGTCCTTCTCTCTCTTCTCTTTTCTCTTCCTTTTCTCTCTCTTCCCTCTCTCTCTCTCCACCCCCCTCTCTCTTCCCTCTCTCTTTCTCTCGCTCATTCTCTGTTCTTTCTCTCCATCTCTCGGTAGGGCTGGTGCAGAAGGTGGACCACAGGTTGCCCGTGGCCAATGAGTACCTGCTCCTGTCGGGCGGGGCCAGAGAGGGTGTCCTGGACCTGAACCCAGAGGACCTGGGGAACTACGCCCGGGGGGCTGACTTCGACCTGGACTTCACCCTGCTGGTGCCCGCCCTGAAGCTGCACGACCGCAACCAGCCGGTCACCCTGGACATGCGCCAGTCCGGGCCCTGCCACTCCTGGCTGAGCCTGCGGCTCTGCGACCCGGCCACGCTGGCCCGCTGGAGCCTCTGCTGCCAGGAGGAGGAGCCGGGCGGGGCCGCGGGGGAGGAGGAGGAGGAGGAGCCTCCCGGGCGCGCCTCGATCCCCTCCCTCCAGTCTCCCGGCTCGCTGGACGGCTCGTACTTCTCCCCCCTGCTGGTGGCCGACTGGTTCTGGGACGTGGTGGGGAAGGCGGTGCACGAGCTGAGGAAGAGCCCGCAGCGGGGCACCCCGGTCCCGGAGCGCGTGGAGCGCAACGGGCCCCTCACCACCCTCATCCTGACGGCGGGGACCAGCCGCGTGCTCTACGACCTGCTCCCCGTGGTGTCCTTCCGCGGCTGGCCGGCGGTGGCCCAGGGCTGGCTCACCGCCAACCACTTCTGGGACGGGAAGATCACGGAGGAGGAGGCCATCAGCGGCTTCTACCTGCTGCCCTGCTGCGCGCCGCTGGAGGGCCGCCCCGACCGCGAGTGGAGGTTGGCCTTCTCCCGCAGCGAGGTGCAGCTCAAGAAGTGCATCCCCTACCCCATGGCGCAGGCCTTCCAGGCCGCCAAAGCCGTCATCTCCCGGCTGCTGTCGCGGCCTCGGGCGGGGCTCAGCTCCTACCACCTGCGCACGCTCCTGTTCTGGGCCTGCGACCCGCCTGCCGCCCGCCTACCTGAGCGCCTCCGACGCCGAGACCCCCCGGCCGCCTCCTCCTGGGGCTCCTGGACGACCTGGCGCACTGCATCCTGGGAAAGCACTGCCCCCAACTACTTCCTCCCGCAGTGCAACATGCTGGAGCACCTGTCGGACGGCGCCGCCCTGCTGGTGGCCAGGAAGCTGGCGCACCTGCGCTCGGACCCCGCCGAGCACCTCCGAGCCGCCGTGGACCAGGCGCGGCAGGCCGGGCCAGCTCAAGAGGGAGGCGGCCGGTGGCAGCAACGGCCACGCCCCCTCCCCCGGGCCACTCCCCCGCCCACCAGGACGACCGGCTCGCCCAACGACTCCAGCAGCTGGTCACCGAGAACCCGGGGAAGTCCATCTCCGTCTTCCTCAACCCCGACGACGTCACGCGGGCCGCACTTTCGCATCGACGACAAGTTCTACTGACGCGGCGGCTCGCGGCCGCCACCCGGAACGTTCTAGCGAGGCACTTGGTGCTGCAGAGCTGGATATAGAGGCTCTTTAATACCGTAGTAAAACACTGCAAAGGTACACGCTAATGAGAGCGCGACGCTCCAAGGTACAACACTACAGTGGAAGAGTCGGTGTGCGTTTTTTTTTTTCCTCTTGTGATACTGTCAGGCGATGTTATAAAGAAGGCTAGCGGAGAGCTTGTCAAGCTCTTACTTGTGAGACTGCGCTAACGAGGCCCATAATGAGTTGGCTGTTACGGGAGACATTTCGGCTCGCGCTCCGATAGGGGAATCGCTAGATTAAAGAAAGACGGGGGGAGAGGGAGAGAGGGGGCCTCGTCGCGGGGGCCGAATCCGTCCTCTAGCGCCCCGCGGGCTCTCTGTACCTGTGAGGTAGCGACATCGCCCCCGTACACTGGGGAAGATGCCTGCCGCTAACACGGCTTTTCTCTCGACGCCTAAAAAGGGAAAAAAAGGCGAAATGCTTGAGATGGCAGCGCGGCTCCTTTAGCACAGCAGTTTGTCACAAACGCAATTAATGTTGAGAGTGAGAATCCTTCTGATGTAACTGAATGTAAGAGGTGAGAGGAGGCGACAGTCCTCATAATGAGGAACCTGCCTCTGCCTCTCTTTTACTCTCTCTCTCCTCCCTCTATCAGTTTCTGTCTCAGCATCTATGCATCTCTCTCTCTCTCTCTCTCGATCTCTCTCCTTCTATCAGTCTTTCTCTCCCTCTCTATCTGTCTCTCTCACTCAGTCCCTCCCTCTCTCAGTATCTCTCGATCGCTCTCTATCAGTCTCCTTCCCTCTCTGTATCTCTATATATATATATATATATATAGCTCCCGCTCGCTCTCACTCTCGCTCTCTCCCCTCGATATCTGTCTATCTCTCCTCTATATCCTCTCCCTCCCTCCCTCTCCATCCTCTCACTCCCCTAATCTCTCTCCCTCCTCCCTCCTCCCTCCCCCCCCTCTCTCACTCCCCCTATCTCAGTTCAAACACTTGTACACCAAAGATGGGCTTGCAGTGCCTCTGCTCTCTCTCTCTCTCCACACTCTGCTGTGTTAATGAGAGTTTCCCTCTGTGTGGCCCAGCAGGGCTTCCGTATCTGATGCCGGCATCGGGTGGAGGCCTTGCACTCACGCCACCCGCTGCACACTGTCCGTACCCGCCTGTTCCTGACGCGTCTCCCAGGGTGACCCGGCTCGCCCCCCCCACGCCCGTGCACGTGAAACGGGATACTCGTAGTCACACAGCCTCATATTTGGCTCCAAACTCCTCCCCATATCTCAATTAGTTCCACATTTTTTACCCCCATTTCAGCAAGCAACCAGACCACCCCTGCAGATCTAGCTTTGTACAACAAACATTTCACTGCCGGTTGTTTTGCACACGTGTACCTGTACAGCTCGTTTAGTAACCAAAAAACAGAATTGCACACCGACCGTCCAGGACTCCGTCAGCCGGAATCGCACAGAAACGTGTCTCAGTCTGCCCCCTGCTGGAGAGAGTTCATAAGCGCAATGACACTCGCTCTCCTTTCCAGAGAAAAAATAATTTTTTTCTATGACGATGATTGTTTTTTATAAATGTAGTCCTTGGGAAACCTGGGTCCCGATTCAGAAAATAGTCTGTATTTTTTTTTAAAAAGCCGCTGTAGTCACTGTGCCGAACACGACTCCAGTCGGCGGGTGTTTGATTACCTTGAGCTCGTGTTAGGCTGTTGCTGGGTAGGCCTTCTATTGCTGTTACGTCTTATTTAAGGGCTGTATTTTTTTTTTCTTGGGTTGTGAATGTCGTCTTTGAACAGACACCATCATTTTAAGCTTTTTATTACTCGTTAAACTGTCCCAAAAAAAAAGAAACGGCGGTCTTTAAGTGCTGGACTGATCTCTTTAGACTGCAATCTTAATAAGGCTGTGGAAAAGCACTCTCACTTGATGGGTGGTAAAACATTTTGAGTGTGGGGCAAGGGGGGGTTTGTGGGGGTGTGGGGGGTCCAGTAGTGCGGTTTAAAGAGGGAGTTGCCCCTGTCTGTCCCCTCCCTGTCTCTCTGGGTGTGGTCATATCTTGCTCAAACAGATGCACGTCCTTCCCATAGAGATGGTTGCCAGGGCGATGGAGGGAAGGATTAGCGGGAGAGGGGTCGGTGTCTTTCACTTTGTGGAGATCAGCAATAAAGGACATGACTCTCCCCATATCTGTCCTTCCGTCTTTCCCCCTCTCTCTCTCCATCTCTTTCCCTTTATCTCTCCCCCATCTCTTTTTCTGTCAGTACCCTCCCCCTCTCTCTGAATGGCGTATCGGTGCCTCTCAGCCGGCTGCAGGTTTGAAGCCTGTCGTTCTCGGCTGCGGGAACAGAACGCGGGCGACGCCCACTACCCCGTCTCTACTTAGAAGCGGTAATCCGTCTCGTAACCGTGGGCGGGCTCTTCTGCGTGGGAGGGTCTCTCGGGGGACGTGAGGGGGAAGCTACGAGCGATCCTTAATTCCACGCGGCGCGGCTCTGAGCTTTTTAAAAGGGCTGGCGGCAGCAATCCACAGAGCGAGAAGGGGGTGCAGTCAAAAAAGAAAAAAAAATCAAAACAAAAAAAAACAAAGGCTACTGAGACTGCCAGACTGTTGGGTCTTACCGTGGGGGAACGGTACTGAGAGCAGACTGCCGGACTGTTGGGTCTTACCGTGGGGGAACGGTACTGAGAGCAGACTGCCGGACTGTTGGGTCTTACCGTGGGGGAACGGTGTGTCTGCATTATATGATTGAGCTGGTCCACTGACCCCACTCTGTTCTTCAGGCAAGTGAACGACACTGTGGCTTCTTACAAGGACACAAAATGTTACAGGGTCCACACGAGACTGGTCAGCTGATCGGCACTGCACCAAATCAGCCTTCTAGTGCAGCGCTGTCCGGCTGTGTCCGCTAACAGGACCCCTATGAGAGCACATCTCCCAAAAGGTTGCTCTTTTTTTTTGTTACGGGAGGCTGTCCAGGGGACTTATTTTGCTCATTTTTGATTTCCTCATTTCCTGTCCAAATATAGTTACATTTCTATCACAGACTAAAACTGTTCATTTGTGGGTGCTGCTTGAGGGATATATTTTCTTTATATCAAGAAAAGAAATGGTGCTACACTAGACCTGTTTTTGTTTTCAAACCTCTCTTAGACTAACAGAATGTGTGCGCACACATTTGTGCTTTTTAAACTAACAGAAAATTGAAAAAAGGATTGAAAAGCAAAACGGTGTCACCAGCTGCATTCTATAAACGGCATGCTTGAAAAGTCTCGAGATCCGTTGACACGATCACAAAGCTGGGCAGAATTAGTCGCTCGGTGGCGTGGACGATGTTGATGTTGTTGAGGGGAAACGGCACGGCAGGGATAGGTCACTTCTACACTCTTTACCTCTTCCTTATAGCAAGTTTTTCCACACCAAAAGTGTCTCCTGTCCAAGTCTGGGGCCTGTATTGTGACTTCCTCACGTCCTTAGCAGCTGCTTAGCAACCGCTCTTAATGCCATTCCCGTACTCCTGCCTTGACCGCGTCCGTTCTTTCCCACGACGCTGCATTGTTATAGATTTTGCCGTCATGGCCTATATCATGGTTGTTGTAAGAGTATGTGTTTATATTTTTAAAGATTGTGCCCGTTTTTTAAGAATTACTCTACGTAATTATTATTCAGGGTCTCTTCTTTCTCATGTTGAAGCTTTGCTTTGTGCGATAAGGTGGATAAAACGGTAAATTAATGTGGAAAAATGAGGGGCGGTAGAATCATGTAATTGTGGCTGCCAAGCGGTTACTATGGAAATGAAGTCACACTTCATGGGTGTAAAACTTCAGCGAAATCCGTTAGGACTCTGGCTTTGTTTCTCACTGGCCGCCGCGTTCACTGCCCCGATCTGGGCTGTACCCAATCTCGGCAGGTAATGAAGTGCTGTAGCTTTGCCTCAGCGTCCAGTCCACTTAAAAGGCAAGGCTGCCCAGTGTTATTCCGTAACTTAAAAAGCCGTTGAAGCGAAACGACGGTAGCGTGCGCTGTGGCCGCAGGTGTGATATACAGGCGGGTTTTAGTGAGGGTAAATGGGAAGGGGTACGGCTGCCAGTTGGACCCTCATTGCTTTTCTGCCAACGTTTCTCTTGCCGGGAAAAAAATGTTATTGTATTCTTCTCACATCTATAAAACCCCGTATTTATGAGTGGGAGAATAAGATGTGAATGGAAGAATCAATACTTCGCTGGCCTTGGGCTCGGAGGAACATATTTACAGTTTAAACCTTCTTTTTTTTCTTCTTTTCCTCTAAGCCCAACGGAGACAAATAAGGTCAAGGCAACACAGAGAACGTGCGCTGATAGCATTCAGAAGGGCTCCATAGCACTGCAACTTAACAGCAGTGCTGCAGCTGTTTTTCCAGGCTAAGTCAACTCCATTTCAGTTACAATGCTGAATATGTATGTGTTGTGTGGAATGTAAGATTATAAACTAATGAATGTAACCAATTTACCTCTAATGACGATTTAGCAAAAAAATTATTAAAAACTAAAGAGAAATCCAGATCAAATGAAATTGCTGCAATATCTTACCTGGCACCTCTAAAGGCATATATTCGCAATCTTTGTTTCCGTTTCTTTTTTTGCACAAAATTTTGACGTTTGTGTTTCTTTCTCATAAGTGCACATTAATGCTTTAATTCTGATTTATTGTTTTTGCTTAAATTATTTTTCTGGGTTTGTGTTTACTGTTCTTGAATGACACTGCTGTCGCATGAAATAAATCACTAAATCACAAGCACAATACCGTCTCTGCTGTCTTTTCTTCAGGGAGAGAAACGCGACCTCACGTCTTCATCAAGGAGAGGCCGCACTGCTGCAATGTACATTTCTGCCAGTAGAGGGCAGTGAGTGACAGCTTTTTTTATTTTTTATCCTTAAACCCTTCAACAGATCTGTTTCTATGAGATAGTCACAGTGAGTGTAAGATCATTAGGACAGGTTATGGGGGAGTGGGAAGGGGGAGGTGCCTGGCCCAGTCCTGATGCTCTCTTCTGGTCACCGTGACTACCCCCCCCTTCTCTTTCTCTCTCCACAATAAGATGACAAGTTTCTCTTGGTCCAGGGTAGCATGTTGAAGCCTGATTATTGGCTTGAAAGCTTCACAGGGGATTAATTTATTTTCTGATGGACTGGACCGTATCAGCCTAGTCACAAAGGTAAACTACTGAGGTGGTGTGGTTGGTGGGGTTTTGGATCGTTTTATGGACCCCCCCCCCCCCCAACTAAAATGTTTTTTAGAGGTATCCTTTGTTACAATGTGATTGTCTCGGCTGCATTGTGTGTGTGTGTGTGTGTGTGTGTGTGTGTGTGTGTGTGTGTGTGTGTGTGTGTGTGTGTGTGTGTGTGTGTGTGAATGACTGTGTATTAAGCATAAAGCCACTCGCACCCAACAGGGAAGCTGCACCCGCATCAATTCAATTCAAATGACTTTATTTTCTGTGAGGAACCTCATTTGTACAGTGGACAAATAAAACAAAGACAACAGTCACAGACAATCACAGCACAGTGATTAGTCAATCATTGTGTACAGCCATGATATATAGGAGACATACCTAATATACATGTTAAAATACGAAGCTAGATAAAAAAGCTAGGAATAAAAAAGAAAAGCGTAGAGTAAGAGCTAGGGGCAATAATAGTGCAGTTGTTGGGCATGGTAGCCAGTCCCTTTCCTTGGAGGGGTGGGGGGGGGGGGGGGGCGGTGGGCTACTGTTAATCAGTCCGTTGTCCCTGAAGGGAACAGGTGGGGATGGGGGGTGGGGGTTAAGAGTTCAGTAGACGGATGGAGGTAGGTACAAAACTAGATGTGGCCCTCCTGGTTCTGAGAGTCAGGGACCTATATCTGTGTCCGGAGGGCATGAGGTTGTAGTAGGTGTGGAGGGTGTGTGTGGTGTCTTCAGCTATTTGGGAGGCCTTCTTTACTGTCCGTTTCTTATGGATGCTGCTGAGTGGCTCCTGTTCCCGCCCGATGATCTTACTGCTGATCTTTACAATCCTATTCAGGGGGTTCAGGTTGATAGCGCTCATCACTCCGAACCATACCGTGGTATTGAAGGTCAGTATTGGATTCCACAAAGGATTTGTAGAAAGCCTGCAGGACTGATGGCTGGACCGGGAACATCCTCATCTTCCTGAGGAAGAACAGGTATTGTTGGCACTTGGAGAGTATCAGCTCACCATTGGTCTTAAAGGTGAGCTTGTGATCGATGGTAGTGCCGAGATATTTATACTCCTCAACGCGCTCTATTGTCTGGCGATTTACCTCCAGAGTCGCGGCAGTGGGCTGGCCACGCCTGAAATACACAAGCATTTCTTTGGTTTTGCTGGTATTTAGGTCCAGGTAGTTCTCACACCACCCTGCAAAACTGTGGATTTCCTTACTGATACGGTTATTGGAGTTAGTGGTGTTAATAATGACTGTGTCGTCAGAGTACTTGATGTACAGCATCTCAGGGTCTGAACTCCTGCAGTCGTCCGTGTACAGGGTGAACAGGATTGGTGAGATGACAGAACCTTGTGGTGCCCCAGTGGATAGGGTTCTGTTGGAACTGTAGTGGCCGTTGAATTTGACTATCTGGTGTCTGTCTGTGAGGAAGGAGAGGATGAGAAGTATGAGGTGAGGGTTGACATTCATCTGAAGGAGTTTATGTCCCCATTAGGTGAGATTGCACGGTGTTAAATGCCCTTGAGAAATCCACAAAGACCATCCTGACAAGTGATTTGGGCTTCTCCAGATGTGTGTGGGTTGTGGTGCAGTAGAGTCAGCACTGCATCATCCACACTCTCTGCTGCTTGTAGGCAAATTGGAGTGGGTCTGTGAGCCCACAAACCTCCCTTTGTAGCTGAGGCAGAATGAGCCTTTCCAAGCTCTTCATTACCAAAGATGTTAATGGTACAGGGTGATAATCATTATTGCAGGTGGGGTTACTGTTCTTGGGGACTGGACAGATAATGGAAAATTTCCATATGGCTGGTATGGAGTGTTCGGACCGTGAGCGGTTGAAGAGATTACAGAAGACCTCAGCCAGCTGCTTATGACAAACCTTCAATAAATGTCCACTGATATTGTCGGGGCCTGGAGCTTCGTTAGGATTTATTCTCCCGAACACCCTTTCAACATCCCTTGGGTGAAACTGTATGTTATTGTTAGTAAGTGCATTTGACAGGAGGTTGGTGGTGCTATGGGGTTGGTGGCATTAGCAGTCCCTGACCAATCAGAGAGGAAATGATTCATGGTTTTGTCCAACAACATCAATGCAGTGACCGTGCTGGCCGGATGTGGAGTAAGGAGATCACTGCATGGGGAAATCCAGATGTGGAGTAAGATCCCTGCATGGGGAAATCCAGATGTGGGGTATGGAGATCACTGCATGTGGAAATCCAGATGTGGGGTAAGGAGATCACTGCTTGGGGAAATCCAGATGTGGAGTAAGGAGATCACTGCATGGGGAAATCCAGATGTGGGGTAAGGAGATCACTGCTTGGGGAAATCCAGATGTGGGGTAAGGAGATCACTGCTTGGGGAAATCCAGATGTGGCGTAAGGAGATCACTGCTTGGGGAAATCCAGATGTGGGGCAAGGAGATCACTGCTTGGGGAAATCCAGATGTGGGGTAAGGAGATCACTGCATGGGGAAATCCAGATTTGGGGTATGGAGATCACTGCGTGGCGAAATTTGAGGAGGATGTTGCTGACTGTTTTCATATGGCAAACCCTATGAAAGCTGGGCACTGTGATGCATAACAGTGGCTACCCTGCTCTGCTGACCCCTCCTATCTCACGCTACATGCAGCAGAGACTGTTTTGGCCCTCCTGGGACACCATACAACGCTGGAGGTCAATGGCATTGGGATGAGGTTACTTCCTCTTGGCAATAACACTTTTTTTTTTAAAAAGCTGCTTTTGTAGCTGGAATTAAACTTTCCCCTCACATTGTACACTCCCGGTCCTGCAAGTGCACACTGTAAACCCTCTAGATTTAAATTCCCTCAATAACGGTCATTGTATCCCCCAACCCTCTACTGGGACCTCTTCCTCTGTCTCTGGTACAGTGTGTGATGTCATGTGTGATGTCATAGCCTCTTAGCAGTGTGGTAATATAGGCTGAGCCACTCCTGTGTCTTAAAAAATGTTTTTAAAATGTTTTTCTCCTTTTTTTTTTTCTTGTTTGGAATGGCTAGTCATATTCATTGGCTGTGCTCATTACTGCCACCTCTGGCGGTTACCTGTTAGAGCAGATGAGTACCTTTCCTTCCAAAATGTGATGCTTCTCAGACCACTGCTTCTTTTCACACCATTTTCCACTAGTTGAGCTCACACTGACATGAGTCACATCTGGAAAGCACTTCAGATCTGCACCTTCAGCAAGCAGGCTGTGGGTGCCCGACTGATTGGCGTGGGGCGCTGGGGAGCGATGAGACAGTCATCCGCCTGTCCGCCACTACTTTTGTCAGTGTTCTGCTCTAGGTTTACCTGTGTTAGTGTGCTGCAGGTGGTGCTGTGGGGTTTACCTGTGTTAGTGTGCTGCAGGTGGTGCTGTGGGGTTTACCTGTGTTAGCATGCTCCAGGTGGTGCTGTGGGGTTTACCTGTGTTAGTGTGCTGCAGGTGGTGCGGTGGGGATTACCTGTGTTAGTGTGCCTCAGGTGGTGCTGTAACATTGTCTTTGCAGTGACGTACTGCTCTAGGGAATTCTCCAGGGTCTTTATGGCGGAAAAGTGGTGTCAGCGCTGTGTTTTTATTGTGTATTCGTGGCGCATTCACACACCTAGGGCTCAACTTGCATCCGTTCCTCCTTTCTTTCTACTTTCCTAATTCAGTCCATCCCATCCATCTTTCATCCTTGTCCCTGTTTCCCCTCTCCTTCTCACCCTTCTCTCTTTCTCCCTCCCTCTCTCCCCCTCTCTCTCTCTCTCTCTCTCTCTCTCTCTCTCTCTCTCTCTCTCTCTCTCCCCCTCTCCCCCTCTCCCTCTCTCTCTTTCTCTCCTTCACTGAAGAGCTGCTCTGTTGCCAGTACACATTAATCTCCATTAGACACACACAAGTATTAATAGTTTCTGGGGCGAAACGGAGGGTATTACCGTGGTATATCCAGAGCTTGTTTGTGGAATGCAATGAAGCGTCTGCCTGCACAGGGGGTGTTTTCTCACTCTCCCGCTTCTTACTTTTATTTATTTGTTTGAAACTGTTTCCCTCTCTCTGCCCTCTTTTTTTGCTAGTAGTTTTCGAGCGATTTTATTATTTTTTTGTGCTGTCATCATGTTTCTGTCACGTGATTGGTCGGTCACCTCTTTCCGGGTTCTCGCAGATTAATCTTTGGTCTACCTTTTGTTTCCTCCGGCGGTGACGGCGTCGCTCGGGAATTTGCGGCTGTGTGGCGTTTCCTCTCTCGTTCCTGCATTGCCGCCCACCCGCGGGCCTGACTGTACTGTACTTTAAGCTGCTCTAGATCAAGGGCATCTGCTTGTCGGATCTGCTCGCCCGGAGATTCAAGATAAATATGACATTGAAGATCATTATGGCAATGACGCATATGTGTCTCTGGCGTTTATGTAATTAGCGTTATTGATTAACGCCGCCACGCCATCTACTGCTTACGTGGGAGGTTTTCTGACACTTTTTATGTTATTAGTTCAACCTTCATATGCTGTGGGAATGCTTTTTAACAGATGATGTCCGTGTGCTCATTCATTGGCTGTTGCTTTTTATTTAACTTGCAGTAGATGCCAGCCATAGAGCACGACAACAGCTTATAAAACCTTTACTAAGTAGTAATATGCTCATGAAGCCTGTACGCATTTGTTATAGATGGTGTATAAATGTGTGTCTAATGTGTTGTTGTGCTCTCACAATAATGATGTGTTTTTTTAAAAATTAATTCGCCTTTATTTTCTCCCAATCTGCAATGCCCAGTCTGTGTTTTTCATGCTAATCGATGCAACCGTCTGTCAGTCTGGGAGAGGGCAGAAGGACACACACTCTCTTCCCGAATGCTTGATGCCAGACGGAGCGCGTTTTTGCTTTTCAGTCCGCGGACATCGAGTCCGAGGAGGACCCATCATGCTTAGCTTCTGTGTGCAGACTGTGTCCATTGATTGGCCAGACAGGGCTGATGCTGTGCGAAGAGACACAGACGTCCCTCTCGGGCTGGGCGATATCCCACAATGATAGCTTTCCAATCCAGTACCAGTCATCACCACTATGTGGTGTCGTGCCTCCTGTTCATCGTTTTTATTTAATTATACCTGATGCGGCAGTAAACATCCAAACTTCAGAGGCCGTGTGAAAAGCTTCAGAGAAAAAAAAACAAACATCTCGGCTGATATCTATTGGGTGTTGATAAGACAGCCAATCAGCAGCAAGGTCGTACAGCTTCCAGGTGATCATGTGATTTGTGTTTGTCTGTCGCATGGAAGCTGCAAAAGCCTGCTGCTGATTGGCTGTCTTATGTTTTTCCCTCCGGAAGCATTTCAGGTGGCCTCTGAAGTTTGGATGTTTACCACCACGTCAGGTATAAATAAAGGGGGGAAAAAAAGACATAAATAAAGTCAATACACCACAAGGTGGCGATGATCGTTATTGCATTCAACAATAGTCACTGTGGAATATCGCCCAGCCCCTCGTCCCACTGATTATGCTCATCCATGTGGGGACCCCTTCCAATGGGACCCCTGCAATGGGACCCCTGCAATAGGACCATCTGCATTCCACACCAGACCAGGGGGCCCATTCACTCTTCAATGTAATCCTAAATTAATTCACCAAAAAAAAAACTGTCCAAGGCACTCTTTCGTTAGGGACGATAAAAAGTTATAATAAATCTGGATAAGAATACTGAGACTGCACTTGACCTACGCATTGTGGCTCGGGTCGTATTCATCAGCTGTACTTATTTCAAGCGCTCGCTGTTTGAATTCTGAGTGCGTGTAACTTTATTTTACTGAGACCGCCTTTATGTTTCACTGTTCACTCTGCTGCACTCCCAACAAAAAAATTATTTTTCAATTCGATCCAATTCGATAAAATTTAATTATCCCCGAGGGGCAATTGAAATGGCAGGAAAAGCAAATAGGTACATAAACGTATAAAACGTTTCCCCCCCATTTAGTATTTAGTTGATGTTCTGTTTGCTGGAAAAACAGAAAGAATTAATATGATGTGAGAGGTATTCTTTCCAAGTTGTGATATTGCTTGTAAGGTCGATTGTGAGGTTTGGATGCTCACTTTTTTGACCCCAACTGAAAAAAGATTGCAACTCTCCCAGACTCCATATCACAACCTCACATCAAAAAATGTAAATGCAAATTATTATTTTTTGTTAATATCGTGTGAAAGCCGCGACATTTCAAAGCTTTTTCTTTCTTCCGTATTAATTAAATTTCTCTAAGTATGGACTTTCAAAAGGAAATCTGAGTCATGCTCTAATTTGTCATGCTTTGTGATCTTTGAAGTAAAATTACAATGGTGATGTTCACTCTGGAAAAGTATTTTTAGTTATTTATTCATAATTTCTTTTGCACAGTGAGGCTAAAGTAGTCAGTCTTTGATTTGCTTTTGTGTTTTTATTCTTGATTTCTTCATTGCTTTGATGTTCCTGGCATTGTTTTGCAGCCTCCCCGAGCAGCTGTTGGGGTGGATCAAGTGGGCGGAATGTTGGGGGGGAGCGCTTTATCAAAGTGCTGCTGGGAAATGGAGTACAAAATTGGAGGCTGTGGATTAGCTTTGAACTGCCTCTCCTGACACTTCCCAATCAACCCCCGCTGTGAAATGTTGCACAAGACTTCCCCTGTGAGTGCACTAAAGCCCACTTTTTTTTCCATCTTACACCAAGTGCATTTATGCAAAACAAAAAAAAGCAGCCGGATTAATATTTCAAGGAAGAGTAAAGCGACATAAAAGCATTATTTTGCTTTGTGTGTGAAACGCATGTGAAAGCGATTCTTTGCTGTGACCTCTCTTTGATAAAAAACCTCCTGCCCTTGGGAGCTTGCCAGGGCTCTGCGGGCTTATTTATTGGTTATTACAGATTAGGCATTAACCTCCCCCTGTTATCAGTCACGCTCTTATGTCCATCGCCTGTATTGTGGTGCTCACCTTGTTCTGGGGTGTGTGAAAAACGGAAGTGGCGTTGTGACGCGCCCTCACGTTTGAGTGGAGTTTTTGCTGCAATCACATCGCTGTGTACGAAAGGGGGAAAGGCTCATAACATCACAGGGATCTGGCCAGCTACCGGTCACGCTGTAGCTCTGCCTCTGCCCTGTCACGCTGTAGCTCTGCCTCTGCCTGACGTTATTTATTAGATGATAGTCCCTGTGGACTCATCCCCCCCTTTCACCTTCTTTCTTCCCTTCCCTTGCATTCATTCTTTTTTTTCCCCTCCGATTGATCCTCTCATTCCTTCTTTCCGTCCCCGTCTCCACCTCCCCTGCTCTCTCTCTCTCTCTAGATTAGTACACCCTGTCTTAGGACAGACACATGAATAATTCTAAACCATACCTGTATCTGTTATTGCACTTAGTGTAATAGGAATATTTTTTAAAGGAGGTGGAGTGTGGAGGGGAATGGGGGGGGGGGGGGGGGGGGGGGAGGGGCATGGGGTGGTTGTTGTTGAAAATGGGAAGGGCTGTTGGATGATGGGATATATCATGAATCTACCCCCCGCCCTTCCCCCAGCTCCACCCCCTGTCCCCAACATCACCCCTGGAACCCAGCGGAAGTGATTCTAAGATCACTAAGGAAAGGCGCAAGGGAGAAGCTCCTCCCACCTCCCCTTAAATAACAAGAAACTGCACCAATGGGGAGTGAGATTCATAAAAAGGCCATCCGATCGGCGTGCTGCGTGGCCCCCCCCCCCCCATCCCCTGGGCCCAGGCTTGTTGGAGTTACCGACGGTCTCTTTGACATTGAGGCTGGAGACATAGGGGAGGGGTAAGCAGGTTAAGGGGAATTCTGCTGCGCATTGACTTTTGCATGGTAGGGAGCCCTCCCCCCAAACAAAAGCCCAGGATATGAGGTCACAGCGGTGCTAAGGAACATTAGGCAATCAGTGCCTGCCCCGCCCGCCACCCCACTAAACACTGCACGTGCAACTGATAGTTCAATATTCTATCGCCCTGGTATTCAGATCACGGTCCTCAAGGTCCAAGAACCGCTGGTTTTCCACCCTCCCTTTACCTGGGAGGCAGGTAAGAAAAACAGGGCTGGATTTGGATTTGAGATCCAGATTTGAAAAATCTATGTTCTATAGCAGTGGTCCCCAACCCTGTTCCTGGAGATGTGGAGATCTGCCGTCCTGTAGGTTTTCACTCCAACCCATAAAAGCACCTCATTCAACAGCAAGTGATCTTGTTGAGCTGCAAATTAGTGGAATCAGGTGTGTCAAAATGGGGTTGAAATTAAAACCTACAGGAGGATAGATCTCCAGGAACAGGGTTAAGGACCACTGTTCTATAGTGAACGCTCCATATAGAAACGGGTGAAAGCACCGTCTATTCGACCACCCAGGTAAATGTAAGCTTGTGGCATTGCCCACTGGTCAATACTGACGTGGTTTTCCCAGAACAAGGACCCAGTCTGGTCTGGGGAGGGGGGGGGGGGGGGGGGTGTAACATTATTATAATAATTTTTGTATTAATGCAAGCTTATACAAATAAGCATGTTTCTCACTTGAATGAGCAGGGAAGTGTGAGCCATTTGAGGGAGGAGATGCCAGGCCCGGCCGGAGAACAGGCCGTAATTTACGAGTGACATTTTTAAAATTAAAGTCACGCTTCCCCTTCTGTATTCATGCCACACGCATTGTGCTGATTGTCAGGCCCTTAATCCTCAGGCTAAATTTCCACACTGCCCCCAGAGCTGGGGGGGTTGGTGGAGGAGGGGTGCGGGTGGGGGCGGTGCCCAGAGGTGAACCTCCCACTTACCCAGACTGTGGGGGGGGGGGGGGGGGGGGGGGGCTGTAATGGATGTAGTTAATCTGTGAATGAAAATGCAATGAGACGCACGTACACACACCAAAAGCCCCACGGCGTGATTTATCATCTGTCATGCGCCTGGCGTCGTGCCCACGGGAATGAGCATTAAAGTGCCACCACCCCGGCCACCCTGGCGGCTCGTCCAGCTGATGCGCTGCGTCCATGCGGCCTGTGGTCCTGATCCAATCCTGGCGGCGGCGGCGGCGACTGTTAAGGCCCGCCCAGGAAGAGAGAGCGAGAGAGAGAGAGAGAGAGAGAGAGAGAGAGGGAGGGCGGGGGGGCGTTTCGGTTGGCATGGCGAGCTTATGGAATTTGTCTGTCGCCAGCCGCGCATTAACTACGCGACGTGTCGAGCGACGTGTCCGATGCAGGTACGCTCACATGAGGCCGATCCGGCAGTGCGCAGTCAGGTGCGGCTCACTGCGTTCACCTGGGCCGGCTATGAAAGCACCGCCTCTTGGCGGAACCGAGCGTTCCGTTGGTTTCTCCACCCCTCTAGAGGAGGGGTCCTCAATCTTAACCAGTAAGGGCCACTGTTGGTGCAGGCTTTTGTTCCAACCAAGTGGTTACACAGCTGATTCTACTGATCATCCACTGGAGCCTTTGCTAAGGACCATGATTCGTAGAATCAGGTGTGTTACTGCTTGGTTGGAACTGCCTGCACCCACACCGGGCCTTGCTGAATAAGATTGAGGACCGCTGCTCTAGACCCTGTGATACAGTGACCATATTTTAGACTTAAAAAAGAAAAGAAAAGGCGAGCGTTATTAACATAACACTCGGCAACTGGTTTGTTTACCATACGGTCTATGGAATGAGAAAACATAACTGAGCTTTTTGTAGGAATTTAGAAATCCCGCCTGGAAGAAGAAATGTCTGGGAAGAAGAGGACGTCTGGTCAGCATTCCCGCTGAACGCTGATCCGTTCAGCGGCTGTGAGGGGATATTCCCTTTGTCTGCTTAGTGGTGTCCGCACTTGGGAATGTTTGTTTTGTTTGATGGAAATAAATGGTCTCTTATAGTGCCGCATGCAGTGGTTTATACCACAGAGCCCTCCTGCGGTTATCTAGGGATGAGCCTACAGCTATGATTGGGGGCTGCAATACTGGAGATAAAGGAAAAATGTTGATTAAAAAAAATAAATAAAATTGAAGGTGTTAAAATACTCTTTGACAAGAAGGAGATTAAGGTATGTGGCCAATAAAAATAAATAATAATACAGCACTTTTTATGAAATGCCGTTCCAAAAATGGACAGAGAGCTGCAGACTTTAAAAAGCATTGGAACGTACAAATAAAGGTAGCACAATAAATAATGCTTAATAGAGACAATAAATTATAAAATATTAATATAAAATAATAGAAAATAGGTAAAAAATTAAAAGTAAAACAGCCTGTAAAAAGCTGCATTTATAAGCTCCTTAATTCTAAGCTCCAAAGAGAATGGGAAATAATAGATAAACAAACACCACAGTATAGAATGTGGAAAATACCGGGGAGGGAAGATAATTTTTACTGCTACATTTATTATTATTATATAATTGGTATAATATTTCAGGTAGTATGAAATCACTATGGAATAGAGCTCTAAAGCGCACACACACACACACACACACACACACAAACGCACACACTGAAATGTTCACAAATTGATATTGTGTGTCTCAGCCCTTTGACACACTGACAGTCCCTGGTGGGTATTGAGTATGCAGGCAGCGCAGCGTTACGCAGTCACACGCGTGTGTATGTGCAGGAAGAGGACGCGGGGCGGAAACCGAAGGGCTTAAGAGCGAACCCGTGTTCGCACGCCACGCAGAACACAGACGCGCGAGGCCCGAGCGCCACACACGGGCGCGCTCAAACACGCTTAAGGCCCCCTGAGGCCAAGGACATCCTCTCTGGCGCAGAGAAGAACGCCCGGCCGCTCGTCACCTTGCGCTTCCGAGACGCGTCAAACGCCAGCGGGGCCGTGGCACGAGCACACGGGGAGGAGAAGCCTCTCGCGTTTTGTCAAAGCACCAAATTCCTGCTAAGCTCTCGCGGCGGGGGTTAGCGAGGGAGGGGAGGGGAGGGGGTGAACTCATTGCGCTGAGTGCTACAGCTGAAATGTGTCACTTGATTGATTGGCTCCTGCCCTCTGCGGGAATCAGTAGTGTCGTATCAAGTGGAAATTCCTCTGATTGGATTTGATTGATGCGGCTCAGTCAGGGCGGAGGGTCGGCCTGTGGTTAGAGGGAAGGGGGGAGGTGAAAGCACATGAGAGGGGTGTGGGGGTGGTGAATAGAGGAGGACATGGGGAGGGGAGGGGGGGAGGGTGGGTGGGTTGGGGAGTGCGGCGCCATCCTCTGGCGATTCTATTCCTCACTTCTGTATGACTCAGTGCTACAAAGAGAGAAGTGGGGATGGGGGGCGTAGGGAGAGGGGGATGACTGGAACTGAAGATGGGGTGCAGAGGAGAGAGGGAATAACGCCTTGTGGCGGAGGAGGGCGGCATTTACAGGGGGGGGGGGACGCTTCGGTAACAACGAGAAACAAAATCCACAAAGAGCGTGTTTGTCATTTGAAGGTCCTTCACTTTTCAACTTCCGTACCACCGAGAGCCTTTTTTTTTCTTCTTCCTCTTTTTCACCACTTGACAGAAACAAAGTGAGAACGCTCTGTACTACGCGCTAAGAGTCCTCGCACACACAAACCGCGTACTTCCTGCGACCGTGCGCGCGTCTGATAACCTGCTGTGCTTGGGGGGGGGGGGGGGGGGCTCACTCACTCATCTATCATTACTGTAATAAAATAGCGGCTAATCCTTTGATGTCTTCCTTACCGGGCATTTGTTTTGTTGTCCAGCCTGCCTCTTGATACTGTTAATTTCTGCTTAATTAAAGTCATTAATTGGAGGATAAGCATGAATCACCTACTCATTCCAGATGTACCCATAAAACCCTGCTGCGCGTCTGCTGCCTGTACTCCCCCTTGCTGTGCAGCCAATCAGTGCAGACAAAATGCAAGGAGACATGTCTGTTTGATTGGAGGTAATTGAAAGACATTGGAGTGCTAATGTTTTTATGGTAATATGTGGTGAGTGTTCTGACACAAAATGGCTGCCGTGCCTCACCCAGACTGGCGTTTCACATTGGTGGTGGTCAAGGTGAGCTTCCTCCTTCACTGTGAAGTTCATTGAGATCATAAAAAAATCTACTACATAAAAAACCAGTACTGTGCTTGTCTGAAATAGTTATATAGACTGTGCCCTTCTATCAAGATGAAGCACCCGTCTTTGGTGCAGTGAAGCAGCTCATGGTCTGGACAACCGTTACAAAAAGACAAACTGTCGTCCAGGGGGGTATTTTCCGCATTATCCCTGGAGTGAGTCTTTCCGGTTGATTGGGTGCCGTCTGAGTGCCTGTGATTGGTCGCTTTTGGACTAGCCTGGACCAGCTGTGTAAGAAGAACAGCTCTCTGGGACAGTGGCTGTACAGCTCAGCTGGTCAGCCCCACAGTGTAAATGGCAGCAGCAGCTCACAGCACATGTTTCAAAGGACTTTTCAAAGGGTGTTGCATCAGCGGGACGGGCTTACAGTGGGGAGTGGACGTTACAAAAAAAGGGGAAAAATAGGAATTTAAAGTTGGTTTAAACATAGACAGGAAAGCTTGCTCTTGTAATGAGATGAAGTGTCCTTAAGCATCCCTAAGTAGCTCAGCCAGGATGCCGGCTGTTTCACGCACGCAAAGTGTATGAACTTGAACTGAAGTGATGAACAACCTACTTGCTCTTGTAATGAGAGGGGGTAATGATGAGCCTTGTGTAATTCCGGGGTGGGGGGGGCGGCGGCAATGGAGTTTATGAAGTACAAAGTTCTGTAGTATTAGGGAAGTAAGAGTGAACTTGCTGTGCTGACTGTCCTGTGTGTATATGTGTGTGCGGTGTATTGTTCATTATCTTGCCACACTCTGAAGGGTAGCTGAGTGACGAGATTAGTAGGATTGGGTAAGGGTCATGTCGCTGCAAAGCACTTGGAACAGAACTTCTGCGCCCACAGTCTCTGCTCTTGATACTATTCCCACTTCCTTCTTTAAGCAGGTCTTTTAAATGTCTCTCTATGGATGTGCTAAATATTGTGAACTACTCACTACAAACTGGCTTTTTTCCATCTACACTGTATGACCTCTCCTAAAACCCAGTTTGAACTATTAGAAGTTATAGACCTATTTATAGACCTATTTTTAATTTATTGTTTCTCAGTAAAATAGAAAAACTAGTTTCCTTGCAATTTAATTTATTTAAACACCGATGGTATTTCTGAGAAGTTCCAGTCAGGGGGCTTGTACCATGCAAAGCACAGAGACCCTCTGGTTAAGGTTGTTGATGACTTCAGGTTCAACCAGGATACAGAGAAGCTATCAGTCCTGGTGCCTCTTAATCCAAGTTCTGCTTTTGATACCATTGACCAGGAAATTCTTTAAAATAGATTGCATAAGTGGGTCGGTATCTCTGGCTCTGTTCTAAAGTGGTTCAGAACCTACCGAAGAGATTGTGACTTCTTTGTCTCCCTGGGCAACCACTCCTCAA
>CM056393.1:8640758-8656388 GCA_029718625.1 Synaphobranchus kaupii
AGGAAGTAAATCACCTGAATGACAAAGGGTATTAACTTGAAAGAGATGGCAGGTGATTCTCTGCCTGCAAAAAACAACAACTATTTGGCATAATTTGGACAGCTGGGGGAAAAATGGGTTTTTCATACAGAACTCCTCCCTTTTCCCAGAATCCTTTCTGTGATAACCCCCGAGCTTGCACTGTATCATAAAAGCTCTGGCCAGAAGCCACCCCCCCACCCCATTTTGGATCAAAGGCAGAAAATCTGTTTCAGTGTGATATCATAACAGTTCCATTGTCACTGTGATTCTGCGGTATTGGAATTCTAGGCCTCACGCCAGTGAGCTCCACTCGAGAGCTTCAGCCACTTAATTGCTTTTGGGGGTTCAATTTAAAACCCCATACACCCCAATTCTGATAGTGTGTGTTTGTCTCACACTATCTTTCTTCCTGTGGGAAAAAGAAAAAAACATTGGCTTGGCCTCGCTGAAGAACAACATTGTGTATTTTCTATTACACTGTCATGTTATCTTCCCTTAGACAGAGGCTATTTACACATGCTTCCCAAAATAAGTGGAGACATATGTTACTGATCTTGACATATGTTTGTCTAGCGTTTGTCTAACATTATAACTACTCTCCCTTTCTCCGTTTAGAGCTCAGTCCTCCATCTGTTTCAAACACTCAAATTTCGAATGTTGATGTTATTACGGGATGGATACTACGCCGTCCCTGCAGATGACGAACCCGTGAGCTGCTTTCTCTCTCTCTCTCTCTCTCTCTAATCCATGCAGAAATAATGCTTTTACATAATGCTTTTAAAACGCTTTAATTAAAATGAAATAAAAATTTAATGCTGGTACTTAGCAACTTGGGATGACAGCTTTCGATGGGATTTGAAAAAAAAGAAGGAAAAAAAAGAAAATAACCTCCCAGAATTCTATGTATAGGGTTCATGTAGACTTATCACTGTACAGAGACACTCACCACTTGTGGAAGAGTCGGGCGGCAAGCAAAGCTAATTTGGATAAATGCACTCTAGTCTTATAAATCCCCCCCCCCCCCCTCCCCAGTGCCAAATCTACCCACGCCCTTCCAGAGAGTAAAGGAGCTCTGTTAAGTGGACTTTCGGTTTTACCTGATTGTGATTTAAAGACAATGCCTCATCCATCCGCACGCAGTCTTTCTGGGGGCCTTCAGAACGTCTCATACTCTCCCTGTCCTGAGACTCTTTACACCCGTCAAAAACTGTCCTCTCTCCTCTGCCTGGTAGTGTGTCTAATCTCCCGTCCCTGGCCACTCATCTTGCGCTGGAGCGACACTCCTCTCCTTGTCTCTTTCTCCCTCCCTTGTTCTTTTTCTCTGCTGTCCTGTCCTCACCCCCCCCCCCCCGTCCCGCTCTACTCTCTCATTCTTTCTCTCCTCCGCCCCTTGGCTCGGCCTCATTTGTTTAATTGGACCCTGGTAAACCTCTTACATTTAAGTCATCGTGTTCCCGTGAGCGGCTTGCACTGCTGAAATGAATTATGGGTAAATTCTGATGCTGTGCGATGGCAGGTGGATTCCTCTGAATCTGAGGGTGGAATGTGCACTAAGGAAGGAGCTGTGATCTGTTTAACTGTGCTTCCCCCCGCCCTACTGTATTTCACATTGCTGAAGAGGGTAAGCCAATCTATGGCTGGCATGTGAATGACACCTGGCACAGCAGGTGATTTACACTGGCACCCCAATTAAAGCATGCTAATTAATTAATGAATTAATTAGCCAGGCCAGACCGCTTATATATTCTTGTGCCGTTATGACACAGATGGCTGTCTGTGGATCTCGAGCAGTTTTGTGACAGTCTAGTCGTATTTTAATCAGGGCTATTTAGAAGTTGAAAATTGTTGCCAAAGTGTGGATTACCCACCACCATTTATGGTTTGATATATATATACAGTGCAATATTTATAATTATGATGTATATATCTGTGTATTACCAGGAGGGGTGGGGGCTGTCTTATTGCACGCTATCTCCCTCTTTCCTGGATGCTCACCTCACCCATTGTCCCCTCCCCTGTCATAACTAGCCCAATCGCCTCCCCTGTCATAACTAGCCCAATCGCCTCCCCTGTCATAACTAGCCCAATCGCCTCCCCTGTCATAACTAGCCCAATCGCCTCCCCTGTCATAACTAGCCCAATCGCCTCCCCTGTCATAACTAGCCCAATCGCCTCCCCTGTCATAACTAGCCCAATCGCCTCCCCTGTCATAACTAGCCCAATCGCCTCCCCTGTCATAACTAGCCCAATCGCCTCCCCTGTCATAACTAGCCCAATCGCCTCCCCTGTCATAACTAGCCCAATCGCCTCCCCTGTCATAACTAGCCCAATCGCCTCCCCTGTCATAACTAGCCCAATCGCCTCCCCTGTCATAACTAGCCCAATCGCCTCCCCTGTCATAACTAGCCCAATCGCCTCCCCTGTCATAACTAGCCCAATCGCCTCCCCTGTCATAACTAGCCCAATCGCCTCCCCTGTCATAACTAGCCCAATCGCCTCCCCTGTCATAACTAGCCCAATCGCCTCCCCTGTCATAACTAGCCCAATCGCCTCCGCTGTCATAACTAGCCCAATCGCCTCCCCTGTCATAACTAGCCCAATCGCCTCCCCTGTCATAACTAGCCCAATCGCCTCCCCTGTCATAACTAGCCCAATCGCCTCCGCTGTCATAACTAGCCCAATCGCCTCCCCTGTCATAACTAGCCCAATCGCCTCCCCTGTCATAACTAGCCCAATCGCCTCCGCTTATCGTCTTGTGAATTCATTTCAAGTATTCGGAGAGATAAGATGCCCTCTGAAGATTACTCCCCCACCCCCCTCCCCCCCAAAATCTTTTTCAAAAAGTAAGCCTGCAAGGGCTCTAATTCCGTCTGATCTATATGATTAAGCTTTACGTTAATCTCCTGAGAAACACCCCCCCCCCCCCCCCCCTCCTCCTCGCGATCCACCCACCCCCAACCCCCAACCCCCAATCCCACCCCCAATCCCACCCCCAGTAAATTCTGTTTGTGAAAAGATTAATACAGGAGTCTAAACATAGAATGGGATTTGGAGGGAAAAAATTAAGCCTTGGTGAGGTGCCCTTTCGCTCCCCAATTCTGCCCTCCCGTGCAAAGCCCTTAGCGTAATGGATGTCCCACACAGGGCGAGGCCTGACCATGTGCCCCCCCAAGTCTAAAAATACATGTTTAGTTCAACAAGTTTTTCTTTTTCTTTTTCTTGGCTGAAAGCGAGTGTTGACATGCATCAGGCTTTGTGAGAGACTTCCCACTGGAATGTGAAATTACCGTCGGTGTTCCTGAGCATGAACTCACCATGAAAGGTCACTGGGGTGCTAAACCTTAGTGTGCATATTCCAGAAAGCAGGATTACTGAGTTAGCTGGATAATTGCAAAGTAAAATCTGGAACAGCTGTTTTTACTTCAGTCCATGTTGCAGATTTGCTCTATGCACCAGTTCTGTTGTAAGCACAGCAAAAATGGAGGATAGACATTTTAGCACTTTGGCTGAATTTAATTATTCAATTACCTGTATACACCTGGGGGGTATTTGACAAAGCAGGATTACTGAGTTAGCTGGATAACTGCACTGAGTAAGAGAAGCAGGATTACTGAGTTAGCTGGATAACTGCACTGAGTAAAACCCAGAGAAGCTCTTTTTCTTTTTTTTTACTTCAGTCCATGTTCCATTTTTGGGAGGGTTCCGGGTTTAACTCAGTGCAATTATCCAGCTAATTCAGTAATCCTGCTTTGTCAAATACCCCCCACGTACCTGGTTAATACCGCTTGGATCCAACACACACACTGTAATGATGACACGCTGATTAGGGAAATGATTTGCAATCCAAAACATGAGCAAGTCATTGTTCTTCAATCAACAGAATAATGAATAAAAGCTGTTAAGCAATGGCAAATTGAATTTAATCTGTAATTTCATCATAATTAAGACAATGTTGTCCTTAAAAATTATACGAGTGGTCTACATTTTGAGGTAGCCTACTGCAACGCAAATGTTTGTAAGGCGCAGCCAGTCATTTAAATTAATAATGGGGTGGAATCTAAATAAAATATTTATTTATTCATCAAGTAGTATAGTTTTAAAAATGCCAATTTATTGGAAGAACAGTTCCGAATCTAACCACGGACAGTCATTTTGGAGAGACAGACAGTAACACCATGTTGTACAGCATATTTATTATTTGTTTTCGATGCAACAAAATCTATTTTTATGTGAATAATATGTGTAAAAATACTAGCCAGTTGCAGATGCATGGTGAAAGACGTGAATGAAGTAGATTATAAAAAGTGGTGAACTTATTATTATTATTCTGTATCAGCAGACCCTAAGGGCCTCATTTACTAAGAACTTTAGCGTCATGCAAAGCCATTTAACACACGCAAACCTAATAAGACAACCAATGACCAATCATTGGTCATTTTATTGGTTTTGCGTGTGTTAAAAGTCTTAGTAAATCAGGCCCTTAGTCTCTTGCAAAACCTGGTCAGCAGCAGGTTTACGAAGTACGCAATTTTAGTATCCCATAGGTGGCATTTAAAGTATGCTGCAATCAGGATTATCATGGGTCTATATTGCAATCGGGACTCAGGCAATTTGGTCTTGATCTTGATCTACATCCGGGAAATACGGAAAGTCTCGAAAAAATCCCGTGCTTGTTTCCAACTCGAAGGCACGCTGTAATCGACCCCCCTGGGTTCCGTAGCTCTACGGTTTGTGTTATTAATCCGTGTTCTTGTATACGCAACATATTTAGTTCTCTGTTTATACGCAGAGCTAAATACGTTGATGCAGAAAGCCTGTTAATGTTAAACTGCTTTTAAAATGGTGTCGGCGGACACAAGCGGCTCCGTCCGTGTGCTGTGCCCTTGAATTCTACGCGAGTCAGAGTAAAAAGGAGCCGATGTTGCGGCCCCCAAGGCCTGTCTTTTGGTGACATGAGACTTTTCGCTAACTCGCTAATGGTCAATCCATCCACAGGCAAGAGCAAGTGGAGAGGGATAAAAGTTTATCGGATTTTTAAAAAACTAAATTTTCTTCCAGGATTACATAGAGCACCTGCCACCTCCGCTGTGTGATGGAGAGGGAGGGAAAGAGTGAAAGATGGAGTGACACACTGTGAATGGGTCATTTTGGTTGCTATGACAGCACCCTTTGTTGAGAGTAACTGTTTTGAAAATTCAGTAGAATCTTGTGACATAATAACTGAATCTCCTATTTTGCTGTGAAAAACGAGTGGAGTAGCGGCTATTCGCAGGAATTTAAATTCATGTTCATAATTATTACGTCATGTATACTAATTGGCATTATAGAAATCACAGTGTCAAAGCAGGGTTTCAAAAGGTTAAATGCATGACGCAATGATAGCAGCAATTCTGACATTACCATATACATGCAAATAAATAAGATAAGATAAACATTTAACAAATAAAAGAATTTGAATGATGAGGCTGATAAGAGGTGAAGATTGGTAGGATATAAGAACCTAAGAGATTGGTAGAATGATTTTTAAAGAATAGTTTTACTTTGAACAGTCAGGTCATCCAAGGTTCCCCCCTGAGACAGCCTGCAAAGAAACCAAAAACTAAAAAGTGACGAGAAAAAAAGTTTCTCTCTCTCTCAGTTACATGGGTCACATTTCACAGTGGTTAACTGTGGTCATGTGACATTACTTCGCAGCCATGGTTCCAAGTAATCTTTTTTAAAATTGGTAACGAACTCAAGGCAACCCTTTTAAATTGGCAACAAACCCAAGGCAACCCTTTTAAATTGGTAACAAACGGCAGGCAACCCTTTCAAATTGGTAACGAACCAAAGGCGACCCTTTTTGATATGAACTTTATCCTGTATCGCACGCAGTGTGAGCCTAGCTCCGTTGCCGCCTGGTTCAGTTTCATTTGCGTCATTCTCCGTGTGTGTATCCAGTCTCTGGACCCAACACGTTTCTCACGTTCAGTTTGTAATTTCTTATTTAACACCCTCCCGTTTCCAGAGCAAGTCTCTATCAGAAACAGGACATACACTGATTATTTTACAAACCATTCGTTGCTAATCATCGTTGGATCATACTGTATATAATTAATTTATATATGAAGTTCTCGCAGATTTTTAATTCAGGCATTAATGCGCTCCACATGTCCTAAGAGCGAGTCATTCACCTGACAATTTCTCAACAGGATGGCGAAAAAGCAAGACCGAAGTGATGATGTCATTTCAGATAACCACGTGTGTGTGTGTGTGTGTGTGTGTGTGCATTTGGGGTGTGTGTCTATGCGAGTGTGTAACTGCACAGCAGCCCTGAGAGAGACTTTGGGGTGATATCCAGAGATTCAAGTGAAGGGAGGCAGAGGAGAGAAGGCGGATGGGGGGGTGAGGACAGAGGAAGAAAGAGAGAGAGAGAGAAGGAGGGATTTTGAATGATACAGTAGCAAGAGAAGGACGGCTTCTGGATGACAGAAGGAGGGAGGGAGGGAGGGAGGGCAGAGCAAGGGGGAGGGCTCAGAGAAAGAGAGAGAGAGAGAGCATGTAAAGCATGTTGCTAGTGTTGGCTCTGTAATTCACTGTGAGCGGCAAACAGAGAGGAAGTCTCTCTCTCACACACACACTCACTCACACACACACAGAAAGAGAGCTGCCTGGCTCTGGAGATAGACACACACATACACACACATTCACACTTGCACTCACTCACACACTCACACTTACACTCACTCACGCACACACACACACACACACACACACACACACACACACACACACACACACACTCACAGGCTGTGGGGTTTTTGCAGGGGAGGGGAGCTGGGAAATTGAAGGCGATCAGAGGACCAGCTCAGCCGGCTACGGGACAATGGACATCTAGCGGCACGCCGTGTTCTGCAGGAGGCAACAACCTGCGAAAGCTTCCCCTGTTACCATCGTCACCCCCCCTCCACCACCACGCCTCCCTCCATTCATCTTTTACTCCCCTCCTCTCTCTCTCTATATCTCTCTCCCCCTCTCTCTCTCTCTCTCTCTCTCTCTCTCTCGCTCTTGTCTTCTGTTTTCATCTCACTCACTCGCTCCCCCTGAAGGGCAGCTGGATGCACTGTTAGCACGCCTGGGTAAACCGCTGCCTGTTATTTCGGTGGTCTCACGCCGATAAGCGCCGTGGCTCGCTTCTACCTCTCCCCCCTCTCCCTCTCTCTTTCTCTCCTTCCTTCTCTCTCACCCTCTCCCACCACCACCCACCCCTCTCTCTGCTTGTGAATGTCACCTCTATCACTGGTAGGCGCTGGAATTTACAAACACTCTCTCGGGGGTAGGTGAGAGCGAGCGAGCGAGCGAGCGACGGTATGCCAGAGGAACCAGGAGGGAGAGAGCCGACCCAAACTCATCCCTGGCTCTCCGTCCCGCATCTCATCCGTCCTGTCATCCCCCCTCTCTGGATGTGAGATCCTGGGCTAACCGGTCCAGTTTCTCGGGAGGAAAAGTTGACAGCCAGGGTGGTGAAACCCACGGGGTGGCCGGCTGCTGCCATTCTTCCTCTTTTTAGCTCTTTTTCTTCCTTTGATAATCGATTTGTTTTTTCAAGCGGAAGGGTCAGCTCAGCTCTTGGATTCAGCGCTGGACTCTCCCAGCCACTTTGCGTTCCATCAGCTGACATGAATCTCTTTTCAAGATCGTTTTGACGGGGGGAGATTTCAAACTTCTGTTGCTGTGTGCGTGTGTGCGTGTGTGTGTGTGTGTGTGAGTGTGTGTGTGTGTGTGTGTGTGTGTGTGTGTGTGTGTGTGCGTGCGTGTGTGCGCTGTCCAGATGGGACAGGAAGGGCTCTTGTGACGGAGATCAGGACCACACGTGCACATCCTAAAATCCGCCATTCCTCAGTCTCTTTCGCCTGTTTAACCTCCAACAATGTGACTTGTTTTGGTTTTTTTTTTTTTTTTTTTTTTTTTTTTGGAACTCTCATTTTTCTGGGTGGAAATCGTGACGTATCAAGTGACGCCTCCTGAGCGACAACAATAACAACGACAAAAAAGATTCGCCCCTACCTTTGCTGGGACGTCCCGCCTCCAGCGCCCTCCAACCCCTTCCCCCCGCCCCCCCCCCTCCCCTTGGAACTGTGGGGAACACCGAGCGTCTGCTAGCCGCAGTCCTCCTTCTCTGTTTTCGGGGCGGGGAGGGGGGTGGTTAAAGAGCCCCCCCGCCACAGGTGAGAGGGGTGAGATGGCGGCTCTCGCCAGCTCCCTCATCCGCCAACGGAGGGAGGTCAAGGACCCTCAGGCCAACCGGCAAGTCGCCAACAAGCGCAAGCCGTGCCCCAAGACCAACAAGTCCCTGTGCCAGAAACAGATCCTCATCCTCATCTCCAAGGTCCGGCTCTGCAGCGCGCGTGGGAGGAGGCTTGAGAAGAGGCCCGGTGAGTGTGTGTGTGTGTGTGTGTGTGTGTGTGAGGCCTGGTCAGTGGGGAGTGGGGGGGGGGGCTGGAGAGTTGGGGGAGGGGGGGGGGGGGTTGTGCTATGTGTGGTTTGAAAATCCTACAGGACATGGTTAGCACGTGGTAGCACGTTAGCGACCTTGTGAGAAAGTCCATGTTGGACACGAGGAGTACTGAAAACGAAAAAAAGTTATTCGGTCAGATTGTCTTTGTTGGAGGTGTGTGTGTGTGTGTTTTTGTCTTTGTTGGGGCTGTGTGTGTGTCTTTGTTGGAGGTGTGTGTGTGTGTGTCTTTGTTGGAGGTGTGTGTGTGTGTGTGTGTGTATGTGTATGTGTGTTTTTTGTGGCTAGGGTAATAGTTTTGTAGCGTTTGAAGAAATTTTGTGCTGTTTGCCTTCCAGTTCTTTTCATCCAGTTGCCCGCCCCCAAAAAAAACAAAAAACGAAAAACACAGAAAATCAGGAAATAACGCAGTTGTTGGCAGATCGGGGGTAATTATTGTATCAAATGTCATACCATGGAGAGCTGCTATAGTACATGTCCATTGAAGGAACCTGATGTGACACAATAATATACAGCCAGATAAAACTGTCTAAATCACATTTACGATTCTGATGTAATTCACCGTTGAGAAATGGCTGGAGGCTGCTGGTAACTGTCACTGTGCGCTGGTGCAGCAAACAAAAATGCTATCAAAATACTGTCCAAACAAAAGCCCGCGTTTCAGTCGCACAATACTAATGTTCCCAGCTTCCTGGCGCTTTTAATTACATCACAAATAAATCCTAACCAAAGAGAAATTGAGTCAAAATGCTAAACACTAATATCTCAGAAAATACTAACTTAATATTTTACAGCAGTGCAGTAAATCATTATCCATTAGGGAAGGTGAAAGCATTTTTAAAAAAAATGTTTTAATATTCATAGTAAATCCTACAATTAAGCTCTACAAAGGCACTTTGTAACAATGCAAAATAAATTATTAAGTTATGAAAAATAATAGAAATAAGCCACAAAAAATCACTAATTTCAAATGCGTGCTTGGCTTTCTGAGGCTTATAATTTTCTGAAAAAGAGAAAGAGACACAAAGAGGAAAGCAAAGGGCATTCTGGGGGACAAATTGTCCTAATTCTGGTAGATATAATTTAAAAATATGATGTGGCTCTTGACAACTAAAGGTGTAGTGGGGCTGGCAGGTCATTAACCTAATCACTGAACACTTTCTGTAATTACGGACGCTTAGTTTGTCTCATCAGTTTCTGAAAACACAGAAGGGTACTTAGTTGGGAAACTCTGTATGAACGTTCAATGAAGAGCTTAGTTTAGCTAAATGTGCTGTGATGCTTGAAGGGCTTTTGGGGATGCGTTTACATCTCTTTTGGCTGATAAAAGCCCTTGTACAGGTCAGATATAGCAAGCAAAATGGAATAATTTTTTTCAGCTGGTAAATAATATTGTCTCTACATTGCCAATGGTGATGCAGCAGGTGGAGAGCATCGCTACAGGATCACCCGTATATATTTTGCGAGACCCGTATATACCGTGAATTTTTTATAACCCTTTTTACTCATCTTTACCAGGGGTGCCAATAATAGTTGAGGGCGCCGTATTGTGTGAGACCCGTTTGTATTTTGCAGAGATGCATTTACACGGCTGTGTGCTAACCTGGTTCATGTGACTGTTGGATCGGATTAGCTCGGTACGTTGAGTATATTGAGGCCTGTTATGTGGACCAGTCACATGCACACAGTTTTAGTGTTTTAGTCTTTTCTTGTCTGAAAGCCTTGCATTTTACCAGGCTACAGGTCATTCATTTTGATTCAGTGACGATGACCCACACACACACACACACACACACACACACACACAAATGGTTTTTGGTGAAAAATAATTGGCTCCGCAAGCAGTTCCATAAAGGGGTGCAGGCTCTCACACTCTGATATTAAGGGCTCCCCCTTCTCTCCATGACCTCTGCTGTAGTGATGCAGGTTTCGAGGGGACAAGTCCCCCCTTCCCTCCCCTGCCAGGTGACCCCCCCCATGCACAGACCTGTTCAGGCGGGCCATGTGACTGCAGTAAGCCCAGCTATTTATTACCTCCTCATGCCAAGTGCATCGCGGTAATTGCTGAACCTTACCCCGGGCCTGCCGTTTCAGCTGCGCTGAGCTACACCATGGCGTAATCACCGCCGTGAAATTCCACATAATGACCGTATCGCCAGCCTGCTTAAAATGCCACGCAAATGTTTTCGTTTTGTTGTGTGGGGTTTTTTTTCCTCTTCTTCCCTCTTGTTCCTCGACCCCTGAGACATCGAACACATTACCACGGTCTTATTGTTTTATTATGCTAATTTCATCTGGTGTTTTTCCGTTCCCGGCAGATTTAATGTCAGCAGAAACAGAGGCTGCAGTTGCGAGTGATTTAATAGGTGTTTCGTCCAGAGAGCTGTCCGTCTTTCTCCACGAGGATGTGTCGCGTTTTGTCCTTCACTCCTGACCTCAATTCCCCTCCTCCTCCAAACCCCTGCCAATCACGCCCGTCCTGCCCCAACAGGAGCTGATGTTTCCCTCGCCCGTGACCTCCTTCAGGTGTTACCAGGGCGTAAAGCTGAATTAGGTTTCCCAGAGTCAGAGAGAGCGTGTGTGAGAGAAACTAATGTGTGTGTGTGTTTGTGTGTGTGTGTGTGTGTGTGTGTGTGTGTGTGAGATGTCACAGATTATTTGCACCAGGTATCTGAGATGTGTAGTTATGAGAGAATGTCAGTTTGTGTTACTTGTATCGAATGTTGGAGGCCTGAATACCAGTATAGACACAGCTGTATAGACAGTGAAGGGATGCCTCTGTCAAGATACACACTGAGAAATAAAGGCACAGTGGCGGTACATTTTTCTTCCTTAAAGCACAACTGAACTTTGGTAGAACTTTGGGTTGTGTGGTTTCCTGGCCATGATATGAGTCCAAATAGTGGGGAAATATGTTTGTTAGTTGCTCTGTGCTCCCCTGGGGTGATATTCCAGAATAGGGTATTTGTCACTCTCCATTCACTTCTATTAGGGCAGCTAAAACGGTCTCAAAATGACACTTCTAGCACGTATACGAATGCGAACGAAGCGGATTCTGTCAATACTAACAATAACCCGTCCTCGTACGTATTTTTTTTGTTGAAAATTAAATGGCCCTTTTCTGGCTTTTTTGTATTTTATTTGGACCATAGATAGGTAGGTAATTCTTGCTACAGAAACAGCGTTAATGTGCCGATGTGTCAGGAACCACTCATTGGTCCAAATTGCAGTAAACAAACCGACCTGCCAACATTTTGCTAGACTTTTGTGGTAGTTTGCTACCAGCATTGTAGGAAATAGTAATTTTATAAATAATTTTAATTACTTAAAAAATAAAAGAAACATGTATGAGGACTGGTTATTGTTTGTATTGACAGAATCCGCTTCGTTTGTGTTCGTATATGTGCTAGAAGTGTCATTTTGAGTTTTAGCTGCGCTATAGAAGTGAATGCAGGGCGACAAATACCCTATTCTGGATTATCACCCTAGGGAGCACAGAGCAACTAACAAACATATTTCACCACCATTTGGACTCATATCATGGTCAGGTAACTGCACAACCCAAAGTTCTATCAAATTTCAGTTGTGCTTTAAGGAAAACATTTCCCAAATGTACCCTGAAAGTACAATAATGTTCTATTTGGGTACTAATGAGTATCTTTTCAAGCAAAAAAGGTACAGATTAATTATGTATTGCTGCATAGCTAGGGGTAATATTTTACGTACCTATCGGGTACCACCCCAGTGGCAAGAGTTGGTACCTTTTTAGGTACTTTTCATACCTTTTTTCTAAAAGTGCAGGGTCACTCTCAGTGGCGGCTATTACACCCCCTCCCCCTCCCTAATTGCAGTTTACCTGTCTGTGGTGAAGCAGATTACCGGCCGGTGGCGGGCCCTTTTGCGACCCTCGTGTGTGCTGCTGTCAGCTGCTGTCATCTTCAATTCCTACCCCCTTCTTCACCCAAATGAGCTTCTGACTGACACTAAATGACGGCGAATGACAACAGCAGCGCATTCAGCTGTTTAAAAAAAGGGTCATTTCCCCAATCAGGAAAAGCAAGGAAGGGACTTACCTTACTTAAAAAAAGAAAAAAAGAAACGTTTTTGAAGTTATTAACTGGGCTGACGTGGCAGCGACATCATATTTTACTTTTAACGCAGTCTCGGACCGCTGTTTTGAATTTCGCTGTTAGCCCAGGACTGTTTGTTCAATCGTTCGTATCGGAGTGGCAAAGAGTCAACTGCAGTTTCTGTGAAAATGGGCTCCCCCGCTTCGCCCTTGCCAGCATGCGCTTATTTACAGCGCAGACTTTTTCGGAAACTAAAGGCTTTTCGCAGTTAAAGGCACTCGAAAAGTCCATTGTTGTTCAGTGATTCATTTGGCCCAATCAATGTTGCTCATTAAAGTTTACTGACCAATCAATTATGCCCTCCCCAGCATGCAGAGTCGTGTATAACCAAGGGGAGGCAAGGGGAACAGCAGGCTCAGCCAGGAAATGTCCACCGTCTTTTATGATAAAAATGTTCTTTTCATCTACATTTCCTTATTGTTAACTGAATGCTGGATGAGGGCTGAGCCGCTGCTTCCAGTTCAAAACCGGAGCAGGCAAGTTACCTCCAAGGGGCAGAACAGACGCGTTTGAGGGAAAGAAAATGAACGTACTGTATATGGATTGCCTTACTACCCTGAAATTCTTGGCATTTTGTGATTGAACGCTGCTTTATTATGCTGCAAATCAATCTGCACAAAATATAGCCTTAAACATTTACTTAGGGATTTTTATTTTATTTTATTTGAGGCTATTTTAGTGCATCGGTGTATTTAAACGAATGCTCGGTATTTTATATGAAACAGTCATTGTCACAAAGCGAATTTCTGGATTTGTCTCGTCTCTCTCTCTCATTGGAGTTGCAGTGGGCATCCCTCTCTCACTGTGGCCATTAAAGATCCCGTGGCACTTTCCAAAAGAGAACGAGCTTTAAACCCTGGTGTCCTGGTCAGATTCCCCACTAAACGAGTTCTGCACATCTGGCCAAAGAATCATCCCCTACATTGGCTACACCGCCCGGCTCACTGTGGACCACCAGGACGTCACTACAAGAGGGTTAAACAATAGAATGATGCTCAGTTGTGAATATCATCTCCATTCTCAAACCTGGCCTGCGGTTATGTATAGGATTCAGCGTAATTGCGTGGGTTTTATTTGGGTTCAGTGAAATGAGTTTTTTTAAATGCACTCACTGTGGCAAGTGAGGAGAGAAGGGTCTGTTCTTACCAGAAATTTTCCGCCCCTTTGCAACCCTAGTCATACCATGTGATTGGTGCAGGCCGGCCCTCGCTGTGATAGGGGGGGGGGGGAAGACTGCAGCCAAAAAGGTCCAGCATGGGACAGGTGCACATAGTCCTCAGAGATAAATAAACTCTAACATAGAGTAGTTCATATGAGTCCAAAACGGCCGACACACTCTACTAGAGTTAAAATTTTATTATTTGTGTTATACTGAAATTTCTGCTAATTCTTGCTGTGTGATTTCTTAATTGTACCCTGAAAGCACAAACACAATTATGTTTTATTTGGGTACTAATAAGTACTAAAAAGAGAAGGTACAGAATAATTATGTATTGCTGGCTAGGGGTTCAATTTTTGTACCTATAGGGTACCACCCCAGCGACAAGCATTTGTACCTTTTTAGGTACTTTTTGTATATTTTTTGCAGGGAGTGTGTGTGTGTGTGCGTGTGCGTGAGAGTGTGTGTCTGTGTGTGCGCATGTGTGTGTGTGTTTGTATGTGTGTGAGAGTGTGTGTAATTGCAGGGTGGTCACTCTCAGCGGCACATATGCAAACGCACGCACGCACGCACGCACGCACGCACGCACGCACGCACGCACGCACGCACGCACGCACGCAAGGGAGTCTGCACCCGGCTCCTCACCTCATTCTCTCAGACTGTGTGAATTTAGGACACTGGTATAGATTACAGGCCACATTACCAGGTTCCATTATTTAGGAAGGGCGGCAGTGCAACATTACAGTACGTCGGGAAAATTTATCACCATTTGCATGATTGAGAGGGGGAAGGAAAGAGAGAAAGCGACGTGAGGAGGAAAGGAAAGAGCGGCGGAAAAGGGTGGAAGAGATAGATGGAGATAAGGAGGGAAGGAAGAGAGGTTTGGGTGCGTAATTTTTTTCCTCAAAGTGTGGTTTTCTTACAGCCGTTGCTTCATTTTGAATCATGCAGAATTTAATCTTTAAACACCAGCAATCAGTAGAAATACTCCACCTCACTTTCACATTAGACATTTTCACGCGTGTACACACACACACACACACACACACGCACACGCACACACAACCACATACACAACAACGCACACACACACACACACACACACACACGTACACATTCGTACACATAGACACATGCATGCACGCACACGCATACACACACACACACACACACACACACACACCTATAAATGCGCACACCTATACGCACACACTAACATGCATGCTTTCACACATGTACACACAGTAACTGTAATCCCAGTGAACATTTTTGTGGCGAAAAGTCGATAAAACGACGTTGAGGCGTTCAAGTGAAAGTTTTCTAGCCGTCTAGGATGTATCCGGCATAAAACCTAAGCTATATTTGGGTTAACCTAGTCCGTTTATGTCAAAACGTACCCTCAACCTAGATTTCCACCCCTGTAGATGTCTAGATTCTGGCTTTTGCTCACTGGGACTAGTTAATACTGGAGCGCCCACCAGAACAACTGGGGTCATGATGTAAACGTGTGTGTGTGTGTGTGTGGGGGGGGGGGGTCTAATTAAGAGGCCTACTCCACTAATCCCCACCCCCCCATGATCCCAAGAGCATGGTCCCAGTGTGGTCTTGTCATTATGTCCCCGAGTGGTCATGCTCTTTATAAACCCCCTTGTTAAACCACGTCCCAGATGAGAACCCCCCCCCCCCCCCCCCTCCCGTGTGCCTGGAACCCCACAGAGAGTTCACACCTGTTGCCATATTAATCCCAATGTCAGATGGGGCTTTGCAGTTTTGGGAAGGGGTGGTAATAGGGGAAGGGGGGTGGGGTGGGTAACAGGTGTAGGAGA
>CM056393.1:8656888-8659388 GCA_029718625.1 Synaphobranchus kaupii
GCCCGTAGTTATGGCTTAGTGAGCAAATGGACCTTCAAACTCTGTTGAAAATGATATAATTTGCTCCTCCTTTTTCTACCTCCCCACACAGGTGCTTCAGAAGCAGAGAAAAAGCTGATGAAAGCGCTGTTAACCAACTACAACCTGAAAGTGCGGCCTGGGAAGACGCCCCGAGAAAAGGTTGTGGTGAGGATCCGGCATGACTCTGGCTTCGCTCGTCAGCCTGGTAAGAGTTCTTATCAACATTTAGAACCGAATCCCCCACAAGCAGAGCAGAATTCTGTTACGTGCCAGACACGCACACTTCATCACTTTGAGAGGCCTGTGCCGAGGGAGAACCATCTCAGGTTTGTGATAAATGCCATAAATCAGGTGTGTTAGTGCTGGTCTAAAACAAAAAACCAGCACCCACACCAGATTGGACACCCCTGCTTTAAACCATGAACCCCTGGACCTCCATACTCATATACTTTCCATAATCGCACACAAAATCCGTCAGGTCCAATCAAAAACTAAAACTGAAATAAAATAACAGACTCCCGCTCCCCAGGGCAAAGCTTGCAGTTGCTAGGGCCTGGGCTACACCTTTCCATTCATAAAATCAAAAAGCATTAAGCATAAATCCATTCCATTGTCATGACTCCTGCACAGCAGTCAGCTTGTTTGTTGTTGGTGAGGGATTATAAGTGTAATTCTAAATGTAAATACAACAGAATATGTTTTATGAATATTTGGGTTTACTCTCTTTATTATGGCGGTTTCTTGTTCCAGGGTAATTCGAGTGCGTTCTTGACGTTTTTTCACCCAATTTGGAATTCCTTTCCATCGGTGTCAATATCTTCATCAGTTTAGGAGTGCACACTGGTACACTTGCCCCCTAAAATGCATGTGGTTAGTTAGGCTGACCAGACGTCCTCTTTTTCCCTTTTTGGGATCGAAAATATCCGTACAGGTGGGATTTCTAAATTCCTAAAATGTCTGTTTAGGATTTCCTTGTTCCATAGACCATATAAACAAACAAATAGCCTAGTATTAGGTCACCAATATATGGTCACCCTATAGGTTAGTGCAGCTATCTGCTTCTTTTCTGCTTATCGTAGCTTTTGCAGCTGACACGAGCAGATTGCAGGTTCCTGATTGGCCAGGGGAGTTTCCAGTGAGCAGTTACAATGCCAACTGAAAACCTAAACTTAAGGTTGAAGATGTTTATTTTTTTAAAATCTAAAAATAATCGCAATGTATTGCTTAAAAAAAAAAAAGCATGAAACCAATACAATGTGTGTACATCAGCTGAGGACAGAAACGTTGAGTGGGACTAGTGAATTAAAAAAGAAAAATGTTTAGCAACATTTTTGGTCTTTAGTATCCTGCTGTAAATGTGGCCTTCGTGACCTCTACAGCTATATGCTGCAGCTACGGAGTCTTACTCTGCGTCTCTCAGTCACTGACTGACTGATTATGCTGCAGCTACGGAGTCTTACTCTACGTCTCTCAGTCACTGACTGACTGATTATGCTGCAGCTACGGAGTCTTACTCTACGTCTCTCAGTCACTGACTGACTGATTATGCTGCAGCTACGGAGTCTTACTCTACGTCTCTCAGTCACTGACTGACTGATTATGCTGCAGCTACGGAGTCTTACTCTACGTCTCTCAGTCACTGACTGACTGATTATGCTGCAGCTACGGAGTCTTACTCTACGTCTCTCAGTCACTGACTGACTGATTATGCTGCAGCTACGGAGTCTTACTCTACGTCTCTCAGTCACTGACTGACTGATTAAGTGGAAATCAGCCAGTCAGTCAATAGATAGTAATGGCTGTAACTTTTCTTTGCCACTAGATGGGATAAGTGGCAGCTTTTCTAAATGATAAACTTTTAAGGTCACAGTGATAGAGCCATTAAAGGCAGAGCCTGGAACTTGAACATGAAGTGAAAATGCCAAAGCAGTGATATCTTGCTCAGGAGACACCTGGATTCCTTGTTAAAGTGTGAGAGATAATCTTTATTTTATGGCTTTGCATTTTATCATGTTTCTGCACTTCTGTCTTGCAGGTGCCTGTTAATTTCTTGCTTGCTGAGGCGATTTTTAATTGCCATAATCTTTTTCTTTAATTTCTGCGTTGGTACCCGCATGGTTCCTTGCTCAAGAAATCAAAAACACTGAACCCAGTGACTCAACTTAATAGCAGCACTTGTAAGCTTTTGAGTGCTATAGAAATTTTTATTTTTATTTGCTTTTACACCTCATAAAAATCAACAACCCTACACTTGTTGCAGTTTGAGTTTCACTCATCTTTTATAATGATATACCTTGTGAGCACCAATCATAGTTTCCTCATATATTTATATTACTTTCCTATATATTCACCTTGTGGCACAAGGTGATGAAGTGCCTTGTATTTAGTTTCTTTCAAAATGAAAAAAAAAAATATTGAATCAACAGGGCAGAAACTGGGTCAGTCTTTTTTCTCTATGAACACAGTGTCGGGGCTCTCT
>CM056393.1:8664388-8681888 GCA_029718625.1 Synaphobranchus kaupii
TTTCCTCTTTTTTCTCCCTCCCTCCTCCAGGTGGCGTACTTCCCCTTCGACTGGCAGAACTGTTCCATGGTCTTCCACTCCTACACCTACGACTCCACGGAAGTGGACTTGCAGCACACGCTGGACGAGGACGGCCGGGAGATCAAGGAAGTGATCTACGACGCCAGCTACAGCGGTGAGGGGGAGTTGTACCGGCGGCACTGGCGGCAGTGTAGTATAATGGGTAGGGAACTGGGCTTGTAACCCAAAGGTTGCAGGTTCAATTCCCAGGTAGGACACAGTATACGGTCAGGTCCATAAGTATTTGGACCGTGACAAAATTCTTGTTGTTTTGGCTCTGTACTCCAGCACATTGGATTTGAAATGGAACAGTGACTATGAGGTTAAAGTACAGACTTTCAGCTTTAATTTGAGGGTTTTTAATCCATATCGGGTGAACAGTGTAGCAATTGTAGCAAGTGTTGTTTCTCCTGACTTATTTTCCTATTGAACTCTATGGAAAAATGAGTCAGGAGAAACAACCCTTAAAGTAATCCAACTGACTCGGGCTCATTGGTTCGTCTTATTTATCTGTCACAAGAACTTTAAAAAATCGATAGTAATTCAGTAAATGCAGCTATGGTTTCTCATAAGAACATCAACACCATCACACAAAGAATCAAATGTTAATGTCTAAGTTACAAAAAACAAAAATATATTTTTAAGTGCTGTTGAAATTTTTGCCTAGGTGATAACTAAATGTGCATCTACTGATGATCTACTCTGTTCACATTATTCAATGAATTCTCATTCACGTCTTAATAATGCCAGCACAGGCAACTTGCTAACAAATCATGACAAAAAGCATAAGCCAGCTAGGCTACTGTGGTTAAGCTACCGATAAAAACAAACCCTTCAGTCGGCATGAAAATTCCAGGGTGATGGTGCCACGTTAGCAAATCTGAATGCAATCGATTATGACATAGCTACAGCAAATAAACTACGCAGTACACATGATTGGGTTATAATCTCAAGTTTATGTGAGTCAACATAAAGTTAAATTAAGTAACTTTTAGCCAAATGATGTTTAATTAACATTGCTGCCTGCATGCTAAGTAGATGGATAGGATGGTGAATTCGGCACACGTTTGGACCATAGCATAGGCTATGGTTTGGAATTCACAAAATGGTGAGATCTATCGGAATCTGACTTTGTTGAATAAAGTGGAGAAATCGGTTAATGAGCACTTATTTGTATTAACCCCATATTTTTCTACAGTCTATGATTAAAACACAACTACAGCTGTGTCCGAATCAGCGCACTGACCTACAATTGAGCATAGGCTATGCTTATTTCCGGGTGTTTGCTGATAACAGTATAGAAGATATTTTTCGCATGCTGCATGTCACTAGCCTACAGTAAGCAGCAGAGCTCTGATTCAGACACAGCCCACGACTCTGCTTTACCGCCAGGATGGGTAGTTTCTGTATAGGCCTACGTCATATTGTAATTTTATGGTAATATGTCAAGCCACATTGCATCCACTGGAATTAACAAATTTAGGAATATTGGTGCAATTATTTTTTAAAAATCTGACCCAGGGGAGACATTAGAAGGGATTGGATTTACTAGTTAAACCATAATTTGTGTGTGTAAAAAATTTTTTTGACTTTGTATTTCCACAGAGAACATTGGCCTCTTTTTTTGGCTTTCTGAATTGACTTACAATTGGGTGGGCAGTTTCAAGTTCTTTTTGCAACCAGGCCTTGCAGTTCACTCTTTAGCCACTGGGGGGAAAAAGCTTCAGAGATGGCGGCGACTTCAGCCAGACACTGCAGTTGGGAGCAGGGGGACCCTCATATGGTCAATACGTCGGGTCAGGTCCGGTTTGTCAACTAAGCACGTGGCACACTAGTGACGTGCAGTGACTAGGAAGTGCCGCAAACTACTCTGGGTTGGTCCGCAAAACATTCAAATGCTGTTCCCTTGGTTACGACCCTCTCATATTGATAATCGGTTTCACGGTGACCCACTGCGTACGTGGATGAGGCTCTGGTTTGAGGAGGTGATTTTCAGCTGTTTTTAATGGGACCGGGAGCTGGACCCGTACATTGGCCTTCCTGTCGGGTTTCTGTTACAGCGGTCAACATTTTCCACCCTGACCCTCTCCGCCTTTCCCCGTCTCGTCCTGTGCAGAGGGCGGGGAGTGGATCATCCGGCACCAGCCGGCGAGGAAAAATATCCGGCGCATGGACCGTTACGAGGACATCACATTCTACCTGATCATCGAGAGGAAGCCGCTCTACTACGTCATCAACATCATCATCCCCTGCATCCTCATCACCGTCATCGCCATCTTCAATTTCTACCTTCCTCCAGATGCCGGTGAGGACAAATAAATCGGCCAGCTAGTCGATAAATCGGTTTTAAAATAAATAAATAAATTGATTGACTGATTAGTCGGTGAGTCCTGCTAATCGCCGCGAGCAGCGTTGCCGAGCACAGCAGGGTGTAGAACGGAGCGGTGTGTGCACACTCGCGGAGGCAGAGCTGCCAGAGCGTGAGCAGCGGGTAAGCCGCACGTCGTCAAAGCCTTTTCAACTGGCACTGCATTGTGCCTAAGAGCCAAAAGCCTTTCACTTCAAATCGTCATGACAAATTATTTTGGATTGTTTTTTTTGTTTTTTTTTGTGGTTGATGGGTTGCACAATATTGCATTAAAATCATGTACTCTCATTTGAAAAAGGGTTTCATTATGAAAGCACGTCAGCTACAGGGGACATATTTTTAATTGAAGTCTGGGCACATGCTCGATGTCTGCTGTGCTCGCCGCATGGTGTATATCACATCATTTATTAAAGTGGAAGTGTTTCATGAGCAGTAAAAGAAAAAACATGGCGCTCACATTCCTAGTGTAGATCTGGCTTAATGAAGATCACCACAGCACAGCACAGCACAGCTCACCACAGCACAGCAACCCTGGTCCTGCAGTGCCTGGGACTGTCCTGAATAACTGGATTAATTTTCATGAAGCAGGTGTAATGCATTAAGGTAACCCTGTGCTAGAGGTACTCTGCGTCTCACCATTCACACAGAATATTTTGGCTCGGAGTTTTAATCAGCTCTTGTGATCAAGCTCAGTTGGAGCAAAAACCACGAGCGTAACTGGCACTCCAGGACCAGGGTTGCCTACCACTAGTATAACATCTTCTGGGACCACATGGCACAGTTTGAAGCCATTCTCGGGAAGGCCTCATGGTGTGAAAAGGGCGGGAATATTTCATTCAGTTTTAATTAAAGGGGACATCCATACCTTTTCCTGAGAGCTAGCTATGTGACCTTCTCATAGCCAGGAGCGGGTGGGTTCATAACCCCATCGATCTCTCTGGCCCCTGGGTAGGTAAGGAGCTCAGAGTCTGTGGGATATCCAGTGCTTTCCTGCAAGGACACCAGGGGGCGCTGCTCAGAAATGCCATTTCCCCTCCCCTGAGGGAAGAAGATGCAAACACGGCCACTCGGGCGACATCCAAAACCCCAATCCCCCCCGACGCAAACATGGCTCTATGATCTTCTGACGCAATTTTGCCTCCAGATCCTCCTTTGGAAAAAGGCCACTAATACTAATGTTACCTTCCGTTTCCCAGAGTCTTTGCAACCGGGGGTCGTCTTCAGGGTACCACACTCTGAGCCCGGCCTTAACACCTGCCCGATCCCCCACGCTCTGTGCTCCTCGCTGCCGAATGCGTGAGGCGTCGTGAAACTTTGTCTCTAAACATTAAAAAACATGTTGACTAAACCTCCATTACCTCCTTGTTTAAATGGATTTCTGCCATGACTGTCGGAAGTCATTTGTAACGGAGATGAGTGTTTTTTTGTTGTTGTTTTTTTATAAACTTAGTTTTCATTGTTAAGCAGCGTCAGGGGTTTGGGCCTGGGGTAGAGATTGAGCCAGGGGTGAAGAAGTGCATTTGAGTTTGCTGAGGTAAGATAAAATTACCCTCTAGATAGAATTACTTAGTGTAAGAGTGCGATTGGTTTCCTTGGCCAGGGACTACTTGGCAGGCTAATCTTGTCAGTTGTTGGTTGTTGCGCTTTGTGATTGCAAGATCCGGGGTTGGATTCCTCCCTTGTACCTACCCCGTAAACTGCACATGTGGTTACCCAAAGTTACACTAATGTCATTACAATAGAAACATTGATAATTGACTGGGAGTTGCACTATTTATGGACTGGGAGTTGTAATGGAAATATCGAACGGGTTGCTATTGCCAAAACATTATACTTATTTTTAAATGAAACTCACATTCACCAAAGGTTATCTCCCATTGGCTGTTGATGACGGGGGGTGGTGGGGGGGGGTGAAGTATTTGTTAGCCGACATTTTCATTACGTCCATTAACACTGAATTACAAGGGCTACACGGCACTGAAAAACTGAATGGGTCCGATAGGCAAGGTGATGATGCGTCGCGAATCGCTAGAAGTCTGCTAGGAGGAGGTTAATGCCTCTTCTGATAATGCATTCCGCTCTATAAATTCCCTTGCATATCATTACATATGGGTGACAGTCCTCTCTGTGTGTATGTGTATGTGTATTCGAAAAGATGTGTGTATGTACTGTATGTGTATATATATCATAAGTGTGTGTGTCCACATATATTTTTAGTCTGAATACGAGCATACGTGTGTGTGTGTGTGTGTGTGTGTGTTTGTACTGCACTGTACTGAATTGTGTGGGAGTACTATTGTCTATATGTATATTTGTGTACAATAAGCAGGGACATGTGTATGTGTGTGTGCACATGTGTATATAATGTATACATTATATAGTGAATGGTGGTATATGTGTATATGTGTATAATATATATGCGGTAACTAGTGGTGTGTGTGTGTATGTGTATGTATACAGTATGTAGTAAATAATGGTGTGTGTTTATGTGTATGTATACAGTATGTAGTAAGCAGTGGTGTGTGTGTGTATATGTGTATGTACACAGAATGTAGTAAGCAGTGGTGTGTGTGTGTATGTCTATGTATACAGTATGCAGTAAGCAGTGATATGTGTGTATACAGTATGTAGTAAGCTGTATGTAGTAAGCAGGGATGTGTGTATATGTGTAAGTGCACAGTATGTAGAAAGCAGTATGCAGTAAGCAGTGATGTGTGTATATGTGTAAGTACACAGTATGTAGTAAGCAGTGATGTGTGTGCATGTGTATGTATACAGTATGTAGTAAGCAGGGATGTGTGTATATGTGGAAGTACACAGTATGTAGAAAGCAGTATGCAGTAAGCAGTGATGTGTGTGTATATGTGGAAGTACACAGTATGCAGTAAGCAGTGATGTGTGTCTACAGGTGAGAAGATGGGACTCTCCATTAATGTCCTGCTGACCCTCACTGTGTTCCTGCTGCTGCTGGCGGACAAGGTCCCCGAAACGTCGCTGGGGGTCCCCCTCATCGTAAACTACCTGATGTTCACCATGGTCCTGGTCACCTTCTCGGTCATCCTGAGCGTGGTGGTGCTCAACCTTCACCATCGCTCCCCCAACACCCACCACATGCCCCTGTGGGTCCGCAAGGTGAGCCTCCAACACTCACCACATGCCCCTGTGGGTCCGCAAGGTGAGCGTGCGTCCGTCCGTCCGTCCGCTCTCAGCCGCAAAGGAGGGGGGTTCGAGTCGCACGCAGTGCAGTGCATGCTGAGAGAGGGTCAGAGGTCAGGCGGTGATTTAAGGTAGCTCTTGATGTAAGGTGCAGTCGAAATGTCACTCTAGGAAATACAGAATGAAAACTCACGCACGTGAAGGTTAATATTTCCGTCTCCCAAGTTTGCGAAATATGAAAGAAACACCAGCACACTGCTATAATGCTCCAAAGTGATGTCTTTATTATCCAGCTATATCCGTGAGCAGTGACAACATTTCAACCTATTCGATCTTCGTGCAAACATCCCGAAGGTGGGTGAGAAGCGGAAAAAATCATCCGGATAAAAGTTAAACTTATCGCATGTATTCAGTATGAATCACCATCAGCATCAACAGCAACCCTGGAGAACACAGTCTAAGAAAAAATAGGCTGATCCTGACTTAGGGAAAACCTGTCAGTGTCTTAGCTGTATGTCCTCCAGTTTATTGAATTTTGGGAGAAAATGGGGGGGGGGGGGGGGGTGTCAGGAGTCCTTGAGGTGCAGGTTTGCTCGCGGCTTGTGAAACAGACCCTCAGCGGGATCTGGCTCACTGTCAGGTTCCACAGGGACGAGCGGGGAGCTCATGAATAATAACAGGTATTTAATGACGATAATAATAGTGCCAATGATAACAAAATCAAGCGGGTTTTTTTCCCCTCTTTCGGAGGCGGTCGGAAGTAGAAGCGAATGAGCTTTCGCTCTATAAAAAATAAAAATAAAACCCTCCCCAAATATGATGAAACAGCATTAACCTTGAGAAATGGGGTTGGCCTCCTCGTTACAGAGAGCTAATTAGCCTCCCTGTGGGCTGTTGTTTGGGGGTCAGGAGGATTGAGAGCGTACTGGGTGTACATGCTAGAATTAGCAACTTTCACTGAAAGAGAATCACTGGGACATGTGGCGTAATAAGGAGCCACTGCTCCCTTCTGCAAGCATTACGTCTATGAATGTGTGGAGCTTAACATGTAGCGTCACCTCTGTAGATAATGACAAGCATTAAGTCTATGAATGTGTGGAGCTTAACATATTATAGAGTCACCTCTGTCGCTAACTACTGCAGTCAGAGACACTACAGTATGTGCCCGTATCAGCCTGCAACCGAATGTATCTGTGCCTGATTTATGAACATATTACAAAATATTATTTTAAAGGGCATGGATGTATGCATATTGTAGATGGCAGTATATCCACAATCAGATGAACTATTATTATCTGTACTATTGTACTGTATATGCTGTTCGTATGCACTGCATGTTTAGAGCATATTACACACTGCAGAACATGTTTATAATGCATTCATGTGCGAATACTGGATACACACACACACACACACACACACACACACACTACATTATTATTCATGTGATCGGACCAATAATTGGTTCCTTGGAAACACCTGGCCCAGCGACCACTTCCCCCTCTTTCTCTGCACACCACCACCAGAGGAAGGAAGACCACCCATATACAGCTGCATGCAGACCGTGGGCGCCCCGATCACCCAACGGGGTCACCCATAAACACAGGCTGACTGAACCATCGGGATGAACACACCCGTCCCCTGGGGGTGTGCTGTGTTTGAAGATTATTATTATTATTATTATTATTATTATTATTATTATACGTTATACTACTTATATGCACCTTTTAAGAAACTGAAGGACACTTACAACGGTGAGGGGGAAACTCGCCTCAACCACCACCAATGTGTAACACCCACCTGGGTGATGCACAGCAGCCATTTTGCACCAATGTTCACCATGGTGCAAAAGAGTCCCATTTTGCATTTGCACCATTTGCACCACTGCCTCCGAAAGAGGGAAAAAAAACCCGCTTGATTTTGTTATCATTGGCACTATTATTATTATTATAATTTCTTTTAGCAAATTAAATCAGGGCGATGATTATATGGCAGGTTGAGAGTGCCAGGTTGGGAATTTAGCCAGGACACTGGGGAACCCCCTACTCAGTTTAACGTCTAATCCGAAAGACGGCATCTCCTACAGCACAGTGTCCCCATCGCTGCACCGGGGCATTGGGGTTTTATTTTATAAGATCACCATGGTGATGCGTACAGCCGAGACGCCGGGGGCACAGAAAGGCGCACACCGTGCGGGGTTTCCCTGCGTCGTTTACAGGGGCTTAAAGCCGAGCGGTGTCCTGGCAGCTCCGATGAAGGTTCGCTCCCAGTCAAGGTGTCAGTTCGCATTCCTGCCCCTTTTTGGGAGAGCTCGCGTTAATTCCCTAAAAGCCGACAGATGTTGCTCGTTCCCCGTACAAAGCAAACATGCATTAACCGCGTATCACTGTTCCATTACTGTCACAGCAGCTAGAGAGTCCATATATGCCTCTCCGTCACCTCATAATGCCACCATTTGCCCTTAACTTGTTTGCCAAACGTTAATGTCTTCCTTGTCAGTGTTAATTTGTGAATGTATTGCAGTAGCAACTCGTATTGGCAGCGTCTTGCAAATTAGTGTTTGTCCTGTTTAACCTTGTTCCCATGGTCTGCCGATCCGCACTGCTCTCTGTCCCATTGCCTAGTTATACTACATCCTTATGTCTGTTATAACATCTGCTTTAATGTTGTTCTGCTGCTTATATCTGCTATAGCATCTGCTTTAATGTTGTTCTGTTGCTTATATCCGCTATAGCATCTGCTTTAATGTTGTTCTGCTGCTTATATCTGCTATAGCATCTGCTTTAATGTTGTTCTGTTGCTTATATCTGCTATAGCATCTGCTTTAATGTTGTTCTGTTGCTTATGTCTGCTATAGCATCTGCTTTAATGTTGTTCTGTTGCTTATGTCTGCTATAGCATCTGCTTTAATGTTGTTCTGTTGCTTATATCTGCTATAGCATCTGCTTTAATGTTGTTCTGTTGCTTATGTCTGTTATAGCATCTGCTTTAATGTTGTTCTGTTGCTTATATCTGCTATAGCATCTGCTTTAATGTTGTTCTGTTGCTTATGTCTGTTATAGCATCTGCTTTAATGTTGTTCTATAACTTGTTTGTTAATCTTAGGCTAATCTGACCCCTTTGTGTGGTTCTACATTATTGTATTTGTATTTTTCTGTATTTTTTTGTGCTTGTTCTTAACTTGATTTTTAGGTAGATATTTTACATCTGGCCAGGGACTACAGATGAAAACTGGCCCTTTGGCTAACTCTGGCATATTTACAGTATTGCTTATTAGTATGCACTATCCCTGACAAACAAACCAAAAATAAAATAAACAAAAATTTTTAAAATTAAAAAACTCTTCTGATGGACAGATGCAGCAGTGAGATAATTTTTTTTGAAGGTGTGTGTGTGTGTGTGTGTGTGTGTGTGTGTGTGTGTGTGTGTGTGTTGGGCTCTGTTTGTGCACTGTACACCCACACACCAGCTCTCCTTGTACGTTGGTCACCTCGCCTGACGAGCGGCTGCTCCAAAGTGCTCCAGTGTAGCCCTAACCTCCTACCACATCTCCACCTCCTCCACCCCCCCCCCGCCCCCCAGATCTTCATCCACCTGCTGCCTTCCTACCTGGGGCTACTCCGGCCCAAGACGGAGACTCCCCTCTCCTTGCAGTCGCAAAGGAGGGAGGCCCCCATGGCCGTCAGCCGGGTCGCCGACGAGTACTTCATACGCAAGCCCAACACCAATTTCCTCTTCCCCAGTCCCAACAGGTGAGAGGTCAGCGGTCAGAGGTCGGGCGGGGGGGGGGGGGGTGCTCCAAAGAGTGACCGGGGCTGCGTACGGAATGGGCCCCTATACGCTTTATAGTGCACTATTTGGGGTAATCGTCCATTTTGTAGGACGTGCTAATTCTCAGTGTTCTCAATTTAGAATTCGTAAAAACCATCAGAATGGCCAATCCCCTAAATCAGAGGTGGGCAACGAGGGCCGTATCCGATTCTGGTTTTCATGCCAACTTGTGGCCTTAATGACCTAATTAGCCCTAATATTTACGCCATCTGACATTTTAGCTACAATTTTTAATAAGCGCATGAATGACAGCCGAAGACTTCTTGTGTCCCCATATGAAACATTTTAATGTGATCTAATCTACCAGTGTTGGTGTAAACAGCCAATTAGCTCATTTAGCCAGGGTAACTGGTGGGAACAAAAACCTGCATACACACCGGCCCTCCAGGACTGGAATTGCCCACCCCTGCCCTAAATAGTGCACTATAAAGTGTGTAGGGAGCCATTCCAAACGCAGCCAGGGTCTTGCTGTCTATTTGTGATGGTGAAGGAGTGCCTGACTAGTTTTTTAAAAGTCGTCCCTACTGGGACAATAAAGGTATTGATTGATTGATTGATTGATTGGTTGATTTATTGTTTGATTGCCATAATTATCAATTACTGTCAATATTAGGACAGGAACTGTGGCTGTCAGTGGCGATTGGGAGCTTCACAGCGCACTAACCAGGATTATTTCCTTCTATGCGGATCCTGCACGTGCCTTAAGTGGGAAACCATGATGCCGCAGCAATGCTTATTAATTGCGAGCTCACTTTTTAATCTGTGCATTAATGTATGAGGAGGGAGGGGGAAAAAATCGTTGCTAAAATAATAATGTCCAGGGCAAATCAGATTTGACACATTAGGCCTGCCTGGCGTCAGGAGCCTGGACTCTATTAGCGGAATGCGATGAAGCAGCAGTATCTTCCGTCCCTGCCTCTAATTGCTTTTATTGCATGTCTTGGCACCTCATTGCCGAGTCTTAGTTGAATTAGTCTCCAGATTCGTCATCTGAAATACCCTGACACGTTGTCCTCGGAGAGACTGCGGAGGTCAAGGGTCGCGGGAGGAGCGGTGCCACAGAAAATGTGGATTTGATCTCTGCTCGTTTATTCGCCATCGATTTTTTTTTTTTTCCTATCTCTCGTTTCCTTTTTTTTTTTTGACACCGCTCATCTGAGTGGATTTCAGAACGGTGCTGTCAAGCCTATCCGTTTTCCGCGGCAGTATATTTACGGTTTGATGTATTACGGTTGTTTTTTTTATTTTTTTCATTTCTTCTTTTTCCCTAATGTGCGATGAGTCGATGAGGTCATCAGCACACACTGTGAAAATCCAAACCCCGCATTGTAAATCCAAGGTTCCGCATAGAATATAAAGAGGCTCAGAGAAGCGATGGGGCTCAGAGTCAAATGCAGCACCATGCTGCCCTCTAGTGGACGACCAAAGAAGTGTCAAATTAAAGCTGGAAAATCCTCATTGTATCTCCCAAGGTCATGAGCAATGGCATTGCATAATAAAACAGATGTTAAAGAGGGTGGAGGGTGGTCAGTCACATTAGTAGCATTAAGAGATGTAAGAGATGGGATAGTGAATTTGAAAATGTCACCCAGACCAGGTGCCAGAGTGGGCGCGGTCGAGCGATTTGTGGGGCTGTCCACGAAAGACATCTGGCCAGGGACCAGGGGATGAAAACGAGCCGAAAGATTCGCCGCTGTTTCGATTGGACGAGGGGAAATCCACGAGCCTCGTGTGACGGTGTTTACATTGAGCTTGCTAATGTTGCAGGCTGCTGCCATGTCAACCCATTGAAAGAGATTGTCACCGTCATTGCCGTTGATTGTCATGCTGTTGAGTCTAGTTTGTTTTGAGTGCCAGATTACAAACAGTTCATGCAGCAGATATGAACTATCGTTGTGGAACAGGGGATGGATTTCTCTTTCTTTCTCCCTTTGTCTCTCCTTTAATTTCTATAATTTTATATTTAACTCTCGCACACACATGCACACGCACGCACACACACACACACACGCACACACACACACACACACGCACATGCGCACACACACACACACACACACACACACACACACACACACACACACGCAGACACACTTTATTATTCTTCTGCTCTCACTGCCTTTCTCGTTCTCCTTCACTCTCTTTTCTTCAAATAGGCCACGTTACCATCTCTCTCTCCCTGTCTCTCTCTCCCTCTCCCTGTCTCTCTCTCTCTCTCTCCCTGTCTCTCTCTCTCTCCCTGTCTCTCTCTCTCTCTCCCTGTCTCTCTCTCTCTCTCTCTCTCCCTGTCTCTCTCTCTCTCTCTCTCTCTCTCTCTCTCTCTCTCTTACCCTCTCTCCCTCTATATCTCCCTCTCTCTGTTACCCTCTCTCCCTCCCTCTCTTTGTTACCCTCTCTCCCTCTCCATCTCCCCCTCTCTCTCTGTTACCCTCTCTCTCTCCCTCTCTCTCTTACCCTCTCTCCCTCTATATCTCCCTCTCTGTTACCCTCTCTCCCTCCCTCCCTCTCCATCTCCCCCTCTCTCTCTTACCCTCTCTCCCTCTCCATCTCCCCCTCTCTCTGTTACCCTCTCTCCCTCTCCATCTCCCCCTCTCTCTGTTACCCTCTCCATCTCCCCCTCTCTCTGTTACCCTCTCTCCCTCTCCATCTCCCTCTCTCTGTTACCCTCTCTCCCTCTCCATCTCCCTCTCTCTCTTACCCTCTCTCCCTCCCTCTCCATCTCCCTCTCTCTCTTACCCTCTCTATCTCCCTCTCTCTCTTACCCTCTCTCCCTCTCTATCTCCCCCTATCTCTGTTACCCTCTCTCCCTCCCTCTCTTTGTTACCCTCTCTATCTCCCCCTCTCTCTGTTACCCTCTCTATCTCCCTCTCTCTCTTACCCTCTCTCCCTCTATATCTCCCTCTCTGTTACCCTCTCTCCCTCTCTATCTCCCCCTATCTCTGTTACCCTCTCTCCCTCCCTCTCTTTGTTACCCTCTCTATCTCCCCCTATCTCTGTTACCCTCTCTCCCTCTCTACCTCCCGCACTCTCGGTCTTTCACTTTATATATCTCTCTCCCCCTCTCTACCTCCCTCTCTCTGTCTCTTCTTTTTATTTTCTGCTGTGATAGAAGAAAAACCAGTTGAGAGGAGGAGGTTGAAGGTTTGGCTCTGGCTGCTGTGGAGCGCCTGACCCCCAGCAGGCCTCTCTGACAGCCGGGCTCTGTAATGGGAGCCCTGTAACTGCGTTATTAGCTGAAAACACACGGCGGCGTCTTCAAGTGCTCGGGGAGCTTCCTCCCCTCTTCAGCTCTTCTTTCCTCTCAGCCATCAGTCCAAGAGAGGACCCTTTGTGTAAATAATACGCGCTTCGCCGCGCGGTTAACTCGCATCTTTCGTTCCCGTGTGCGTGCGCGTGTGGGCGGAGGGCCCGGGGTCGGGTAAGAGGACGGGCGTGAATTGGCCCGAATCGAAAACAGCGTGCGTCTGCGATCGTCTTCCCCGTTTGTAAGATGGATTATCTCTCCTCGCTGACCGGGTCCTTAAGTGCGTGGGGCAGGGGTGTCGGACTGAAAGGCTACAGCGTCCGCAGGTTTTTGTACTTTCCTTTCAGTCAGCAGCCAATTAAGACCTTGAGGTCCGTTGATACTTTATTTTATTTTTTTACCAGTCAGAGATGAATTACTGGCGCTGAAACGGGCTGAAAAGCAGCAGATGCTGCGGCCCTGCTTAGCGGAGGTCACGCCTCTGGGCATGTTTATTAACCCTCTGCTGGCTCTGCCGGCCCTGTGAGCGCAGGTACCAGCCGGAGGGCATGTGCACGGACATGCGCAAGTTCATCGAAGGCCCCAGCCATTACCTGACGCTGCCCCCAGAGCTGAAGTCCGCCATCCAGGCCATCACCTACATCGCCGAGCAGCTGCAGGCAGAGAAGGACTACGAAGCGGTGAGGTCATCGTGGGGCATGCTGGGAAATGGGTTTTTTTTGGGGTGAAAGTTTTGGATGCTTCTCTGATGCGTGTCTAGCTCTGTTGTACTCACCCCTTTTTTGTCTGCTTCCTGTCATCTGTTCACTTATTCCCCCTCTTTTGTCTTCCTCCCTCTTTCCACCTCTTCCTTTCATCCGACTGCACCTCTCTGCTGTCCTCCCTTCCTCCCGCTCCCACCCTTCTCTCGTTTATCTTTCCCTCTCTTCTTCCTTTTATCTGTCCCTTTCCTCTCCTCCTCCTCCTCCTCCTCCTTTCCTCCCTGCCTTCTCTCCTCTCTGTCTCTTTACTTTTGGGAAGACGGGCGTGCCATATGAGAAGTGCGTTTTTATTATTTTGGGTCTGGGTTATGACCTGGTCAGCTCTCTTACGCGTGAAGGACAGGATGTGGACTGAATTGGTTTGACCAGAATGATGGTCAGAGCGAGATTTAGATTACACGCAGCGCTAATGACAGAGAGACAAGCAGAGTTTTGATGGAAATTGAGTCATCGGTGTTACCATCTGCTCCCTATGGTAGAAATTGAGTTTTAATATTATAATTAAACTTGTTTATTCTTGTGCTTCACAAAGTATGGTATTTTGCTGATGATACATTTAATGAAAATGGGGGATAATGGTTTGAGTTTTAATATTTTGTCACACTTGCAACCCAGCGGTGCATTTGACTGGCTTTCGCAATATGTGATTCTTTGGTAATATTCTGTTTAATAACCAAATAAAGTAAAAAAAACTCTAAACTCTTCCCTCTATTTTTCTCCCTTCTTTTCCCCTCTCTCTTGCCCTTTCCTCAATATCCTCTTTCTCCATCCTTCTCCATACCCTCTTTCTCTCTCTCTCCCTCCCCCTCTCTCTCTCTCTCTCTCTCCCTCCCCCTCTCTCTCTCTCTCTCTCTCTCCAGCTTAGGGAAGACTGGCAATATGTGGCAATGGTGGTAGACCGCCTATTCCTCTGGATATTTGTCGTCTTCACCACCGTGGGCACCCTCGTTATCTTCGCCGACGCCAGCTTCAACACCACCCCCAATGACCCTTTCATGACCCCGTAACCCAGGGCAACCCCACAGAGTTGTTCAGAGTTCTGACCCTTGGCGCACAGTCATGCGCATCACACACGCCGCGCATCGGACTTCTCCGGCCCCGGAACGTGCAGACAGCAGACACGGCAGGGGTGGGCAAGGAGTGCCAAATCTCTTTCTGGATTTCATGCCAACTTCTGCTCTTAACTGCCTAATTGCCCCAATCGTTTATGTGATCTGTCATTTTAGTTAAATGTATCGATAAGGACATGAATCACAGCAGATTACTGTTCTTCTGTCTCTACACCAACAATTTTGCTGTCATCTAATCTACGAGTGAACAAGCCTTGGTGTACAGAGGCAATTAGCTGATCAAGCGAGGGTAATTAACCAACCCTACTGGGCCCAAATTGCTCACCCCTGAGCTAGTGCTAAATTAATTTTATATGTTTTAATTGTGTGGTGTTTGTACTCATGACGAGAATTAGCGTCCTCACAGTGCTAGGAAAACAGGAAGAGACTCTTTTTTTTTTAACTGCACACAGTTCCTCTTAATTTCCTGTGTATATTTCACCCTTGCTGGTGGTGTGTGTTCATATGTCTGTGTGTGTATGTGTGGGACAGAGAGAGAGAGAGAGAGAGAGAGAGAGAGCGCGTGTTTGTGTGTGCATATATTTGTCTGTGTCTGTTATTCTTGTAGGAGTGTGTGTGTGTGTCTGTTTTATTCCTGGATAAGGCCAACAGCTTGTGGAATTTTTACATTTGAAAACCTCGTGTTTGACACCTCACCCAGATCCACACAAGCGTGAGAACACGCGCGCACACACACACATGCATACACACATGCCGCACACACACATACAAGCACACACACCCTGACACCTGTCCTTAAAGCTTGTTATGTTTTTTTAATAAAGATCTGAGGATAAACTTGAAGGCTCGACACCCTCGCATCTGTTCACAGAATGCCAATCAGTCACCGTGTCACACATGCTTCGTGTCCGTCACCCGCCATACCCATATTTATAATGTGCCACATCCCGCTATGCTTTCCCACACTGACTAGGGTCCCAGGAAGAGAGGGATGCTGGGATTGATTGAGTCATGTTTATATCTTCTTTATACCGGCTTTTGTTACATTTATAATGGACCATGTAACTGTCCACTCCTCCCTGTGTCTGGATTGTGCTTTGTGTTCACGTGTATATTTTGAAGGACTTGCTGATTATTTTAACGTTCATAAACCTGCAACATTATGTGAGTGACAGCTCTGAATATTATGAGAGCGAAGCAAAGATGAGAAATGTGTGTGTGTGAGAGAGAGAGAGATGGGGAGAGGGTGACTGCTTCATAATGCACAATACTGTACACTGTCAGAAAGAAATGTCCAAAAATTGTACCTATATGGGTACATGGCAAGTCACTGAGGTAGTACCCTCAAAGGTGCACCCATTGTACCGTGTACCCTTTTAGATTAGTATTCTAAGGTACAAATATGACCCGGTCAGGGAACATTGTAACTTAGAGAACAAAAAACAAACCCCCTACCGTACCCTTTTTTGTTTTTAACAGTGTACAGTGCGGTGCTACCAATTTAGATGCGCATATAGAGTGAGCGCAGATGGGCTTGATTTATGCCGTGCTTATATGAGGAATGAGATGGCTGCAATCGGTGGGGGTGGGCAGGTTTCAGTCCTGTTTGCTCATGTTTACATTAGTGATTTATGTCTGTTCCTGTTTAGACTTTTGTTTTTTGTTCTTGGTTTGGTGACGGTCACAGTTGTGCAATTCTAACGGGCCTGCTCCAGGGAGATACCGTAGGTAGGTAGGCGCCTGTGAATGAAACGATTATTTTGAATACGTATCGTGTTCCTGTCCTTCATTAAAACATAAGTGGAAGTACTTTAATTGAGTACTGTTCCTCCCTGTTTATTGATGATAATGAAACTTCGCCTTGTTTCATTACTGCAGTTGTTAAGTGCGCTCCTTATGGTTCCAGCATTCTGTGTCGCCACTTAGACGGCGCAGGAAGTCCTGGCATGCCGTTGAAGGACAGGAATGGTGATAGAGAAAACAACTGACCAGGAGAGATGGGGGGGGGGATGAGAGGGTGAGGGACGGATAGAGAGCGAGAGAACCGAGTGACCAGGAGAGAGAGAGAGAGGAGGTGGCAATGGTGACGGAGGGAGACTGGGAGACAGAGTGCCGATGGCATTTGAGTCGTACCCAAGAGACAGGATGACCTAATCTAGGGAGCCTGCTGTGTCCCAGTACAGGTTGACCCTCTTACCCCCTGGGACTGATCATCTGAACAGCTCTGCTTTGTTCTCTTCCCAAAAATATCCCCATTGTCATGCGTACCCCCCGCCATCAACCACAACCCCCACCCTGTGAACACCCAACAGGTGCCTGCTGGAGACAGTGGGAAGACTAAACATACCCCCCTCCCCCTGTCAATCTCGCCCATCGGCCAATCAGGAGAGGCCATCTCAGAAAAAACATCCCGCCCACACAAACGACAGGCGCACGCAGGAATACCGCCGCCCGTTGGGAGCGGAAGGTTGGCATAGCTGCGCGGTGCCTGTCGTCAGCTCGGGGGGACTGAGGTGTTTTAGACCCTAGACGGGGCTCGAAACCCTGCCGCTTCGGGACCGCCCGTGGAGACGCCCCCCCCTCGTGCGGCGACGCCCCCCGTTCCGAGGAGCGTGACCCCCCACGGCCTTGCCTTCTCTCTCCCCCCCCGAGGAGGACGATGAGGTTGATGAAGATGGCCGGCGTGCTGTGGACGTTCTGGGCCAGCCTCCTGCTCGCTCGCTCAGGTGAGACTGATTTAACCGGGACGCCCTAAGCGCCTGTATTACCGCTGGAGTTGCGCTCTGGGGTGGAGGATAAAATAACTGCTGCAAATTCTGCAACCACAGGACAGCACAGCAAAAGTGCGCACATTAAAATGCCCAGTGTTTTGTGAACACTAATGGTGTTTATGAGTCCACAAGGGATAACACTATTTGTTTTAAATGTACTCTCTCAGAGATGATTTAACACTAACCATTTAGGTGTGTAAAAGCATTTTGGTAAAAAAAACAAAAAAAACAGCAAGTTT
>CM056393.1:8686888-8696888 GCA_029718625.1 Synaphobranchus kaupii
CAATCTCTCCTTCCCTCTCTGTTTTTCCTCTACCTCTCCTTTGTGGGTCTTTCTGTCCGTCTCTCCCCCCCCTCACCTTTCCCTCCCTCTCCCGAGTCGGCACGCCGGATTCCCATCCCGGTGTTCACTGACATTTTAGTGAGTACAGAGCACACAGCTGGGAATCTCTGTCCGCAGCCAACAGAAAAGCGCAACCCCAACGGTACAGAATGTTCCCACAACGTTCCTTTAGCGTTGTGGCAACATTGCTGTCATTTATTCCTCTGGCAAGCATCCTTATCTAGAGCAAAGTCATCACGGCAAGATGTGACGGCATGACAAATGCGCAGCAAACACTGGGGGGGCGTGTGTGCGTGTGTGCGTGTGTGCGTGTGTGCGTGTGTGCGTGTGTGCGTGTGTGCGTGTGTGCGTGTGTGCGTGTGTGCGTGTGTGCGTGTGTGAGTTGTCAATGTGTGGAACAGTTTGCCAGGCCGTGCAGTATAGGCAGAGGTGTATGAGTCCAGGTTTTCTTTGCAGTGCTGGAAACTCATATTTATTGTATTTGAACAGCACGTTGCAGAGAAACAGGAAGAATGGGAGCGGGAAAGAGGGAGAGACATGCGACAAAGGTTGTGTGGCCGGAATTCGGACCGCCGGCATGTGGACGGTGCCCTTACAGGCTACGCCACAAATTCACCCCAGTCATCATAACGTTCTTATATTCTTGCAGCAACATGGATGCGTCATATCAGTGCGAACGTGGAGGCTAATAGTTAGCGATGCAGTAACAGACACATTGCATCATAACAGATTTAATTCAGACCGCGTAGTCAGGGGCACTGGCACTATAGACTGCCACGGAGAGCTCCTGGGTCTCCTCAGCTTATCAAGGAGCTCCGGTTCAGCAATCTCAGACCTTTTTGGGATAATTACAATGATTGCAGCGTGTAGCTACATAAGGTTTAGCACGAGGCTAATGCTAATGTGATTTTTTTTTTTTTTTGCCATCGCTCCATTTAATCTCTGCAGAACGAGAAGAACGAGCAGATGACAACCAACGTTTTCATGAATCTGGTGAGCACAGGATGTTTGTCTTCATCAACACCGACGCCTTTTTCCAGTTAAATTGACCTGTCACTTTTTATAAGTGCATATTATTTCATCTTTATCGCTCTCATGCACTGTGCCTTTCCTCCTTCGACCCCCTTTCTAGTTTCTAACCGGAGGCTAATTAAAATTCTAACAAGCTTCACTGTTGAGACAGTATTGTATGTACCCAAGGACATAAGCGATATTTTATACATTTACAGACAGTACAACAGCTTTACAAATGATAACAATAAATAAAATAAAAAAATTAACTCCTACCCCTATCCTCTCTCACTCCCCTCTCTCCCTCTCTCTCTCTCCCCTCTCCCACCTCTCCCTCTCTCTCCCCCCTCTTCTCTCTCATTCCTCCCCTCTCTCTGCCCTCTCCTCTCCCCCCTCCCCCCCCTTTCTCTCCCCCTCTCTCTACCTCCTGCCCTCTCTCTCTCTCTCACCCCTCTCCCTCCCCCCTCTCTCTCTCTCACCCCTCTCCCTCCCCCCTCTCTCTCCCCACCCCCCCCTCTACCTCCCCCTCTCTCGATCTCCTGCCCTCTCTCTCTGCAGGCATGGACAGACTATAGGCTTTCCTGGACTCCAGAAGAGTTTGATAACATTACAGTTGTGAGAATCCCGCCAAAAAAGGTGTGGCGTCCTGACGTCTACCTCATAAACAAGTGAGTGTTGAGTAATCTACCTCATCAACAAGTGAGTGTTGAGTAATCTACCCCATCAACAAGTAAGTGTTGAGTAATCTACCCCATCAACAAGTGAGTGTCGAGTAATCTACCCCATCAAGTGAGTGTTGAGTAATCTACCTCATCAACAAGTGAGTGTTGAGTAATCTACCTCATCAACAAGTGAGTGTTGAGTAATCTACCCCATCAACAAGTAAGTGTTGAGTAATCTACCCCATCAACAAGTGAGTGTCGAGTAATCTACCCCATCAAGTGAGTGTTGAGTAATCTACCTCATCAACAAGTGAGTGTTGAGTAATCTACCCCATCAACAAGTGAGTGTTGAGTAATCTACCTCATCAACAAGTGAGTGTTGAGTAATCTACCTCATCAACAAGTGAGTGTTGAGTAATCTACCTCATCAACAAGTGAGTGTTGAGTAATCTACCTCATCAAGTGTGTTGAGTAATCTACCCCATCAACAAGTGAGTGTTGAGTAATCTACCTCATCAACAAGTGAGTGTTGAGTAATCTACCTCATCAACAAGTGAGTGTTGAGTAATCTACCCCATCAACAAGTGAGTGTTGAGTAATCTACCTCATCAACAAGTGAGTGTTGAGTAATCTACCCCATCAACAAGTGAGTGTTGAGTAATCTACCTCATCAACAAGTGAGTGTTGAGTAATCTACCTCATCAAGTGAGTGTTGAGTAATCTACCCCATCAGCAAGTGAGTGTTGAGTAATCTACCCCATCAGCAAGTGGGTGTTGAGTAATCTACCCCATCAAGTGAGTGTTGAGTAATCTACCCCATCAATAAGTGAGTGTTGAGTAATCTACCTCATCAAGTGAGTGTTGAGTAATCTACCTCATCAACAAGTGAGTGTTGAGTAATCTACCTCATCAAGTGAGTGTTGAGTAATCTACCCCATCAACAAGTGAGTGTTGAGTAATCTACCTCATCAAGTGAGTGTTGAGTAATCTACCCCATCAACAAGTGAGTGTTGAGTAATCTACCCCATCAACAAGTGAGTGTTGAGTAATCTACCTCATCAACAAGTGAGTGTTGAGTAATCTACCCCATCAACAAGTGAGTGTTGAGTAATCTATCTCATCAACAAGTGAGTGTTGAGTAATCTACATCATCAACAAGTGAGTGTTGAGTAATCTACCTCATCAACAAGTGAGTGTTGAGTAATCTACCTCATCAACAAGTGAGTGTTGAGTAATCTACCCCATCAACAAGTGAGTGTTGAGTAATCTACCTCATCAACAAGTGAGTGTTGAGTAATCTACCTCATCAACAAGTGAGTGTTGAGTAATCTACCTCATCAACAAGTGAGTGTTGAGTAATCTACCTCATCAACAAGTGAGTGTTGAGCCATCTACCTCATCAACAAGTCAGTGTTGAGCCATCTACCTCATCAACAAGTCAGTGTTGAGCCATCTACCTCATCAACAAGTGAGTGTTGAGTAATCTACCTCATCAACAAGTCAGTGTTGAGCCATCTACCTCATCAACAAGTGCGTTGAGCTATCTACCTCATCAACTAGTCAGTGTTGAGCCATCTAACGCGTCAATAATCGAGCAGTTGAGGCTGTTGGGTGGCTCACGCAAAAACGTCTGTAGGGTCGCCCAGGGAGGGGAGATATAGTCGACTGGAGTTATCGTGTTTCATAACTCAACGGCGACCCCTGCTGGTGGTCGGGTGGCCACGGTCTGCTTACTCGCATCTGCCCGATTGTCTTCCTGTGACTCCCATCTGTGTAAGCTCAGCTTGTGGGCTGTGGAGTGACAGGAAGCAGCGGCCTGACATCACATATTTTGGAGGAGAGCATGCGCTTGCCATGGGGGTGTTATGCGATAGCTGGGGTTGAAACTGGTGAATATGATTGGGCGTTCCAAATTGGGAGAAAAGAGGGATAGGCTGAAAATAACATCTTCAGTCGTCTACCTCAGGTAAAGTGTTCAGGTCCAGTGTGACAATAAACACTTGTACTGAACACATGATAATCCAGGGGTAGGCAACCCTGGTCCTGGAGTGCCGGTGCCGTTTCTGGTTTTTGTTCCATCTGAGCTTGAGCACAAGAGTTTGATGGATGACTAAAAGTCTGAACATAAGTATTCTATATGGTTTAACGCTGAGTGCCTTCAGCCCATGGTCTCCTGCATTCATAACGCCTGATTAATTAAAATTAACCCAGTTATGTAGTTATAGGTTTGGTGGTAGAAAAAATCAGGGCCATTTTAGGCACTCTAGGACCAGGGTTGTCTACCCCTATGTGAAATAGCTTGGGGTGTGGGGCGGAGGTGGAGTTTGGGGGTTTTGCTTCTCAAAGCCAATGTTATTAGCCTGTGTTTCTGTACTGCAGTGATAAGGAGCCGTTTGCATTTCTGTCAGTCATTCAGTGCGTCCGTGTGTCCATCCCGCAGTAATGACGGCCAGTTTGACGTGGCTCTGTACGTGAACGTGCTGGTGTACAACGACGGCACGGTCAATTGGCTGCCACCCGCCATCTACCGCAGCTCCTGCTCCATCGAGGTACCCATAAACCCTGTCCCCCAAATCTTGCCTGTGTTCTCAAGGAACTACTGGAGGAGAGGGGATGCATCTAGCTACCAATGTGCCGTCAATAACTGACTTTTATTTCCAATAAAAAGACTGCAGCAAAAATTACGATTTGTCAGAATCAGTGGAATCAGTGTGTCACTGATTTCCACCCATTCTGGGTTCATGAAGCATCACTCTCCCGTTGTAATGCGATTTAAACCTGTAGATATGGCTGTAATAATGAAAGCAGATCAGCTGATTTAATAACAATACTGAAGTGAATATCATCAGGAATGTGTCATCAGGAACGCCCTTCCATACTATTGAGTATGCTTGTCAAGATCAATGGATAAGATAGCTGTTACATAGGCCACATTTTTCTCTAAATGTAGTTCACTTAAATTCTCCGGATGGTGTACTTATTTCTGGGTTTTCCCTGATAATAGTATGGAGGTTGTCGCATACTAAATAGCATGCAGTAAGCCGTACACAGTATGCTCGTACACGGGACACAGCACACAGTAGGTAGGACTCTGATTCGGACACAGCCCAGATGTGCTAGAGTCCACTCCCCTCCCGTACACAGGGGGCGCCCTTCTCTCAACTGATTATCCAGGTATTGTCACGATCGTGGCGTAAGTCCCCTGTCCCTCCTCCAGGTGGCATACTTCCCCTTCGACTGGCAGAACTGTTCCATGGTGTTCCGCTCCTACACCTACGACTCCTCGGAAGTGGACCTGCAGTACGCGCTGAACTATGAAGGGCAGGAGATCCACGAGATCGTCATCGACAAGAATGCCTTCACCGGTCAGTGGGGGGTGGGGACAGCGCTGCAGCAGCCCTCTTGAACCCCCACCCCCAGCCTCCTTCATTTTAGTTTAGCGTTGTTTAATTTGTGCCGTGATTCAAATATATTTACCATTCAGTCCACCTTTAGTTTAAACCGGGCCGGCCAGCGAAGGATGGGCACACCCTCTCTAGCCAGGTTCCTTCCGAGATTTCTTCCCACTGGGGAGTTTTTTCTCGCCACTGTTGAGTGTTTTTTCTCGTTTTGCTGGTTGGGGTTTTTTGCTCAATTTTCCTTCTGTTTCACTGTGCAGCCTCTTTGTGGCAGTTCTCTGTAAAAAGCGCTATACAAATAAAATTGAATTGAATTGAAATATATACAAGTCAAAGGCAAGATAAAGAATTTGAGAAATGCATATGCAAGTGGTTGTTTAAAAAAAACAAATAGGGCTTAAAGGACACGCATTAAAAATGTTGAATCTTTCTCAAATGTAATTATCCCTCGTTCTACATTAGACCCCAGCCCCATCTGATGTTGGCGTGGTCAGGATTTCATCCCAGATTATGGATTTAATCAAACCTATTGCTCTAGTTGGATGGAAGACTGGACAGTCCTTTTTTAAGCTACACACTTAGCCCCATTGCCTGCAGTGCTAACAGTGATAGCCACAGTGCTAACAGTGCTAACTGCATTGCTAGCTGTGCGCACTGCAGCACTAGCAGTGTTAACTGCAGTGCTAACAGTACTAATTTCAGTTTTGCAGTGTTAACTGCTGTACTAGCCCCATTATCTGCAGCGCTAACGGTGCTAGCAGCTGTGCTAACAGTGCTAACTGCAGTGCTAACGGTGCTAGCTACATTGCTAACAGTCTTTCTCTTCCTGACCTCCCCCGACAGAGAACGGCGAGTGGCAGATCTGTCACATACCGTCCAGGAAGAACGTGCGCGACGACCTGTACGAGGACATCACCTTCTACCTGATAATCGAGAGGAAGCCGCTCTTCTACATCATTAACATTATCGTCCCCTGCATCCTCACCAGTGTCCTGGCTATCTTTGTCTTCTACCTGCCTCCTGGCGCTGGTAAGACACTCAGGAGGCGAGAGTCCAACTAGCCTGGCTAATGTGGACGAGCTCCCCTCATAGTTACTACCCAGGGGGCCGAGCACACGCAACCTCTGTCACAGAGGTGGGCAAAGAGGGCCATATCTGCTTCTCGATTTCGTGACGGCTTCTGGTCTTAATTATTTAAGTAGCCATAACTTTTATGCCATCTGACATTTTAGCTACATTTTCCTGATAAGCACATTGATTGTTGGTGTATACAGTCAATTGGCTCTTTTATCCAGGGTAATCGGTGGGGGAAAAAAAACACTGCTGTAGTTTTGGCAGTGTGGTCATTGCGCATATAAATGCTTTATCCTTGAGAGCTGGCATTAGAAGCTGAGCTATCCAATCACAAGATTAATAAGTTTCAGTACTGTCAGTTGCCCCGGGATACAGGCATCTTGTGCACAAAACAGATTATATATATTTGTGCCAAAACGGCACGTCCTCTGTTCAGAGGATATCTCTGGAAGTGTCGTCTAACACCACAGTCCAGTCAGGATGTTTAATTTTGGAGTGAGCAGGTGTACGCAAACAAATAAATCTATTTAGGTCAGTGCAGTTATAAGCTGAGGTTATATATGCGAGTGCCATTTAGAGAAAATAGGTTTCTATTTATGCAGGTGTAAGTTTGGAGTAGGCTTGTTTGTTAACGCAGGTGTAAGTTTGGTGTAAGCCTGTTTGTTGGCGCAGGTGTAAGTTTGGAGTAAGCCTGTTTGTTGACGCAGGTGTAAGCTTGGAGTAAGCCTGTTTGTTGACACAGGTGTAAGTTTGGAGTAAGCCTGTTTGTTGACGCAGGTGTAAGTTTGGAGTAGGCTTGTTTGTTGACGCAGGTGTAAGTTTGGAGTAAGCCTGTTTGTTGGCGCAGGTGTACGTTTGGAGTAAGCTTGTTTGTTGGCCCATGTGTAAGTTTGGAGTAAGCTTGTTTGTTGGCACGTGTAAGTTTGGAGTAAGCCTGTTTGTTGGTGCAGGTGAGAAGATGACGCTGTCCATCTCCGTCCTCATCGCCCTAACCGTCTTCATGCTGCTGCTGGCGGACAAGGTCCCGGAGACGTCCCTGGGAATCCCCATTATCGTCAATTACGTGATGTTCACCATGATCCTGGTCACCTTCTCTGTCATCCTGAGTGTGGTGGTGCTCAACCTGCACCATCGAACCCCCAGCACCCACCACATGCCCCTGTGGGTCCGCAAGGTGAGCCTGCATGGGTCCCTGTGGGTCCTCAAGGTGAGTCTGCATGGGGCCCCTGCGGGTCTTCAAGGTGAGCCTGCATGGGGCCCCTGTCACCTTGGGGCCCCTGTGGGTCCTCAAGGTGAGCCTGCATGGGGTACCTGTGGGTCCTCAAGGTGAGCCTGCATGGGCCCCTGTGGGTCCTCAAGGTGAGCCTGCATGGGTCCCCTGCTGGTCCTCAAGGTGAGCCTGCATGGGGTACCTGTGGGTCCTCAAGGTGAGCCTGCATGGGCCCCTGCGGGTCCTCAAGGTGAGCCTGCATGGGGCCCCTGCAGGTCCTCAAGGTGAGCCTGCATGGGGCCCCTGCAGGCCCTCAAGTTGAGCCTGCATGGGTCCCCTGCGGGTCCTCAAGGTGAGCCTGCATGGGGTACCTGCGGGTCCTCAAGGTGAGCCTGCATGGGGCCCCTGTGGGTCCTCAAGGTGAGCCTGCATGAGGTACCTGTGGGTCCTCATGGTGAGCCTGCATGGGGTACCTGTGGGTCCTCAAGGTGAGCCTGCATGGGCCCCTGCGGGTCCTCAAGGTGAGCCTGCATGGGGCCCCTGCAGGTCCTCAAGGTGAGCCTGCATGGGGCCCCTGCAGGCCCTCAAGTTGAGCCTGCATGGGTCCCCTGCGGGTCCTCAAGGTGAGCCTGCATGGGGTACCTGCGGGTCCTCAAGGTGAGCCTGCATGGGGCCCCTGTGGGTCCTCAAGGTGAGCCTGCATGAGGTACCTGTGGGTCCTCATGGTGAGCCTGCATGGGGTACCTGTGGGTCCTCAAGGTGAGCCTGCATGGGCCCCTGCGGGTCCTCAAGGTGAGCCTGCATGGGGCCCCTGCAGGTCCTCAAGGTGAGCCTGCATGGGGCCCCTGCGGGTCCTCAAGGTGAGCCTGCATGGGGTACCTGCGGGTCCTCAAGGTGAGCCTGCATGGGGCCCCTGTGGGTCCTCAAGGTGAGCCTGCATGGGGTACCTGTGGGTCCTCAAGGTAAGCCTGCCTGGGCCCCTGTGGGTGCTCAAGCTGAGCCTGCATGGGGGCCCTGCGGGTCCTCAAGGTGAGCCTTCAGAGGATGTAGCTTTGTTCCGGCAAAAGCCAATCCTTCGTCTTCTTGGAGTCTGTAACACCAAACACTCTAGGTGTAATATCAGTCGTTAATTGAAAGGCAAAACCGAGTATTAAAATTATAATTGAAGTCCACTTGCAGGTAGCTGCACAGTAGACAACTCATCATGTTAAGAGGAGTGAGCAACAGCTGTACTAACAGCTAGGGGACTCACAGGGAGATTTGTGTGTCCCTGTGTGTGTGTGTGTGTGTGTGTGTGTGTGTGTGTGTGTGTATGAGTGTATATGAGTGAATGTGTGTGTATGCATGTATGAGTGAATGTGAGTGAATGTGTGTGTATGTGTGTGCGTGCGTGTGTGCATGCAATGTGTGTGCGTGCGTGCGAGCGTGCGTGCGTGCGTATGTGAGTGTGTGTGTGAGTGTGTGTGTGTGTGTGTGTGTGTGTGTGTGTGTGTGTGTGTGTGTGTGTGTGTGTCTGTGGAGTTTAGCTTTGGGTTTTGGCCTTCTTATGCCCAGGTATCCTCCTGAATTCAGCCGTATGTCCTCCTTACTGTCCCCAGGTGTTCATCCACGTGCTCCCGAAGTACCTGGGCATGCAGAGGCCCCACCCTGAGGAGCCCCTGGAGGCGGAGCCTATTGAAGGCACGCCCATGTACAATATGGATGGACGCCGGCCTGGAACAGAGTACTTCACACGAAAAATAAATCCTGAGCTGGTACTGCCCTGGAAAGGCAGGTAATAATAATAATAATAATAATAATATAACATTCATTTAATAACACCCAAGCCATAGATATTAGGTCATCTATGCACCATACATTGAAGTAGGTTTAAGACCAGTTGTAATCATGGCTGTGTGATTTGTGGTCTTAAAGTGATCAAGCAGGACAGTTTAATGTTTAGTTTAGAGGCTGAGATTATGATGCATGAAGCCCCCAGTCACACTGAGACCCGAAAGCATAATGCATAGCCATAACCATTTACCATTCGCAAGCATTTCATTCTTCAGCGCAAGTCTCAATCGGTTTCAGTCGAGTGCCTCCTGTGTCAGGAGAGATGAGTGAGATGGGGAACAGGAGGGGGGTGAAGAGAGAGTCTTCAGTTAAGAGAGGAAATTTCTGCTCTCATCAAAAAATAATTTCCCATTCTTGAATAGGATATATATTTTTTAAATATTCGTTTGTCATAAGTGATGTATTGAGCATTCTGTCAGGGGACCCCTGCATATTTCAGAACCGCACTGACTGATCAGACAAGTGTTACCCAGAGCACACAGTTTTAAAAATATTCGGGGGGCTGCTGAGTGACTCACATAGGTGAAGCTCTGCTTTACACTCACTCTATGGTTGAGAATACAGACCAGAGGTGTAAAATCCAGGGGTCAGAAAGTAAAAGTCCTGCCATGTTTTTCTTCCACCCATGAACTCAGCCAGCTGATTTCACTAATTAGTTATACCTCCTGGCTGAAGGAGTGTGCTAATTAGCAAATCCAGGTGATTGGAACAAAATACTGGGGAGGACTTCTACTTTCTGAACCTGGATTTTA
>CM056393.1:8704388-8742012 GCA_029718625.1 Synaphobranchus kaupii
TGTAAATATACTGGGGGGTTCTCTACAGAAAGGGACAACTAGGCCTGAAACAGAAATTAAACCACACCTCCTGTGAACTCATACCCTTTCAATTTGATTATATATTTAGCAGGTTCTGTGAGCTCTCCAGTTTAGAGAACAAAGACACTTTCAAGGCACCACTAATACTGAAGTTATTTAGCAGTAATTAACTTCTTACATAAGGTATGAATATACCTTCTTTAAGGACGTGCGTGTGTGTGTTTGTGTGTGTGTGTGTGTGTGTGTGTGTGTGTGTGTGCACGCGCACGCGCGTGTGTTTGTGTGTGTGTGTGTGCATATGCAACTGTGAGTCATTGTTGTCAACAATATCACAGGCTGAAACCTATATTAACCATAATATTGTGCGTCGCTTTGGATAAAAGCTTCTGCCAGACGATTGTAATGTAATGCAATAAGAAAAGAATCTGAAAACCTGTAATCATTAACTCTTAATCCTGAGCAGTTTGTTTGTGGAAAGATTAAGTACTTACCTCCCTAACCTCATAAGTTATGTAAAGGGATAACCCTTTTTAAATTAAATTTGTATTAAGTGTCTCAGCCTTTGTATGGCCGGTGTGATGTGGCATTTTCTGAGAGGATCAGGAGATACTATAGGGAAATGTAGTCCTGGGTATTTGCATCGCTGTACTTCCCTTTGCCTCAAAGCCCTCTAATGCCCTCTTGCTAGGAAGAAGAACTGGGTTTTGGCCAGAAAAATAAGCCACAAAATAAAATACAGATATGGAATCTAATTCAGTGCTTTATTTTTCTTAAGAGCTTAGAGGTAATTTTTCATTGGGGTTGAACTTGTAGGTGCAATAATTGGTCTGCTCTATTCCAACTGACGTGACAGACTTCCCCTTTGTCTCTCTGTGGTTTGGCTTATGGGAATTGTCAGGTAACACGCACTTCAGTCAGACACATCCTCACGTACGCATCTCCCCACACTTCCTCACACTCATCAGATCACCATTACCGACTGTGCTGAGAGGGAAATTCCCCCAGAAGCTTCTGCTCTTAGCCGAGGGCGAATAAAAAATTGCCCCGCAGCTGAATGCTAGGGCCTGTAGCTGACATTTTGCCCGCTCTCATTAATTTCTGATTGCGGGTAATAATTGTTTCTACAAATGCAGAACACAATGTCTCTGGTATGTTTGTTTGGCAGGTTTATTTATGGGTGTGTCTCACTTCTCTGGCAGTAGTGCACGGGCGGGACACAGTTGACCGGCATTCTGTCACTACAGACGTCTCTATCAAACAAATGTACGTTCATACTTACATTGAATGCTACACATTCGTACTGCTGTGTACTTCACTGAGGAATGTCATTCATGCACCTTCCTCGAGAAGAAAGCCAAAGTGATCCAACTGGGCATCGAACCAGCTGTATTTATATAACTACTCCAGTTTCTCAACCACGACTGCGCCACTGTAAACCTTAATGGACTGCCATGTTCAGTGCGATATAGGAGTTTAACTCATCTGAGGGCGAATAGACTCCTGCGGTTCCATACCAACAAGACTCAGGTCTTGTAGGAGTTCCTAGATGTATAAGACTTAACTCTGTTTTGATGGGTCCTGACAAAGGTTCTTGTTCAATTCCCGCAAATTCTTCCACTTTTTTAAAAGATGCTTTTAATTAGTGGGATCTATTTTAATAATGTTATGTATATGGATCACACTCCCACGTTGGTAGGTATAGAGGAAATTGAAGTCTTCATGATGAACTGTTATTCTCTACATTGTTACGCCAGAGGGTTTCAGTTGCCCTTAACAAGAATGTTGTTGTTGCCCTGAAGTGCTCCAACCTACATGACTAAATCTAAAAAAAAAAACTTTAATTGTGTGGCCCAGGCATGGTTGTGGCCCTAAAAGACTGCATAGAGTGTCTATGCCAGCAGCCGGCCCTACGTAACACCCAGGACATCTCTGGTGAAATCCTTAAATAAGTTTTATCATTCCACTGACGGCACAGCTGCCATTTTCTATAGTTCTGTATTCTGTGATGTTTTTGATGCCATTAGAGACATGCTATATAATTATTTTAAGTTATCTCAATTGTCAAGAATTTAAAATGGCTTCCTCCTTACATACACACCACACACAATGCACACTGAGGCACATACACAACCATGCACACACACACACACACACACACACACACACACACACACACACACACACACACGCGCACGCATGAACAAATTTCTCAATTGTCAAGAATGTTCATTTTAGTACTTTGGATCTTTTTGTCGATGGTGTTTGACAAAAGCCTCCTCTGTACTAGGGGACAGGTTATTTTCTTTTTGTTTCAAACTTCTCCAGTTTCATATATTTTCAAGATTTGCTTTCATCAGCTTTGCTGTGATCTGTAATGTAGTCAGAAATCACAGGGAGCACACACACAAACACACATGCAGCTAGAGATCTCATTGAGCTGCTAATTAGTATAATCAGATGTGCCAAATTAGGGTTGAAATGAAAACCTACAGGTGCCTATCTCCAGGAACAGGGTTGGGAACCACTGTTGTACATTATATCTTGCATGTTGTGAGGATGTGTACATTATGGCATCTCGTATTATTATCATGGTATAGTATAGTAGGGAAATGAGTGTAAATGCTGGCTCCAGCAGGTAAAGTGCCTGTGCATGAGAACAGGCTGGCCCTGCGGTCACTGAACGCTGCTAGGATGCGGTCACCATGGGAGCAGGCTGGGCTCTGCAGTCATGCAGGATTGACCTCGGTTATATAACTAGCCGTATATGACACAGCTGGTCTCATCCCATCAAGAATAGAGTGGATGTACAGTACCATCCATAATGTTTGGGACAAAGACATATTTTTTGTCTTGATTTGGCTCTGTACTCCACAATTTTAGACTTGTAATCAAACAATTCACATGGGGTTAAAGTTAAGTATATTGGGGATCATTGTCTTGCTGTAGGAGGAACCACCATCCAATGCGTTTGGAGGCATTTGCTTGAAATTGAGCAGATAAGATGTTTTCTATACACTTCAGAATTCATTCTGCTGCTGCTATCGCCAGTTACATCATCAATGAGGACAAGTGAGCCAGTACCAGTGACAGCCATACATGCCCAAACCAACACACCCCTCACAGATGAGGTGGTATGCTTTGGATCTTGGGCAGTTCCTTTTGGCCTCCACACATTGCTCTTGCCATCATGCTGATACAAGTAAATCATGGTCTCATCTGTCCACAAGACCTTTATCCAAAACTCTGCGGGATCTTTAGGTACTTCTGTAACCTGGCCATCCGGTTTGTGTGGCTAACATGTGATTAGCATCTTGCAGTTTAGCCACTGTAGTTACATTACATTACATTACAGGCATTTAGCAGACGCTCTTATCCAGAGCGACGTACACAACTTTTTAAGCATTTTTTTTATTTACATAGTATCCATTTCTACAGCCGGATATATACTGAAGCAATGCAGGTTGGGTACCTTGCTCAAGGGTACAACGGCAGTGTCCTACCTGGGAATCGAAGCTGCAACCTTTCGGTTACAAGCCCAGTTCCTTAACCATTATACTACACTGCCGCCCACTGCCATTCTGTTTGTGAAGTCTTCTGCGGACAGTAGTCACTCACACATCCACGCCTGCCTCTTGAACAGCGTTTGATTACAAATCTAAAATTGTGGAGTACACAGGCAAATCAAGAAAAGATGTCTTTGTCCTGAATATTATGGAGGCCACTGCATGTCAGTCAGGTTTCCCTGGGTCACTGCTGTGGGCAGCTCCTCACAAACATTATACCCACTGGCCAGACCACCAGGTGTCACCAGGGAGACATGCCCCGCTCTTTAATTGGTGCTAACTTCCTCCTGTAGCACACACACACACACACACACACACACACACACACAAACACACACACGCACGTCCTTAAAGAAGGTATATTCATACCTTATGTAAGAAGTTAATTACTGCTAAATAACTTCAGTACTACTATGCGGCCAGTCCTGGGGGGGAATAGTCACAGGATTGTAGGTAAGTGGATCGGAGAACTGCGTGTATTTAAGATCCAAGGCTCATCAGTGACTCGAGAGGTGCCTCAACTGGTGACTCCAAATTGTGGAGAAAAAAAAAAAAAAAAAAGATTTCAACAAAACATTTAAATAGAAAAATGCCGGTCAGCGGAAAAACAATAACAGCCGAATATCACATTTAGGAAACATTTTTTATAAAGTGAGGGATTTAATGCTTGTCATTACATTCAGATAATCTCAGTACTTTTTCTTTTAAAAATGACAGTTGGTACTGTGATATTTTATTCGTTGCGTGATGTTGGCACAGCCCCAGGTGCGTGGAAGCTTTTCAGCTTCTTCAATGGGCACCATAATCACTGCTAATGACAAGCTGCTTTTAAGGAAAGTCACAAAGTGGCATGTTTTATTGCTAACGGTTCAACGACTCCGAAGGGGCTGGGGGCCGTTTAATCCCGGCTTTTCTATTCGCCTGTTCGTTCAAAAACAAGAGGAGCCACATAGAAACTGAGGGGTGTTTGAGCCCTTTTTTTTCCGTTTTTTAAGCAGATTTAGGCTATTTTTCCGCCCTGCTGTTCATTGTGTAATTGCTGGTAGAAAGACAAATGTGCATTTACGAGAAGAGAAACTAGGCTCTCCTTTTGTGGAGGCGACAGCTTGGCCTGATTCTCACTTGGGCGAGATGAATCGCGTAACCAGGAGCGACCGGGCTGGTTGGTGGGAGCATTCTTGAAACGAAATCCCCCCGGTGGTTCCGTGCGTCTGAAAATTCCTTGCGCTCGGGAGAAGTTTACCCAAGATACAATGGGGTCTTTGTTGGCCCAAGTCTGCCCTGGGCCCCTTGCGACAGATCCTCAGCCTGTTATTTAGTGCTGCTTCAGCCCACGATGAGCAGGAGGCCGCTGGAACATCTTGTACATTTTGGGAGGGGGGTGGGGGGCAACTCTACCATCGACATAACATGCCACTCAGGAGGGAGCAGCATCCGTGCAGTACGTGAGGCACAACGTTCAACAGTCTGAAGTGGATGCTGGATCACTTCCTTTCAGTGTGAAGCCAAACGGATTGGCTAAGGCCGGGGTGTCAAACCCCAGTCCTGGATGGGCCACGGTATCTCATCGTTTTTCGGTGTGTTTCAGCCACGGTATCTCATCGTTTTCGGTGTGTTTCAGCCTGAGTGATTAATTTAAGTCATTGAGAGTCCACGCACCTTGGGCCTGATTTACTAAGACCTGTAGCACATGCAAAACTAATAACACAACAATTGATTGGTGCAAAGCAAATACCATGACCAATCATTGGGTCACGTTAATTGGTTTTGCATGTGCTAAAAGGTTTTGCACTCGCTAAAGATCTTAGTAAATTAGGTCCCTTGTGTTCTCAAGGCAATGGGAGCTTGGTCTTCAACTGAATGGGAGTAAGGTGCAAGGTGGTACAAAACCGATGGATTTCCATCTTTGGAAAAGACTGTGCCCTGCAACGCACATGTATTGACACCACTGAGTTTTAACCGAATACAATTCACAGAACAGCAGGGAATTACCACACTCTTTGTTTTCTATCTCACCCTAAATCAGTTGTTTTAGGAGGAGGTGAGTTTCCTGTTAATCATTAACCAGTTACTTTATTAAGAGAACAAGGATGTCCCAGTTAACGCTCCCTAGACAAGGGCGCATTGCTTGCATATTTGCTCTAATGAATCAGGGCATTTAAACCCCAAAATCTAATGTCTGTTAGATTGTTTGATGTCTGCCATACAATGTGACCCAACCAGCTGCTATAGTTCAGTTATATTTCCTGTACTGTTTATTGCCTCATTCAACTGATGCAGGTTCAATGTGAGACTCGGCCACAAGAGCAAATATGTGGACGAGAAAAAGAGGACTTTCGTCTGGATGTAATCAACATCTGCCCTTATATTTGACAAATAAATGTAAATAGGTTTGTTTTTTTCATTATTAGTCATTTAATTGTGAGTCAAAGTTAAGGACAAATATTGATTGAATACAGAACTTTTTAGATACAGTATGATTTTACAGATACATATTTGGTATTCAATACATACCCACATGTAAATGTACACTCAAGATAACCTGCCATTAAGTGCCCAGTCTAGAAGATAGTCTAGCCATCCCTTTATAAAAAGGTTGGGACAGTTGTAAAATGCAAATAAAAGCAGAAAGCAATGATTTGTAAATTCTCCTTTACATATATTTCATTGAAAACAGTACAAAGAAAATATATTTAATGTTTTACCTTATCGACATTATTGATTTTTGTAAATATACGCTAATTCCGAATTTGATGCCTGCAACACGTTCCAAAAAATTTGGGACAGGGGTAAGGTTGTGGAATGTACAAAAAAAACCTTACGCAGGTAAACAGGTGAATAGGTAACAGGTGATGCTATCATGTCTGTGTATAAAAGGAGCATCCACGAAGGCTCGGGTGTTTTACCAGCAAGGATGGGTCATGGTTAGTTACTTTGTGAAAAACTGTGTGAGCGAATAGTCCAACAGTTTAAGAACAACTTTTCTCAATGCACAATTGCAAGGAACTTAGGGATTTCACCATCTACAGTCCATAATATTATTAAAAGATTCAGAGAATCTGGAGACATCTCTGTGCGTAAAGGCTCTGTGCGTAAAGGGCAAGGCCGAAAACCAATATTGAATGCCCATGACCTTTGATCCCCCAGACAGCACTGCATTAATCCCTGGTATACGATAAATAGGCCCAACACCGTAGTATGAAAAACATCCCCATACCATGATTTTTGCGCCACCATGCTTCACTGTCTTCACAGTGTACTGTGGCTTGAATTCAGTATGCGGGGGTCGTCTGACGTACTGTCGACGACCACTAGACCCGAAAAGAACAATTTTATTATCATCAGTCCACAGAATATTACGCTATTTCTCTTTGGGCCAATCGATGTGTTCCTTGGCAAATTTTAACCGATTCTGCACATGCCGTTTTTTCAACAATGTTGCTTTACGGGGGCTTCTTGCTGATAGCTTAGCTTCGATCAAACGTCTTCTGACTGTAACAGCACTTACAGGTAATTTTAGATCATCTTTGATCTTTCTGGAGGTGATGATTGGCTGAATCTTTGCCATTCTGACTATTCTTCGATCCGTTTTAACAGTAGTTGCTTGTTTTATTCCGTGTGTTTCGGGTTTTTGTTGCCATTTTAAAACATTTGAGATCATTTTAGCTGAGCATCCTATAATTTGCTGCACTTCTTTATGCGTTTTCCCCTCTCCAATCAACTTTTTAATCAAATTACGTTGTTCCTCCGAACAATGTTTGGAACGGCCCATTTTACTTCAGAAGGAAATATATTTTATAACAATGTGTGAAACATTTGCTTCCCTTCTTCCTTAATAAAGGACAATTAATGACACCTGTTTTTTCACAGAATGAATGAATTCTCTAATTAAACTCCACACTGCTATTATTTTGAACATGCCCCTTTCAATGAATGAGTCAATTACTCAGAACAAGCAGCGTGCATGTCATGACAGTTGGGTTTGTTGTTTTTCTATTACACTACTACATCTACAAGTAAATTATTTGCCATGCAGAAATATCACTACTACTAATAACAGTGGTTAGTGGTACTGATGTTGTACTGCTATTTTTTTTAACAGAACTGTATATAAAAAAACAAGTGAAATCAATTTTTTCTGGTGAAAAATTACTTTTAAGTGTTCTACGTATAAAATAAATAGCATTTATTTATATTTTTTTTAACTAATTTCCAGTGTAATTTCCAGCTTAATCAACCCCCCCCCCCCCCCCAATTCCTATAGAGATCCATTCAAATGCAGAAAGGTTATAGTATCGCTTGTAAGACCTGAAAATAAGATATCAAGAGTCTTTTCATGTTGGGTCAGACATCAGGAGGTCATGGCATGCAAAGGATATACTACCAAATATTAAACTTTATGTTTATGTTAATTTGTCCAATTACCTTTGGTCCCCTACAATGAAGGGACTATGTATAAAAGGGCAATTACTACACGGTTCACCTGATATGGATGTAAACACCCTCAAATTAAAGCTGAAAGTTTGCAAGTCTGTAGTTTAACCTTGTAGTAACTGTTCCATTTCAAATCCAATGTGTTGGAGAACAGAGCCAAAACAACAAAAAATGTGTCACTGTCCAAATACTTTTGGACTGCATATATCTTGAGAATTGGGACTATATTGTATATATTCAGCTGGAGATTGATATGGCAGAGATTTGGCAGTGATTAAAGCAAGTAAATAATATCCTTCTTTTTTCTCTAAAATAAAATTCTGTAACCCTAATGTAGGCTACCTGTTATTTTTACCTTTGGAATTCCATAAGTCTAACCTTCGGACTGACCTGCGTTTCTTCAACAGGTTTAAAAGCCTAAATAAATGCAAAACAGACATTTCCTCTTTTGGGAAGAGTCGATCACTTCCTGGAAAGAGGGAGAGAATGAGAAGTCTTGCTTTGTTAGCTTCAGTTTTATAACAAAAAAAGGACGATATGTGGTACCAAGGGCAAAAAGTTAGGGAAAACTATTCCATGCTTGGATACAGAGGCACTTGGCAGCCAAGGGTTGACAGTTTATTAGGCAGCTATCATGCAGAGATGGCCTGGGAAAGTGGAACCGCTATGTAAGCGTTTTGTGTGTCTCAGCAAACAGTCACCGCCAGTCCTGAAAGAGCTTTCTCGCACATTTAAAATGAGCAGCGTCGGTTGGCGTCCACTGCATCTCAGTAATAGATGTTCGATATAGTGCGTGACGTAACGATACTACAGTAGTTAAATAGAGCGAGAAAAGAAAGGGGACTGCGCGCGTCCCCTCCCCCCTTCGCTGGGATTTAAAACGCTCGTCCCCGAGGGTTTCTCATTACATATTCAAGGTGCGGCTTTGCCAAACAGGTGAAGCAGATCCGGAGATTCTGCCCTAAATACTTTGTAGAGGAAAATATAACAGAGTAGTTGTTCTGTTATTTATTGGAATTGTAAGGATACTGGACTGTTTTTGTCGTACCCTCCAAGATAAAACCTAAAAAGAAAGGAAATCGAATTATTTGGCGGCAACAGGTGTAGCGAGAGAACTTTGGGATAAAATACTCTTTGTGAAGACCCGTGGCACTAAAGAGGATTTTCTGTTTTAGAAAAAAACTTTTTATTTTTATACATAGCCTATTTAAACATTTTTATAGTTAAGCGCCTTGGTGGTTTAAAAAACCGAATTGATTTTAAAGATGGCCAACTCTGGGCTTCAGCTTTTAGGTTTTGCTCTCTCGCTCATCGGGGTCATTGGACTGATTATCGGCACTATCCTTCCGCAGTGGAAGATGTCGGCTTACATAGGAGACAACATTATCACGGCAGTGGCGATGTACCAAGGGCTATGGATGTCGTGCGCTTTTCAAAGTACCGGACAGATGCAGTGCAAAGTCTACGACTCCATTCTGCAGCTTGACAGTAAGTAGAGTATAAAGCCAAAGCCTGTAGTCTACAATGTCACCATTCGTGTTGTGTCTGTGTGTCCTTTGGTACAGTCCACTTTTAGCTTTGCAATTATTCCAGCATTGTTTGTTCAGGAAAATTATTTAATTGCACTCAGACGCCTGTTGGGGTGAAAACACTTGTTACACTTTTAAAACATGATTTAAATGATTTTGGGCTTCTCTTAACGTTCGTCTAATATTTAGAATTTAGAACCGAGCTAAAAGAGTTACCTTGAAGGAAGTAATGGACATTGTAGTCTCACGTAAAAGTCGACGTTTATTTAAAAAAAAGAAAAAAAAAGCAGGGGCTGGGGTGGACATGGGCCTCTTTGCATTTTGTATTACCTGGCTGGCCTTTGATATGTTGCGTTACCTGTTGCGTCGCTCTCACCGGACTGCGTGGACATTTGAGATGTGGTATTTTGAGGACTAGGCTAATATTGATTCGGGTGTACGTCGCCCTGGGTTGGCAGTATCTTAACTGCCCTCTCTTACCATGTTTACACAAAGCATCCATTTAGTAACGGTTTGATTGTTATTCCTGATCAATTTGCATATCTGAGGAAGAATGGCTGTTGACTGAAGTAATCAGTGCTTTCTCCCTCCTCTCTCTCTCCTCTCTCTCTCCTGCTATGAGAAGGTCTAAAGAATGATTAACATTGTACTTATAACCTATGCATGTCCTGTCATAATATGCCAGCAGTGTAATGACTGGGGTTGTATACCCCAAAGTCCCTGAGGCAGTGCACTGGTCAGGTACTTTCCTTGTACCCTGAACCAAGATGCTTAACTTGAACTGCTGCAGTAAATATCCTGCTATGTCAATGGGTAATGCGTATAAAAAGTCACCCAGGATAAGGTCAGTGTCATTCAACAAAGACCCCAGGAGCACCACATACCTGGAATACTAGAACACAGCGTTTAAGTCCAAGGCCCTAAGGAGGCTGAGTTGGGAATATTTTGTTCATACAACAAAACGCACTCCTTCCATTTTGTCTTCTCCTGCAGTTGCCCAAGACACTCACTGATACACACACATTAAAGTGTGGACTTAAAATATTATTAAATATTAACGTGTAGACTTCTAGCATGTGTAAATGGTTTTTAATAATGTTAACAATTTCATAGTTCATAGTTCAACGGATTTCTGATCCTAACAAACAATGCAATGGGAACTATAAATATGCCTTGTTTGTTTGTCGGATTGCAGTCTCATTTATAACTGTGGTTTGTACTTAACAGAGTTAAGCAAAGTCCAAGTCACACTTTTACATTTACATTTTACATCTGACTATTATCCAGAGCGACTTACTTAGTACACAAAGAAAAAGGCCCAAATTTGTAAATCGCCAACATTCCAAGTAACAATTAATGAGTGTAATGGTCGCGCCATGACACGCCCCATGATGGGTGATCCTTTGTCAGAAGAATGAATATGAGGAGGGGAAGGGGAAGAATGAATATGAGGAGGGGAAGGTAGAATGTTTGACTGTGGCCTGTCGTTTAGGTTCTGTGCCTCAGTTTAAATTATATGGCAACAGCGTTTGCTAATTTTTTTTAACCCCGCAGTAACAAGTAAGGCATATTGAATTATTGCCGTGTAAAAGCACTGCCAGGTGTCAGGCCAAAAGCTAAACTGATGGCCGCCTTTGTGTGTTTCTGTGACTCTGGGAAAACACCTGATGTAATTTTCCCAGAGGTCTTTTTCTCCCCCCTCCCCTGTTGATTTGTGTGTCGAGAGCACGCTACGGTTGCCCAGTTGCCAAGGAAATGATTAGACAGGCTTCCACTGGGCAAGATCCATGCTAGGCCACACCCCCTTGGAGCACTGTGGGCGGTGTAAACCTCAGGGTTGCCAAACGCACGCACCGGAGAACAACGGCGGTGTTTAGTAAGCACACCTGTGATATTTGGGGTCGGGTGTCTGTACGCTTGTCGGAGGGGGAGCTGACTGAAACCAGCTGACCTTGCGTTCAGTCAGCAAGAATCTCAGGTTGTATTCCTGGGCTCCCCCCCCCCCCCCCATCACTGAGCTCAGGTCAGGTCTTTGCAACGTTCAAATGAGGCATCGGTTTGGAATGCAATCTCATTGGAGGAAACGGAATTTCTTTTTTGACTGAGTGGTCTGTTATAAGAAGCACCTGCGTCCATTAGGTCTGAGGCTATAATGCAGGGCTGCAGCATGCTGTTTTTTGTTCCAACCAGTTTACCCTAGTTTTAGTTTTCTGGCGGCTCTATAAACTATGCTGGTTCTCTTCTGGGGCCTGTTCCAGAAAGCAGGATTAAACCCAGAACAGCTCTCTTTACTTCAGTCCATGTTCCACATTTTGGACGGTTCCGGGTTTTACTCAGTGCAGTTATCCAGCTAACTCAGTAATCCTGCTTTCTGGAACAGGCCCCTGTACTTGAGCGCAGCAAAATCTTTAGGATACACTTGCTGTCTGCGGCTGTAATTAAGGGCAGAAGTTGGCACAAAATCCTGAAACGGATCGGCCCTAAAATCCTGAAACGGATCGGCCCTTGTTGTGCACCCCGGCTTTAATGTTTCATTGGACCCCAATGCACGTCACACTGACCATGTTCTTTCCACAGGGCACAGTCCAGAATATCAGGCTGCCAGCCAGCCTGTAGTGCCTTGCGGTCTGTTGCCTACCTCCTGCCAGAGGGGGGTTCAGTAAACAAACCTTGAGTGCAATGTTTACTCTAAACAGTTTGCAGAGTTTTGCAACAACCGTTGAAGTATGTTCGGTGGTCCATTCTGGGGGTGTAACCTCATATGTCTCAATCATATGTAAGAGTTGCACTGTACACAATCACCCTATCAGCTGCCATAATAACGGCGCTCTGCAACAGGACGTTCTGTACTACAACATTTGGGCAACACCAGGGGCCTATTTCACAAAGCAGGATTACGGAGTTGGCTGGATACCTCCCTAATCTGGAACATGGACTGTAAAGTAAAAAGAGCTTTTCCAGATTTTACTCAGTGCAGATATCCAGCTAACTCAGTAATCCTGCTTTGTGAGCCAGGCCCCGGAGTTCAAATGTGTTTTTGGTGGGAGGAGTTTCTTTCATGATGTCACTAAGGCTGCAGCTTACATTTATTTAAATTTGAAAGGACCATGACTTTTGCAGTGTGGATCCAGGTTAAACTCCTTCAGAACCAGGACTGCAGAATTAGACAATTTTCCTTGGCAACAGTTGTACACCTGCTTTAAAAATGTGTATTTTTTTGTGCTGAATTCCCAGCCTCTTTCCTGGACTTGCATTCTACTGCGGGACCCTTGGTTGGGGATGTATTGCGTGTGTCCGTGTGGCATTTTTTTGGGGGATTTTTATGCCTGGCAGGCTGCTTTCGGTGGGTGACTTGGAGGCTAATGATTCTTTTTTAAATTTTTTAAATTTTTTTGTCTTTTTTGCTATGGATAGTCGGCACTGGCACAGGCAATTTTCAGTACCACATGGGACTTATCTCTGCGCTGCAATAAGCCCTTAGCAGCATGTGCCACCCAGCCTGTTAATATTATCCATTTTAGAAACGTTGTTTGTCCTCAAAACCAATCGATGACTCCACAAATAGCTCATAGCTTGTTTCACCTATGTCCTTTTCACAAGCTATTTGTAGTGTTTGGCTGTGATTTAAAAATGCCAAACTGTATCCAATAAAATGTTCTGACAATTATTTTGGAGTGCAGCCAATCTTTCTTCATAGAACATTAATATTATCTATAAACACTGTAGAAGTTCAGCAAAGGTACCCTGGAGGGTATTTCGCAAAGCAGGATTACTGAGTTAGCTTGATAACTGCACTGAGTAAAACCCAGAACCCTCTCAAATCTGGAACGTGGACTGAAGTAAAAAGAGTAGTTCCGGCCAGGTTATACTCTAACTCAGTAATCCTGCTTTGTGAAATACCCCCCTGGTTGCAGATATGACTGCAGTTCTCCTGCAATACTCCCATGGTAGTATGCTGCTGCTTCACCGCTAACCCACGCGACTGCCCTACTTACAAAACCAGGTATGGAAAATGTCATTCTGTACAATAAGGGTTAGGCTCCTAGCTGCCTGGATTGAGCCTTAGGAGATGACGGTGACAAGTGCTTGGAAATATTCGTAATTTAATTGATTCCGGTTCTAATTACCATTGTGCAGTTCCCATGCCATGTGTGGAATACTTTCCATCAGGCAATCATTCACATCAATCATTCATACTCATATGAGGTGTGTGTCTGTGTCTGTGTCTGTGTCTGTGTCTGTGTCTGTGTCTGTGTCTGTGTCTGTGTCTGTGTCTGTGTCTGTGTGAGCATGAGGCTGATATGTGAGTGTGACGATTGCGAGGGTGTGTGTATCTGTGAGTGAAGCGAGAGTGTGGTTAGGTGTGTTGGTGTGACTGAATGAGAGGGTTTGTGTGTCTGAGTGAGCAATTAAGGCTGGTGGTGGGTTGGTAGGTTTGAGAGAGAGAGAGAGTGTGTGTGTGTGTGTGTGTGTGTGTGTGTGTGTGTGTGTGTGTGTGTGTGTGTGTGAGGCTGGTGTGTGGGTAGCTTTGTTTTTTAAATCATTTATCTCATTTTAACAGGTAGTTTACTTGAGATCAAGATGTCTTTTAAAAGCGAGACCTGCAAGCAAATAAAAACATGTATAAAATTTTTGAGAAACGGTACAATTCAGTCACACATTAACAATCGGCAGTCAAACGGCATACAAGGATAACGTGGTTCTCCCTGAGTGAGAATGGGGGTTCTCCCTGAGTGAGAATGGGGGCTGTGAGTAGGGTTTGGGGAGGGATTCCACAATGGGAACTCAAGTCTGTGTTTAGGACTCAAAGGTTGTGGGTTCGAATTCCAGTTACCTCTGCCAATGTGCCTTTCGAACAAGGTTCAAAATGAACACAAAGCTCCCGTCGTTAACGCTAGCCCTGGCCTGCACGTTTCTGAAGACCGCGGTCGTAACGCCTCCGCCTGATATTGCAGCGCCTTCGTCCCGCGGGATACCTGCAGTGTGCCGCCCCTGTCGTGCACATGCCACGATAAGCGTGCTGGCGGCGGCCTGTTAGAACGGCGTGCCAGTGTTTGTGTTGCTTATCTGAGCTCCTGATAAAGCAAAATAAAACAATTGACGTTTATCTCCGTGTAAATATTACTTACAAGCCTGAGAACTGATTAAAATAAATAAATAAATAATACATTTTTTTTATAGTTTTAAACATCACTTCTCAGATAAGTAGTTCATTTTAACCTTGCTGTTGATGTATATCAGGAAGCTTACATTGTGTGAGTCTACACAGATAATAAACATTTGTATATTGGACCCACGGTAAGTCTTTGGACACATCAAGTATTTATCAGTTAATGGTGCGAAAAGGAAATAAAGGCCGCCTGCTTAGTGTGTGCACGGTGCATTGCACTGAACTACGTTTGTCAAATATTTGCATGTTAAATATTGAAATTTGAGTGCAGGTGCGTAGGAAGTGAGCTCCATCAGATTGTCATGAATTAAAATGACGGCAAAAGATCAAACTAATGCAATGCTATTAATTGAAATATCAAGTAATGCATGCAGGGATGGTGGTGGTCATTTTGAATGAGGCAGTTTTAGCGATTAGTCCAGCCAATCGGGCGCCAGTGTAGGCTCCAGCATCTGCTCCAGCGGTTACCCAGCCACGCTGAAGATGGCAGCGTCTTTGTGCCCGCTGATGGATGGGCTTTAGCGGTGCCAGGCCCATTGTGTCCGTCCGCCCGTGAAGCATGGCGGATTGCCGCGGCAACGGTAGCAGGACCCGCGTGCATGTGACTGCCTTTTTCCCCCAGTTAGGAGGCAGGAACCCGTCACACCCACTGCAGCGCTGGGAAATACGATTCCAAACCTCCCCACAACCAACTCCCAGCTCGCTTACTTACACGGTCGGACCAGTAGTTCCAGTTAACAATGGTGTGTAGTGTGGGGGGGAGGGGGGAGGGGAGCCTGCCACAAAGGCTCTTTGGAAAGCTTCCGGTTCAGACCAGTTTGGACCGCCTCTCACCTGACTTGAACGTTGAGTGGGAGCAGGCATGACCACTGAAGTGGTTAGAGGAATTTGGGTGGTGGGGACAGGGGTGAGAGAACAGACCCTTTTTTTTTGCCATTCACGGTCAAAGAGCTTTTTGTGTTTGCATGCTACAGGAGAGTGGAGAGGAGTCATTATCTCCTGCTCCTTTCACCTCCTCCTTTCGCCTCCTCCTCCTCCTTCTTTGGGCTGTAGGGCTTTTGTGAGTACAGGAACATACTGGCACAGACTGGTTCCTCAGTGCCCCTGTGCTTCCCCCGGTCAGAGATTCCGCCTTTATGGGGAGGCGGGGCTGGGGGGGGGGGGGGGGGGGTGTGTGAGTAGGGGGGGGTGTGAGTAATTGAATTCACTGCACTGCACTTTCGGTGACTCCTTTTTCACAAAAGAACAGATGAAGCCGTGCTTTTCATTCCAGGAACCGCGGTATAAAATATCCTGACAGATTTAACCAAAGGCCTGTCATCATGTCCGCTAGGCGTAGTCGGTAAATTCCTGGTTCGGTTGGTAAATAAGGTAAATCTACGCGCTTTGAAAGGCTTCTGTTGGCCTGACGAATGGTCATGATTTACATGCTGTTTGCGCAGGTCTTATTTGCCGTTGTGAGGCCTACAGTTTTAAGGTTTTTCCCGTGGGTTGGTGAATCTAAGGCTCCACTCGTCCTGTACGGTTTACGGAGTGCACCCCTCCGTGGTCTTGGTGTACATGTCTCTGATTTCTGTTACAGACCTGGGCGCCTGTCCCAAATTAAAGATTTTATGTGTGCCTCTGGTTTTTGAGGGTTTGTGCATGCGTGTACGCGTGAGCCTCTGGTTTTTGAGGGTTTGTGCATGCGTGTACACGTGAGCCTCTGGTTTTTGAGGGTCTGTGCATGCGTGTACGCGTGAGCCTCTGGTTTTTGAGGGTCTGTGCATGCGTGTACGTGTGAGCCTCTGGTTTTTGAGGGTCTGTGCATGCGTGTACGTGTGAGCCTCTGGTTTTTGAGGGTCTGTGCATGCGTGTACGCGTGAGCCTCTGGTTTTTGAGGGTCTGCATGCGTGTACGTGTGAGCCTCTGGTTATTGAGGGTTTCTGCATGCGTGTACGCGTGAGCCTCTGGTTTTTGAGGGTTTGTGCATGCGTGTATGCGTGAGCCTCTGGTTATTGAGGGTCTGTGCATGCGTGTACGTGTGAGCCTCTGGTTATTGAGGGTCTGTGCATGCGTGTACGTGTGAGCCTCTGGTTATTGAGGGTCTGTGCATGCGTGTACGTGTGAGCCTCTGGTTATTGAGGGTTTCTGCATGCGTGTACGCGTGAGCCTCTGGTTTTTGAGGGTCTGTGCATGCGTGTACGCGTGAGCCTCTGGTTATTGAGGGTTTCTGCATGCGTGTACGTGTGAGCCTCTGGTTTTTGAGGGTCTGTGCATGCGTGTACGTGTGAGCCTCTGGTTTTTGAGGGTCTGTGCATGCGTGTACGCGTGAGCCTCTGGTTATTGAGGGTCTGTGCATGCGTGTACGTGTGAGCCTCTGGTTTTTGAGGGTTTGTGCATGCGTGTACGCGTGAGCCTCTGGTTATTGAGGGTCTGTGCATGCGTGTACGTGTGAGCCTCTGGTTTTTGAGGGTTTCTGCATGCGTGTACGCGTGAGCCTCTGGTTTTTGAGGGTTTGTGCATGCGTGTATGCGTGAGCCTCTGGTTATTGAGGGTTTCTGCATGCGTGTACGTGTGAGCCTCTGGTTTTTGAGGGTCTGTGCATGCGTGTACGTGTGAGCCTCTGGTTATTGAGGGTTTCTGCATGCGTGTACGCGTGAGCCTCTGGTTTTTGAGGGTTTGTGCATGCGTGTATGCGTGAGCCTCTGGTTATTGAGGGTTTCTGCATGCGTGTACGTGTGAGCCTCTGGTTTTTGAGGGTCTGTGCATGCGTGTACGTGTGAGCCTCTGGTTTTTGAGGGTTTGTGCATGCGTGTACGCGTGAGCCTCTGGTTTTTGAGGGTTTGTGCATGCGTGTATGCGTGAGCCTCTGGTTATTGAGGGTTTCTGCATGCGTGTACGTGTGAGCCTCTGGTTTTTGAGGGTCTGTGCATGCGTGTACGTGTGAGCCTCTGGTTTTTGAGGGTCTGTGCATGCGTGTACGCGTGAGCCTCTGGTCTGCGTGTGCATCTCCGCGCAGACGAATGCATCAGGGAGACTTTTGTATGATTGACAGATGTCGAAACATCAAGCAAAACGGTGTTGAACTAAACCCTTTTTATCCTCGCTCTCTCTCTCTCGCTCGCCCCCCCCCCCCCCCCCCCCCCCCCCAGGTGCTCTCCAGGCGACCCGGGCTCTAATGATCGTGGGCATCATCGTGTCGGTGGCGGGGCTGGGCGTGGCCTGCATGGGCATGAAGTGCACCAACTGCGGGGGAGACGACAAAGTGCGCAAGTCTCGCATCGCCCTGACGGGGGGCATCATCCTGCTGGTGGGGGGTGAGTTTGGGCTGCTTGTTCTGCTGCAGGAGGGGGGGGGGGGCGAGCGGGCTGCTTCTATCTCTTGTTTATGATTTTGTTATATACTTTATGGTTGTCTGAATCTTTAAAAAAAAAAAAAACGGAAAAACAAAACTGGAAAAACTGATGTTGAAAAGGACTTTGGAGTTCATCCTGGGTGCACAGACCTGAGATTAACTGTCACTTCCTGACAAATGCCTGTTAATAAACCGTAGAGGGAAAGATTGTACAGCATTGGCATTGGCTGTGGCTGAGGCTGTGTGTTATGCCAGTCCTCTGAAAAATGGCAGCCCTTTTTTCATTTATTTATTTATTTTAAACGGTGGTTAATCTCGTTCCTCCCGTCTTCCTCTTCCTCAGCTCTGTGTGCGGTAGTGGCGTGCTCCTGGTTTGCCCACGATGTCATCAGAGCCTTCTACAACCCCTTCACCCCCGTCAACACCAAGTAAGTTTGCCTGTAAAAGAGTCTGTGAGCGTCTCTCAAGTGCTAACTAAGCCCCTGCACCGCCTTCACCCCCCCCCCCCCCCCCCCCCCCCCCCCCCCCCCCGAATATCTGTATATTATAATGCGATGAGCACACTTCCTGTGAGCGAGCTTGCCAGAGAATTCCTTCGAGAGACAACCGATTATGATTTTGTTGTTTATTTGGGTCCACCAAGAAATATAGCTCCTTAAGAATTCCATTTTTTTCCCCAACAATGTATCAACTACAATGTAAACAAAATGGAGTGATTGTACAGTATAAACACTCTTGGAATGCATCTTGGGAAATCAGAATGCGTGGTCGGAACTAATTATTGTGTAATACAATACAATTCATGCTTTTTCTGTAAGTGAGCTTGTTGGAAAATTCCTTGGATGGCAGAGGAAATTGAGGCCGTGACCGAATATGATCCCTTCACCAACTCTGAGGGCGCATATTTGAGTCAACTTCGTTTTTGAGTGGGCGACTTTTTCTCACAAATCGGGGGGCATTTAAAATCCTCGGATGAACCCCCTATTTCATCCCCGGGGGTTTTGTTGAGGGGATTCGGGTGCACATTCATCCGACAATTTCCAGAAGTAAACCGGAAGTGAAAACTACTTCTCACCCCTCTCCCCTCCGCAGGTTTGAGTTTGGGGCGGCCATCTTCATCGCCTGGGCCGGCTCGTTCCTGGACGTCCTGGGAGGCGCTATGCTGGCAGCCTCCTGCCCCAGGAGCAAGCAGGTGTCCAAATACCCTCCCGTGGCTAGCAACCGACCTCCCAGCAGCACAAAGGAGTACGTCTGAGTGCGCCCCCTGCTGGTCTTCCCATTCGTCCGCACGCTGACGGAAGAACACCGCCTTCACGAGCGGGGTTAACTCTGACGCCGTTTGTCCCGCCTCCGGTATTTTTAAAAAAAAGTTTGTGTCCGTGTTTTTGATCCAGTGTATGCTGTCCCGTCTCTCTTCCATGAAGGCATTTATTTTATTATTTTATTTTTTGGTTTTCGTGTGATAATCAACACTGGTCTTGATTTCATTTTGGGGCGAGTGTTCCTCCTGAAGACGACATTTTATGCCCTGATAGAGCGTGCTTCTCATCTTCCAGAATACTCTATGCGTAATGTAACTGTTCTCCCTCGTTCACTCTGCTTTGGTTGTCTCTCCAGGTCGATCTTCCTTTTCTCTCATACTCCTCCTCTCTACCTCTTCTTTCTTCAGTTCACCCCTCCATCCCTCCCTAATTATGTGTGATGTCTGCTCTACTCCTGTCATAGGACACGGCACACACATTCTCCATTAATAATTAAATCTTTTTGCTGTTTGCATCATGGTTACAATGTTATGACATCACCTACTAATTGGAGAAATCTCTCCCTCTTAGTTTGGGCTCTTAAATGTTGGGCCCTTGCTGGGGAGGGCAGCTCCTGATCTCAGGTTGAAGTACATTACTCGCCAGTGTGCCTCTCCTGGTGCACTCCTGACTCAGCTGTTTTGAAGGGGTGTGTGACCAAAACACAGGTGTGCCCAGTGTTTACTGGAATTTACAGTAAAGATCTCCACAGGCATCTATCACACTGTTTTCAGCCCAAAAACATTAACATAATCGTTTGGCTTCTTGCCAGAGAAACACTAATTTCAATACTCACCCAGCTGGAGAGAAACTTCATAGTTTGTGATTATCAATAATGATATTTTTAAACCGAAGGTAATTTTCCATTCAAACGACTGTGCTTTTAGAAGTGATTTTATTTAAACACCCCCCCCCCCCCCCCCAAATAATATGTAATCAACATTATATTCATCAAGTGGATGTTTCCATTTCCGGCATTCCAACATGCCATAGAAGGTAACTGAAGTGGGTACAGCTTCTGAGTGTGTGCCCTTGTCCACCGTATAGGTCACGGGTCAGTGTTGATCCAATGAGAGTAATGTTCTCTCAGTCTAGTTGCACAATCCTTGGTCACACTTTTCCCTTTGCCCACTTCAGTAGACCTTTGTTCTTGTACACACATTGTGCCTTTGTCCTGTATTTCACTTATTGGAAAGCCTATCTGAGCTTTTAAAAATTATTTAAAAAGATAAATACTGGAACACAGTTATTTCTGCTTCTTACCCCATTTTTAAACATTTTGTACCATAATGGCTGAAGAGCTAAGCTGGGGGAGTTTAATGCAAAAGTTAAAATGGCACAGCACGTGTCAGTAGAGCACCATTTTTTGTTGACTTTTATTTGCAAAAATGTTTTGATAATAAAACGATGAAATGCCATATTTGCTTGAAACTGTTTTGTTTGTGATATTTCAAGGGAGCCTTGTATGTGATATTAAATTCACAACATGATTATGAAGGTCAGTGTGTAAGCGAGTCATTTTTTCCACTCCCAAAAATGGACACGTCAATGAAAACGAATGAAATTTTAAGAAATTATTTCGTAACTATTCGAATACAACAACGCAGTCATTACATAAGGTAACATTGTGGACTGTTAAGCGACTTCAAATTCCTAAGAATTTGCTGCCATCTATTGATTGGTTTCAAAATGACACCGGTCACAACAACGGAGGAACTGCATACTTTGAGGAGACGAGACTTTCCACCAACTGAAAAATGGTGATGTCAAAGTAACACATTACAAAGATATGTTCTCCATTCATTGCAACATTTCACTCTACAGTCCATGCAGTATTGCTTTCAAAATAAACCATTTATGTAGCCTATGTAGCACAATAAACAATTGCATATTAAAACTTAGTATATTTTATTCAAAAGTTTACTAGCTAATATCTTCGAACATCGTTATTAAATTAGAATAGTATTTTAAACAATACAGCTCTGATGTACGTGCAGTTGGAGACGCCGTCACGTGTTAGCAGTGCGTTCTCTAAATCGAACTGTTAAAATGTCGCGACAGTAATGTTACTTCCGCTTAATAGAAAGATTAGTACACATTGGTTTGTGTTCGCCCGAGTAGGGCTGCCAGACCAGGGGACTTACCGCTAAATGTAGGGGGTATTAAAATCATTGAAGTTTTACAGTAAAGGCGTAGGCTATTTGAGTCAATTATGGGGAATTTTAAAAGGAGACAAACCATGATAAATGAGTCAATTGAAGACGGGGAGGTTTGAGGATATTGTTAAAGGGAATTAATCCAAGCATCTGGGATCATTGTCGCCGATGCCTCATTTAAGAAAAGACTTCGTAGATGATGCGGTTTGGGCCGGCAGAAAGTCGTTGGCTGCTTAGGCAACAGGTGCGAGGTTGAGGAAAACGGCAAATTGACCGTTATTGTTCAGGATGTCGTCCACGTCGTCTTCTATGACCACTGTAAAAAAAAAAAGATATAAGGATTAGGCATATAGGCCTAGTTCACGTAGTTAATTAAAAGTCGTTCAGCGTATGATTAGGCTTCTGTTAATTTGGCGTGACTAGCCTATGTGCTCTCTATAGCCTACCGTTACAACCACAAAATAGGCTAATTGAACATTCATAAATTAATCAATAGCTACGATGGACATAGGCTATAGCGATTAATTAAATAGCGGGTAGGCCCTAGCTACATATCTCCTGAACCTCTAATGTTGAGAGCGCATATAGTTGCACAAAGCATGCACGTAGCATTCTTCTGTTCCATGTGATCTTTGGCCTATAGGCTACTCTATTTTTGACCCACTGCCGCACTCACCTTTCTTTGAGCGTCCGATTTGTCCCAGTTTTGGAGCCCGCCGTACAATCCTCGTCTGTGGAGAGTCGAAGCTGAGCTCGCTACCTAATCTATTTCCCATGGCCTGAGCGTGGACAGGAGCGGACTGTGCGCTTGCTGACGGGAGAAGATTGGCCATGCCTGACATTCCGTATATCTCCGGTTCTGGTCGTGTGTTCACCGAATGTTCCTTCGCTTTGCCTTCTCTCCAAACGGTTTCTCCCCGTTCACAATGCGTCTGTAGCTACTTCCGCAACAGTAGGCTACCCCTTGACTTCCACTGGCCAAAGGTAGAGGGAATTTTTTTTTCTCCGACGACCTAAGGTATCGAAGAAAGGAAGACATAGTTGAAAATTAAGAATGCGATGACTTGTTAATAATGAATACCCTAACGTATATGTAAATATTTGGCCCTAACCGCCCCATAACAAGCAGGTAACCAGGAAAAGACAGATCAATCATCATAGACTACTTCGTTTGTCATTGCCGATTCATCCTGGTATCATATACCTTCCATAGCCTATATCAACCCTACACGAGTTAGCACAATTATTATTATTAAAAGCACGGTTAGTCAGATCTACCTAGATATAGGCCTATATGTTTTAATGTGTCGCCATTATTAGTCCCAGGACAATAACTTTCGATGGCTCCGGTGTCTAGCTATAGAATAACATCTTAAATAATCTGGCTCAAGGTGCGTTTTACGCAGACCGCCAATCTCACCTTGATTTTTTTATTTCATAATTTTATTTTGTGTGTCGATGTCTATAGGCAACATTTTGTTTCTGACCTGTTAGATAATCTGTCCTCTTCAGCAAAGGTGGTCTGCTCAATGGTCCGTCTTGTTATCGGCGATAGCCTATTCTCTATTTTGATGTGGCACTTCAGTTACAGGAAGTCCCGACCTCTTAAATAATGAGCGCCTGGTGAAATCACGACTTGGGGATTTCCCCACTCGCGTTTACTGCATGCGTCAGAACGCAGGAGTGTACTTTGAAAACTTTTCTGAAACATTCTCAACTGCAGTTGTGGTAGGTTGTAGGAGAAATCTCCCCTCGTCACACTCGGGTGTCTTGAACACATTTTAACTTCCTGCTATCTTTCAACATGGTGAGAATAAGTAAACAGATTGGATGTTTAATGTTTAAAGCTAGACTGGGATACCCAAATCTATAACTGATTGTTTAGTTTATTGATTGATTAATGTCACAGACTGGCCAGAGATTTTGATTGGAAGAGTATTGATTGGAATAAACTTAAGTCACTGTCGTGACTCATGTTTGTGGAACCAGCTTGAGATGATTCAATTCAATTCAATTTTATTTATATAGCGCTTTTCACAGACGACTGTCACAAAGACGCTTTACAGAACAGAAAGGGGAGGAAAGGGGAAATAGGAAATGCCAGCTCTAAGCCCCCAGATAGCAGACGTAAAAACTCTCTAGTAGGGAGAGAAAACCTTCATACAGTGGCGAGAAAAAACTCCCCGATGGGAAGAAATCTCGAGAGGAACCCAGCTATTGGGGGGATGCCCATCCTCCACTGGCCTATGGGTTGATTATTTCATAGGGAGGTATGATGATGCATGCTTTGCGACTTGCCACATTATTCTGCTATGAAGTATCCATTTTAAAATGGGTAGACTGTGGTCAGAAAGGGATGCACGTGGCAAACAATGCTTATGTATGCTGTGGCATTCAAATGATGCTAAATTAGTATTAAGGGCCCCAATGTGTGCCAAGAAACATTCCCTACACCACCACCACCAGCCTGCACCATTGACACAAGGCAGGATGCTTCCATGGATTCATGCGGTTTACGCCAAATACTGACCCAACCACGTGCATCTTTGCAGCAGCAATCGAGGTTTGTCAGACCAGGGGGTACTACAAAGCAGGATTACTGACTTAGCTGGATAACTGCACTGAGTAAGAGAAGCAGGATTACTGGAGTTAGCTGGATAACTGCACTGAGTAAAACCCAGAATCCTCCAAAATCAGGAAAATGGACTGAAGTAAAAAAAAAAGTGCTGTTCCGGGTTTTACTCAGTGCAGTTATCCAGCTAAACTCAGTAATCCTGCTTTGTAGTACACCCCCCCCGGCGACATTTTTCCCATTTTCAATTGTCCAGTTTTGGTGATCACGTGCCCACTGTAGCATCATCTTCCTGTTCTTAGCTGACAGGAGCAGGTGTACCTAATAAAGTGGTCATTGAGTGTATATTAACCCTTCAAAGAGCACACTAAGAAATACATATTGGGATTTTTCTTTGTTGTTAAAAATGAGTCTGATCACAGCCCACTCAACAGTCTTATTTCCACCTCATCAACCAATCAGGTGTAAGTTACACAAGTCAACCTCTCAAACGCCTCCTATCTTCACCATCCCCCTTTCATTTATCTTCTCTGCCCCATCGGTACCTCCCTCTTCTCTTCCTTCACTTCACCCCTCCCTCCATCCCTCCATCCCTCTCATTTTGTGTCTCCTCCACTCCTGTCATAGACACGGCACACAGATTTTCCACTAATAATTAAATCTTTTTGCTGTTGGCATCATGGTTGCAATGTGATGACATCACCTCCTAATTGGAGAAATCTCTCCCTCTCAGTTTGGGTTTTTAAATGCTGGGCCCTTGCTGGGGAGGGCAGCTCCTGATCTCAGGTTGGAGTAAGAGAGGGTGAGTCACTCACCAGTGCACTCCTGACTCAGGTGTGTGACCAAAACACAGGTGTGCCCAGTGTTTACTGGAATTTACAGTACACAGAGCTCTGCCCGGCGCAGGCATCTTTCAGACTGGGTGGACTCGTTTTGAGCACGTCGGGCGATCCCACATCACGTAGCGGGCCAAGGGAGGAGCTCGCCGCTGGAATACAGGATAAACCTTAGAGTATACAATATGTCGAGACCACGAGGCCAAGAGAAACCTAAGGGGAATACACCCGAACCAGGACATTTTACATTTTGCGCTCGTCTCACATGCAAAGTTGTGTCGTTAGAGTCACATGTACGACGAGGATGGCACAGAAAGTGACGGCTACGTCAGAGCCTTACGAGTATGTAATGTGAAATTAACACAAGCCACCAGCCAAATGCTGGAAAAATTTCAATTGTGGCTGGTAAGATTTTTACTCTAGCAGCCCCTTTAGCCAGTAACCAATCAGGTTGTGCTATATTGTAAAAGGTAATGTGGCTGGTAAAATGTTGAAAATGGCTGGTGATTTTTAGAATCCACAAGCCTCTCTGGCCAGTGGGTGAAAAAGTTAATTTCATACCCTGGTTGCCAACTAACACGCAAAAATAAGATGTAGACCAGAATAAAATTAATATCTTTGTGTGGTAAGAAAAAAATATTTGACCACGGAAAAACAATCATTTTTAAATTTTAAAGTTTTTTTTTTTTTGCTGTCAAAAATGAATGGAGCCCAATGGGGAAACTGGCTTTTTGAGCACAAATTATAGATATCAGCTGAGGGTGACATTATAGGCCTATCCGTTGAGAGCCGAAAGCTTGCCTCTTGATATAAATGGGCGCCCTAATCGGCAGAGTGCATCATAAGCAATTCAATTCAATAGAACTTTATTTATCCCACATGGGGCAATTTAAGAGCAAAAAACATGCTGGTGCACAAGACAGCAAGACAGCGTTCCAGTACTGGCAGACACATCAGTACAGACAGCAGACGACAGACAACATAAGACATAAATATAAAAACACAGGTTTGAAAGTGCAAACTGCTCTTAACAAGGGGACTGGGCGGTGTTCATTTAAGTCTGATTGCTTCTGGAACAAATATGTTTTTCCTCCTATTCGTTTTACAGTGGGGTACCAGAAAGTGTCTCCCTGATGGGAGCAGGGTGGAGGATGTTGGAATCGTCATTTAGAATTGCAGTGGCTTTCCTGAGTGCTTGTTGGGAGTGGGACTCACAGATATTTCTTTGGGAAGTGCCGATGATCTTGGAACTGATGTTCACAAAGCTTATCTGTCCATTTTTGTCCTTATGCATGAGGGACTTGAACCAGCTGGTAAAAGAGAATGTTAAAATACTTTTGATAAAAAGAGAGTAAAAAGTTCTTAAAATCTTGAGTCGCCGAATCATACCCTTCCTCAGCAGGGATGCTACCCACCTGGTTGAAGTGCTGGTCATCTCCCGACTGGACTAATGCAACTCCCTCCTGGCCGGGCTCCCACAGCACTCTCTCCAGCCCCTTCAGCTCATCCAGAACGCCGCAGCTCGCCTGTTTTGCATCTGCACAAAATTTCCCCATGTCTCCCCACTCCTGCGTTTCCCCCCACTGGCTCTTGGCTGCCTGCAAAGGAGCGGCATCCCCAAACCTTCAGGTCATGGTCCAGCCCGACACCCCAACTTGTGATCTACACTCTGCTGCCACCGGGTGCCCCCCCGCCCTATGTCGACCTGATCGTCCCTTTTCCCTACCGGCTCCCCAATGGTGGAACGGCCTGCTCACCTCAGACAGGACAGCAGAGTCCCTCCTTACCTTCTGGCGTAACCTGAAGACCCATCTGTCCAGGAGATACCTTTCCCTTCTCCACCCTGATTCCCATTCCCCTCTTCCACATCTTTTCCTAGCTATCCTATATTACCCTACAAAAAAAAAAAACCCTCAACCTTCCCTTCCATGTTCATTTTAGTGACAAAGGATTACCTATCCTCAGTGTCTTATGGCCTGACCATTGCACTCAGTAATTGCTACTTGGAATATTGGTGATTTACCAATCTAGGCATTTTCTCTGTGCACTAGTTGTAAGTCGCTCTGGATAAGAGCGTCAGCTAAATGCCTAAAATGTAAATGTGAAATGAACAAATGAAGTTAATTTCCCCTTCAAACAACTATGCTCCAAGTGATTTATATATATATATATTTAAACCTGAAGTGGGTCCAGCTTCTGAGTGTATGCCCCTGTCCACCGTATAGGGTCACTGTTAGTCCAAGAAGAGTAATGTTCTCTCACACTAGCTGCACAATCCTTGGTCACTTTTTCCCCTTCCCTTAGCCCACTTAAGTAAACCTTTGTATTTGTACACATGCCCTTTTCCTGTATTTCACACGTTGTAAAGCTTATTTGAGCTTTTTTAAATTGTCGTTTAAAAAATACTGAAATACTGCAATCTGCCTCTTTGTCTTTTAAAAATGTTGTACCATAATGGTTGAAGACCTAAGCTGCTGGGGGTTTTAATGTAGACGTTCTACTGACTTCCACATAGAGCACCACCCTTACAAAACTGGATAGTTTGCTGCAAACTTGCAGCTAATATGTAGCGCATTTGCCACAAACTAAATTGTTTTCCACAAAATGTTGCCAGAGGTTTGCCAGTAGTGGTGAAATTCTGGTGAAACTTCTTGCAACAATGGCAGTTCCCACAAAGCTAATTTGCACATGAAAATATGCGCTTGCTGCAAACCAGCAGCAACAATACCAAAGGTTTGACACAAATGGCATATTTTCTTGAAATTGCTTCGTTGTGCGATATTAAAAACATGGTCTGTGTGTGAGCGGGTCATTTTTCTCCTCCCAAAAATGGACACAAATGTCAATGAAAACGACTGATATTTTAATCAAACCCATTTCATAACATAACCATTCCAATACAACAACGCAGTCATTACAGAAGGTAACATTGCATGCATACATTGAAAGTGAATTCAAATTCTTACGAATCTGCCGAGTCGTGCCGACATCGGTTGACTAGTTTCAAAATTTCACCAGTCACAGCAAGAGAGAAAGTGCGTGCTTCATTGGACGAGAAATGGCATCAAACTATTTTCAGTTGGTGAAAAACTAACTTGTTGTTTGAACATTGTCAATGTGATCCGTTGTTAATAAATATGTATTCTCCATTCATTGCAACATTTTACAAAGTCTACGCAGTCTTGCTCCAAAATACAGCCGTGATATACATTTTTTCAACTGACACTTAACCGCTTAAACTGGAAAAAACGAGGAAGCCGTCACTAGATGTACATAGCGATTAGGTGACCATAAGTAGCGTACACAAGACGATCAATATTTTTTCTTCAAGTTTTCAAAAAACAAACATGCAGTAGCCTATATGCGTTTATCGTAGGAGAATGCAGCTACAACATGCAGAAAGTGTACCTCTGGATAAAGCGCACTCCTGCCCCCTCTGACGTTTTGAGGTTCACCTATAGCAAGCGTTCTGTTCCGCAATGCAGGATTGGCAACACTTCTGGCATTTAAACTGCGGTGAATATCATAGGCAAGTCCGCTGATTCGGACATGGCCCTGGAGTTGCCATCCCTGGCCTAGGGCATGGCTATTCAAATCTGTGCCTCAAATCCAAATAGTTCCAACCACAATTGCAATCCAGAATCTTAACAAGCTGGTAATTTTATTTAATTAAGTGCTTTTCGTGTTCATAAGGATTAAAAGGGTAAATAGTCCCCTCAAAATAAAAGCGCAATTAAGAAAAATTAACAGCTTGTCCAAATTCTGGGGTTGCATTTGTGGTTGAAACGAAAACCAGCATACACAGGGCAGGTCCCCCAGGACTGAGTTTGTGAACCACTGCTCTAGTTGACCCAATGCCGCACTTGCCTCTCTTCGAACGTCCGCGATTTGTCCCAATTTTGGAGCCCGTTGTCCGAGTCTCCTCTGTGGAGAGTCGAAGCTTAGCTGACTGCCTAGTCCGTTTGCCATCGCCTGAGCGTGGACTGGAGCGGGCTGGAGTGAGCTGGCTGGTGGGAGAAGATCGGGAATCCCCGACATTCCGTACATCTCCGGCTCTGGTCGTGCGTTCACTGAATCTCCCTCGCTGTCTCTTCTCACCAGGGACGGATCGGGACTAAAAAATGGCCCTGGACTTTTTGACCCAGACCGGCCCACCACAACCGGCCCACAGATACTCCACCGCCCCCGCCCCGTCGAGGCACACACAAACACACCAGCCCTTAATGTTAATATAATAGTAGAATATTAATATACACTACTGCTCAAAGTTTGGGGTCACTGAGAATTGTTTATGTTTTTGAAAGAAATTGATACTTTTTATTGGATTTCAAATATAATGATTAATATAAGGTTAAAGTGTGGGACTGTCAGCTTTAATTTGAGGGTGTTTTCATCCATATCGGATGAACCGTTTTAGAAATGACAGCACCTTTTGTACATAGTCCCCCCCCCCATTTTCGGGCATCAAAAAATATTGGTCAGTTTAACATAATGTAGAACAAAGTAATATTTTTAAATATTTGGTCGCATATCCTTTGCATGCCATGACTTCCTGATGTCTGTGACTTATCAACATCATCAGAGTCTAGATATCTTATTTTCAGGTTGTCCGACAAGCGATACAAAAACTCCTTGCATTTATATGGATCTCTATGGGAATTGGGGGGGTGGGACTAGATTCAGCTGTAAATTATGCTAATACAGTATGGAACACATTTGTTGGCTAAATGGCTTTAAGTCATCAAGGGTCCAAGGTATCAAATGAGCTTCAAACCACCGTGCTGCTGCCAGATATGCAGTAGATACTACAAGCATTGTTTCTCCTGAATATTTTTTCCATTGAGTTCAACGGGAAAATTAATCAGGAGAAACAATTCACCAGTGGTGTACGATTTTATGGACATGTAGCTAGCTTACCAATGACCCAGTTGTTAATTGTGGTTGTTCTAGCTAACGTTAAGCATCTCTCTTGTGATAGCAAAAAAATAGCCAGCTAGCCAAACCTAGCTTATCTTATCCCTATCGTCTTCTGCCTTACCGGTTCAGCTTCAAAGGCCTTGATTAGTTGAACTTGTGTTGTCGTCGCTGGGCTCAGTGGGCTGCTGCGGTCCTGAAATATCGTTGTCGTCGTCCTCCTCCTCCTCCTCTCTGCTGCCAATTTCACTACTAGGCTGAGGCTGGGAAGATTCATCACTGCTAGCGCTGGGCCCAGCAACCCTGTCATCTGCAGCAGTGGCAGTGCTGCTGCTGCTGCAGCCACTAACGTTAACATAATTTGTTATTTTAAAACACTTGGCTGCACCTGACTCAAGTGATTTTAATTTCTTTTGTCTAAGCTTTTCAGCCCCACCTTTCCGTTTTTTACCCTTTTGTTCCATGTTGCGACATTTTTTCGAAGTTGAACCATACTGTCTATTAGTTGAACTATCGATGTCGATGATGATTGACTTTGGATGTTACTGATCTCGCGCCCTGGCGCTCAGGTGACGTAATGGAGTGGACCAAAATAATTGGCTGGGGGGGAGGGGGGAGACTGACAAATTTGAAGGATTTTTAGGGATACAGAAATATCAGATGTGAAGTAAACCCCTCTGCCAAAAGTAATGGGCCCGGCAGCCCACTCGTCTGGGCCGGCCAGTTAGGAGCCACACATCAGTTTTATTTATTTATTTTATTTTTTTGCGTTGCATCGATCGGCCCCAATTGTCCATCAGCCCACCGGGAAAACTCCCCGGTACTCCAGATGGACAGTCCGCCCCCTGCTTCTCACCAACGCTTTTTCCCCCGTTCACGCTGTCCCCGTCTGTACTTCCGCAACAGTACAGCATGCAGAAGCTTGACTTCCAGCGGCCAAACGTAGAGGAAATTCTTTTTTATCACGACCTAAGGTTTAGAAAAAAACGAACATACCTTGAAAATGGAGGACGCAATGTCTTGTTAATAATTAAACATCGTATTACAATGAGGTAGCTAAGGAAAAGACAGATCCATTTACTGGGCTACTGCCGCGTTCGCCAATGCCGATTGCAGTCATTCTGGTATCAACGTAGCCTACCTACCATAGCCTACATAGGCCCATCGAACGTATATAAAAGTTCATTATAATAGCACAACACAGTTAGTCAGATATACCTAGACATCGGTTTTAATGTATCGCCAGAATCAAGTTTCGAGGGTGCCTTTTGTCTAGCTATAGAATAACAGCGTTACAGATCTGTAGTGATGTTACGGATGACACCGAAGCTCCGAGCTGTGTGTCGAGTAACCCGAGCACCAGTGCCAGAGCTCAGAGCAGCACCAGTGCCAGAGCCTCAGAGCAGCACCAGTGCCAGAGCTCAGAGCAGCACCAGCAGAGGCACCAGCACCAGTGCCACAGCTCAGAACAGCACCAGCAGAGCTACGTAGGGCAGTTTCTACAGAAGCCTCGCACCGAAGCTTGTATCACTTTCAGAGAAGCACGTGATCGATGACAAACGAGGCCTCGGGTGCTGTAGAACCATGTGATCGGTTTGTTTTTGCGTTTTGGGCGGAACTAGGGGTTTTGAATTGTAGATATAAAGGAGCGATACCCCCCTTATTTCGAGGGTTGTTGCGGAGAGTTTATTATTATTGGGTTTTATTGCTATTGAAAAGTGAGGAATTTTTGAAGTATTTTTATTTTTTTGTACAACTTTTGTACAGTTTTGTCGTTTTTGTACAAAAATAGGCTAATGGAACCTGCATGGAAGCGAAAATCTTCTGCTTGGGAATATTTTGACCCGATATCTCCAAATAAGGCAGGCCTAAGTGGCGTAGATATAAAAACACACTGAAACGCTATTCGAACACTGGGCTAGCAATCGGACTGTGCATGTAGTTCGTTGGTTGTTATTTTAACGTAACTACAGCAGATTATTACGATTTGTTTAATATTATTATGTTTGATTGTTATTTCTTATTCTTTCTTATTATCATTATCATCTGCATTCCTTCTCAAATGGAATATTATTTAATTTTTGAAGGTAAAGTGCTTGCTGTGCCTAAAGGAGCTGGCTTACAGCAATAATACCTCGTCCATGCTGAGGCATTATCGGGCAATGCATGAAAATGCACCTGCCAATGAGCAAGAAACCAGCGGAGGTTATTTATTTCTTTATTTTACTTTTTAATAGCAGTTATGGTTGCTTTATCATAATCATACTGACATGTTGATAAAAAATACAGTTGCATATTGTTATTTTGCCATAGGTTCCAGAAAGCAAGAACTTGATGACGCCTGTTAATAAAAATCAATAAAAAACTTCCCTTTTCAGTCACAACAGCACCTTCCTTTCACTGCCCATACTGAAGCCTGGTTTCAGAAGCACTCCCAGTCCCAGACCAGAAACACTATTTACTGCTCAATAGAACCCCACACAAATGTTGTCCCCCTTTCTATCAATCTTCCTGTTTTTTTCATTTTGAAAGTTAATATAATATTATTACATATATTATAAAATAATATATCTTAGTATAAAACAAATCTAGCCTAATGACCGTTACAAATATAAATTATGAGTATGTTAGTATGTGTATCGCCTGAGCGGGGTTTTGAACGGGTACTTTCTCTTACAGAAATGGCTCTGAAGTCCGACGCGTTACAAGTGAGCTAAAGGGTCGCTTGTTGTTAGCTCGCGGCAACTTCGTTATTTTGAACCTGGGGGTGGAATTTGTAATGATTTCGTTGCTCTAAATTACTTTTACCAGCAGGTGTCACTAGTGTACACTGTGTTGAATGAGGCTTCGAGTAATTAATCTATTTGCGATACAATTGGCTGCAAAGCCTCAGTGCTTCAGGAAGCCTCATTTCGCCATCACTACAGATCTGGCTCAAGGTGCGTCTACCTTACGCAGACCGCCTAACTTGAGTTTTTATATTATTTTTTTGTTTTGTCTGCCATGTATTTATGTCGATAGGTATCATTTTGTTTCTGACCTGGTCGATAAATTGTCGTCTTCAGCGAAAAACAGTCTGCTCTACCCTCTTCTTATCGGCGATATTGTCGTCTATTTTGATATGCACTACACTGCAGGAAGTCCAGAAAAAAAAACGTTCCAGGAAGTCCCGACCTCTTAAAGGAGCAGGGCGCAGGCGCAGGCGCATGGTGGATGACTTGGGGATTTCCCCCCGCGGGGTTACCGGCTGCGTCAGAACGGTTGAGTGTACTTTGAAACATAGATATAGAACCAAATTGTGCCACTAAACTATGACGGATGAATGGTTCTATATCTATGCTTTGAAACATGGTATATAAAATGCTCAACTGCAGGTGCGGAAGGTTGCAGGAGAGATCGCCCCTTGAACGCTCAGGCGTCATGCAAATAACTTGGGACAGTGGTTCCCAAACTCGCTCTTGGGGGACCCGGTGTATGCTGGTTTTCATTCAATTCATTCACCATTTTTCATTCACCACAATTGTAATCCCAGCAAGATGTTAATTTTTCTTAATTAGGTGTTTCATGATTAGTGGTATTATTTACACTCCCAAGTCACGTTGTCATAAACAGTTATGCGTGTCATAAAGAATAATGTCCCAATAGCTTATTGTGCTAAATTGCATTTTTAAAACATTTTGTTATCTCTTCATTGAATTGTTTGCAATATAGCACAATGTGAACATAAGGTGGCTTAAGAGGCTAAATAATCTCTCTAAACATAAAAAGCAATGAATTTAAAAAAAATGTACATCTTGTTAAAATGCTGGGATTGCAATTGTGTTTGGAACAAAACCAGCATTATACATTACATGGGTCCTGTACTTTCAGATAACTGACAGTCTCGTTGCCTCTTGAAGACTAAGCACCAGACAGTATGTTGCCCATCTAGGCCTGGATCGCACTGAGACAATTACCAATATATTTTGAGTTAAAGTTGGAGCATGTACCAAGAAAATGCAATGTCCAAACACAGAACCTTTGTGGACACCAGTTTTCACATCACCAAATCAGAACTGAATAATAATAATACTAATGCTAATACTATAATAATAATAATAATAATAATAATAATAATAATAATAATAATAATAATAATAATAATAATAATAATGCATTTTATTTATATAGCACCTTTCCAGAGCCCAAGGTTGCTTCACAAAGTTTAAACACAAGGGACAGTATGTGCAGAAAGCAAAACAGATACATAGGACAGTAATGTTGTAGAAAGTGCAGAGTAAAATGTAAAGACAAAACATACAAACATACTAATCTAAGCAGATTTTTTTTTATTGTAAATAATTTTGGGTCATTATAGCTTTTGCCATATTAATATTAATCAGATTTTTGTTACTTTCCCTCAATATATTTTTTTGAGGGAGAATTGGTCCTGTAAATCCTCTATGTAAATCAGTGTAATTTATTCCAGTGTTATAGTCAAAGAAATGTGTCTGTTTTAGTACCATTAAAATTTAGGAAGGGAAATCTGCATGGGAATAATTGGACTCGGCTACTCGACAATGGGGACTGCTCGTTACAAGCAACAACTTGAGTGGACAATTCCTGAGATGTCACCTATACACAGCCATTGCTCCAGAAGACTCGACTTCTTTGCTCCAGAGGACTGGGCTGCATTCAGATCCAATTTAACATGTTCCCTTCCCTTGCTCTCTTCCCTCGAGTGAGCTATTTTGTGACGAAATTTGTGACGTGCAGCAAGCAAGGGTAAAGGGAGGATAGACGAGAAAACAAACCAAAATGGAACTGAACGACCCTCGCAACCGATATAGGAAGTGCTACCCCATAGAGTTGAAACGGTCCACTTATTCCGTGTGGAACATTGCATTGTGAGATTCCCTTCTTGCTAGAAGCTTGCATTATATACCCTTGGAGGAAGGGCGGATAAACGAGGGAGTGAGGGAATATAATTACTCCCTCCCCTTTGTTAAATTGGAACCGAATCCCACTTGCTGTGGCTGCCATATTTCATCCTGGCATTTCGGGGATTCCCCCCTGGAAGCAAGGGAAGGGGAACGACAGGAAGAAAGCATAAATCTCAGATCCGTATGCAGCGCCGGTGTTCTTGCACAGCTGGCACCCCGAAAAGCGCCCGACCAATCAGGGGAGTCGCTGTTGCAAGATGAGCTGGGGAACCCTGTGAGGCCTGAACCCTTCACTCAAGGAGGGTCAATGGACACTGCACGGCCAGGGTTGGATTTAGGACCATGGGGCACATCGTAGCACCAATGGACTGGAAGGCCAAAGGACAGCTTATTTTCAACAGAGTATCTCAGATATAACAACGAGAAGAATGTCCCTGGCATGGCTTTGAGTTGATACACTCCTTCTCCTTTGTAGCGAAACAAGACTCCTTGCTTTTGCATAGTTCTGAGAACTGGCATTCAGCTCAATAGTGGGGGGGGGGGGGGGGGGGGGGCATACCAATCATGTTTAAACTTGAATTCTTATATGCAATATAGTGTTTCCTGCTTGTTTAATCAATATTGGCCTGTGCTTTTTGTATTTCACTTATACAAAAGCACATGCTAAGAGGATAGCAGGATCAATCTCTGTCTCCAGGGGGAGCATTTGTAATTGCTGCTGCCTCCCTGTAATAATTCATTGTACAATAGATGCTCTTCAACAAACACTGCCTCAAGACATAGAATAATATGAAAATCCATTTTTAATATAAAGTTTTAAAAAAAGTTTTTACCACTGTTTATAGTTATAGAGCAGAGGTGGGCAACGAGGGCCGTATCCGTTTCTGGTTTTCATGCCAACTTCTGACCTTAATTACCTATATGAAACATTTTAATGTGATCTACTCTACCAGTGTTGGTGTAAACAGCCAATTAGCTCATTTAGCAGGGGTAATTGGTGGGAACAAAAACCTGCATACACCCCGGCCCTCCAGGACTGGAATTGCCCACCCCTGTTATAGAGATACATAAACGGAGTTCCCACAATAACACATGAAACAGTTAACTGTATGAGGTGGTGCTACTTTTAAATGGACTAACATAACAGTACCAGCACTACTGGTTTTTTTAGCATTCATATACAGTAGGTTCATTTAATCAGTTCTGGAGAATAATATTTATACCATGTGACTTCCATTCCAGCTTTTGGAATGAGGATACATTGTGTCTGTATTCTCTCTCCTTCTCTCCTTTGGCTTCTGTTTCGACACTCACATCTATTTATAACCCCAACCAGGTCATAGTCTAACTTTTCTAACTTATATTGCATTGCCCTATGCGTTGGTGTGTAGATTGTGTTGCCTTATGCTGTTCCACCATATATTTTATAGATCTGTGTTGTATCATATGTTATAAACGTTTTATATAGAGCTGACTGTGCAATTCCCTTGCTTTTTCTGCACCAGGGTAATGTCTGGAGTGACTGTTTCTATGGCTGCTGTTGCTATGCTCTGTCCTGGTGTCAGATCTCTCGCGAGATGAAGCGCCGCAAGCTCCTCCCCTAAACTTCAGGAAATGGGTTCTCCTCCTCCTTGGACTCCTCCCCTAAACCCCTAAACTTCAGGAGAAGGGTTCACCTTCTCCTTGGACCCCCCCCCCCACCCTTGCATCCAAGGGTCTCAAATTGCAGAGTGTGTCTGAAGATGCTGATGTTGCCATTGTATCCAGGGCTTTTAAAATTTGACATTCTTGTCCATTTACTGCATAGTGCTGCTATTTACTGGAGTACAGAGGTGGAAGAAGTACACAAATCCCTTACTTAAGTAAAAGTGCAAATACCCACATAAAAAGATACTCACGTAAAAGTTAAAGTACCACTTGGAAATTTATACTTAAGTCAAAGTATATAAGTACATGCTCTTAAATGTACTTAAGTATCAAAAGTAAAAGTAGTCATCCGAGGCGAGGTATTTGGGGATATAGGTAGTATAGGTAATACGTTATGATGTCTCGACTTCTTTGCTCCAGAGGGACTGGGCTGCATTCAGATCCAATTTAACACGCAGCGAGAGAGAGAGGTCAGTTTCTTTGATCAATCTATGCTGTCTCTGTTTGATAACTAACTGTTACGCATTGCTTAGGATATAATATTCTCTAGCCTAGCTTACTCAGTGAGTTGAGGATAGTGGCGAGAGTCTCCGTCTGGGAGATTCAATTTTAAATCGATTGATTGCATGTTGCATCTAGCCTAGTTGTTATAGCTGCGATTCTGTGGAACATCTGCAGCGTTTGCTTTAGCTGGCTGCACGCGTGCGTGCGTGCGTGCGTGCGGTGCGTGCGTGTGTGCGTTAGCTAGCCTACTGCTGCCAATTTAACACGTTCCCTTCCCTTGCTCTCTTCCCCTCGAGTGAGCTATTTTGTGACGAAATTTGTGACGTGCAGCAAGCAAGGGTAAAGGGAGGATAGACGAGAAAACAAACCAAAACGGAACTGAACGACCCTCGCAACCGATATAGGAAGTGCTACCCCATAGAGTTGAAACGGTCCACTTATTCCGAGTGGGACATTGCATTGTGAGATTCCCTTCTTGCTGGAAGCTTGCATTTTATACCCTTGGTGGAAGGGCGGATAAACGAGGGAGTGAGGGAATATAATTACTCCCTCCCCTTTGTTAAATTGGAACCGAATCCCACTTGCTGTGGCTGCCATATTTCATCCTGGCATTTCGGGGATTCCCCCCTGTTAGCAAGGGAAGGGAATGACAGGAAGAAAGCATAAATCTCAGATCCGTATGCAGCGCCGTGTTCTTGCACAGCTGGCACCGAAAAGC
>CM056393.1:8742512-8784860 GCA_029718625.1 Synaphobranchus kaupii
TAGTGTCTATATGTGCCTGACATTCGAGACAGTCACAAGGGCTAAGCCATTCCTGGGATGTAATTTCTGTGACTACTGTCTTGCTACAGCATGATTGAAGGATTACTTTTAGTAATGTGAAATATATACTTCTGAACTTGTATAAAACTCCATAACATATTATTGTAGCACTTACTAAACTCTCTCTCTTAGATAAGAGACGATATACATTATTATTGGATTTGTATTCATTAATAAAGTTCACCCTTGAGCAATGTCAATGGTTGACCATTCAGGTTTGGTCCTCAACAAAGCTCATGTATTATTCTTATGTATTTACTGTTTTGTCAAACACCTACTCTAACTGCTGATGCAGCCTCTGTAAAACTATCAGTGAATAAAGAAAACTTTTATTCTGTTGAAGTGAGATACTTCTGAACTTAAGTGTGGCTTCTTTCCTAAGACACAGACACACATGCGGGCTCAAATATTCTAACCTGTCGTACCGGTTTTTCGTCTACCGGCTAACCGAGTCATAGGTGATTCAGACATGGGTTTCTCTGTGGAATGTGTGACCTGTGGAATCACAGCATGTAAGTGAAGGTAATCTGTTTTTTTGGTAATCTTGTTTTCTGGGAAAATTAAACCAGACTAATTGTACATCACAGATTCCAGATGCCTGCAGAAAAAAGGTTTAATGGCATTGCATCAACAGAAGATACAAATAGCCAACACTTAAGTTTTCACACACCCCTACAGACAGTCGGATTATTCATGACGTTGAATCAACACAAGATACAAATAGTCAACGCTTAAGGTCTTTCACATTAGAATCAGTAGGACATTATCAAAGCAAGAAGCTGAGGTGCCAGGTAGGTGCAGGTAGATTTTTTTAAAACCCAGGTTTAGGATGCCGTGCATAATATATGCAATACTTGTTATTATTATTATTATTATTATTATTATTATTATTATTATTATTATTATTATTATTATTATTATTAATAATTATTATAATGAGAAAAATTAACAGGATTTTATTGGGATCTATTTCCCAATGGACAGCTCGGCACAGTGGTGTTGGTGATTTCAGGAGCATGCACCAAACTGATGAAAGTACAAAATCTGTCTTGATTCCTGAAAGAACTTCTTGTGTATTTTTAGTCCGAAAATGGTTGGATTGCAGAGAGGAGAAGGCAAATGTTTGATTTTGATGATAGAAAGAGTGTGTTGGCAGAATTTACCTTGCAGCATATCTCAGAAGTGGCACCAGGATGTCTTTATATTGCGGTTGGTTAGGCTCATTAATTCCTGCAGCGATAGACTAATTAAACAGCATTGAGCCAAACTGAGAAAAATGTCATCGCAAACCTTTCATGTGTGTAACCTCCCAATGACATAAGTAATCTCTGTGAAAGACTTTTACAAAATTACTAATCTTATGATTTTCAATCAGTAGGTGTGAGAACCTACAGTGAACACCATAATTCATTGGACAGTGACACATTTTTTGTTATTTTCGGTTCTGTACTCTAGCACTTTGAGTTTGAAAGGATACAATGACAATGAGGTTGGAGTGCAGACTGTCCGCTTTAATTTGAGGGTATTTTCATCATATCGGATGGATGCCTATAATGTAATGAACTGTTTAGAAATGATAGAACCTGAGGGCGTCGCGTGGTACAACGGTAAGAGCGCCGACTTTCAGTCGGTGCAGTTGTGCTCCGAGGATCGGGGTTCGCGCCCCGGTCCTGCCAGATCCGAGCATGGCCGGCGCCCTGTGGGAGCAGGTGGGGGGAGGGACTTGGAGAGAATCACTGCACGCATAGCGGCCCTGGGCGAGCTGGATTCACGGTCAGGAGCTCGAGGAGTCGCGCCTTGTAAAAGACGTGGCGACCTCCTTCCTACTACCGGCTGACAGGGTTTTGTAGCGGTGGTTCTCTAGCGGTTGCTACATAGGGGGGAAATTGAATTAGAATAGGGGTTCCATTGGCTACTAAATTGGGAGAAAATGGGGAAAAATCAGAAACAAATAAAAAAAAAAAAAAGAAATGATAGAACCTTTTGTACATAGTCCCCCCCATTTTGGGCATCAAAAAATATTGGACAGTTTAACATAATGTAGAATAAAGTAATCATTTTTACATTTTTTGCCGCATATCCTTTGCATGCCATGACTTCCTGATGTCTGTGACCCAACAATATCAAAAGACTGTTGATATCTTATTTTCTGGTACTCCTGCAAGCGATACTATAACCGCTCTGCGTTTGAATGGATCTCTATGGGAATTGGGGGGGGGTGGATTTAGCTAGATTTAGCTGTAAATTAAACTGGAACAGTATGGAACACATGGTTGGCTAAATGGCTATAAGTCATCAAGGGTCTTATGTATCAAACAAGCCTTAAACTATCACTCTGCTGCCAGCTATGCAGTAGATATGGATGGATAACTTGAGGGGTTTCTTCTCCTGACTTATTTTTCCATAGAGTTCAATAGGAAAATTTGTCAGGAGAAACAACCCTTAAAGTGATCCATCCATATCTACTGCATATCTGGCAGCAGAGTGATGGTTTGAGGCTCGTTTGATACCTCAGACCCTTGATGACAGCCATTTCGTCAACCATGTATTCCATTCTGTTCCAGCATAATTTACAGCTAAATCTAGTCCCACCCCCCAATTCCCATATCCATTCAAATGCAGAGAAGTTATAGTATCGCTTGTAAGAGTACCAGAAAATAAGATATCAAGAGTCTTGTCACAGACATCAGGGGGTCATGGCATGCAAAGGATATGCAACCAAATATTAATTTTTTCACTTTATTCTACATTATGTTAAACTGTCCAATATTTTTTGATGCCTGAAAATGGGGAGGGACTATGTACAAAAGGTTCTATAATTTCTAAATGGTTCATCCGATTAAAGCGGACAGTCTCATTGTCACTCAAACTCAAAGTGCTAGAGTACAGAACCAAAATAACAAAAAATGTGTCACTGTCCAATGAATTATGGCTCACTGTATATCACTACCTCTTCCCCACAGCTTTTGGAAAATCATTTTTTGGCTGAAAACATGTATTTAAAGGAAGTTTAGTATTTAATGGTCATAAAGTAGATAAATAATTGTACAAAAGTACATTTGTACATTTCATAATGATTAAAAGATATTAATTTGTGAATAAAATCTTAAATTGAGCCCTGCACTTAAAATTGTTCCTGAAACAATAGATTATTTCACTTTCCATGCTGTTTGTCTATCCATCTGCAGTGATCAATATGACAACTAATGTGATAATCCAGCAGCCACAGGCTGTGCAGTCAAAACAATGGAGCACAGGAATATGTGACTGCTTCGATGACCTGGCCGTGTGTGAGTCTCTTTTTTACCTCTGTGTGACTAGCTGATTGTCTGTGAATCTTTCTAGCTGTTTGTAGCTGCCTGTTTGTCAGTTTCTGGCTGTTTATGACTGTCTGTTTGACTGCGTCTGTGTGACTGCCTAAATGTCTGTGAGTCTTTCTAACTGTGACTGCCTAAATGTCTGTGAGTCTTTCTAACTGTGACTGCCTAAATGTCTGTGAGTCTTTCTAACTGCGACTGCCTAAATGTCTGTGAGTCTTTCTAACTGTGACTGCCTAAATGTCTGTGAGTCTTTCTAGCTGTGTATGACTGGCTGTTTGTCCTACTGTGTCTCTTTACAGTTACTGTGATGCTGTCATAGCAATGCTGAGTTGACATTATGTACTACCTTAACTCTCACAGGCTGCCTAGGATATTGGTGCCTCCCCTGTTTCGCCTGCAAGACGACCGCAGACTTTGGAGAGAACTGCTTTCTCCCCCTGGTGGATACGCTCTGTTCATTCACACAGATGATCGGTGTTCCAATCTGTGTACCCCCTGTTGCCTTCGCCATGAGGGTTGGGGTGCGGAACAGATACGGCATCAAGGTACACAATATGGGAGGTGTCTGGGGAGGGGGGGGGGGGGGGGGGGGGGGGGTCACAGTACTGAACCCCTCAACAGGTATAACATTTTTGAACCCATGTAGGAAATTTCTATTGAGCCCTTCAAGTGATGTATTTTCTCTTGGCTCCTAAGACTCATAAAGGTACAGAGGGTCTGCAGACTGAGATTGCACCTATTATTACCTATCATTTTAATGTCATTTCATTTTGTATGCAATTGTTTTAATTGATTTTCTAAATTGATTTCATTAACAATTTAATTTTGAATGAATTACTTCTGATAAAACTACTTAATTTTGAATTAATTTCGTCTGATAGATTCCTTTATTGTTTTTGTTTTATGTATTTGTAATCTCGGCACTATTGCAAATGAGGGGTCGCACCCTCCATGTGTCTTCCGAGAACTAAATAAAGCAATTGATTGATTGATTAAAAGGATTTGACTGACAGTTGAGCTGTGTGTCTGTCCACAGGGAGATATGTGTTCAGACTGCATCTCCGCCACCTTCTGCACCATGTGCTCTTGGTGCCAGGTTTCCCGGGAGATTAAGCTGCGCAAATAGGGCCCCGCCATCGTCAGCACCCGGCCCACAGTCATTACCACCACAACTGCGGCAGCGCGCCCCAGCCCATGCCCATGTCTACACAGTCGACAGTGGTCATGTGACTTCACCCACCTCTGCCCCCTGCTGGCGAAACTGCAGATGTTCCTGGGAGGAGACCTGCTTTGTTAAGATCTGCTCAATGTTGATGTTGCATACAAAGTCAATTACATTATATAAGTACCTCACAATATTGTTAAAGGCGGATAGCCGTTGGCTAGCCGTCGGTTTGTGTAATAGTCTGTGTTGTGTACATCTATCTGTGTGCGTGTATAGCTAGCCAGTGATTGGCTAGCTATGTTGTCTGTCATTGTGCGTGGCTGCAGGTGGCTTATATAAGGTCTATACTTATATATAGGTCTATACTTTATCATCTATCAACATACAAACCATTTGTAGGTCTACCGTGTACAATAACCCATTAAAAACTCTGTGGTCCATTAAAAAATATGACTAACACTTTCATTTGCAATTCATGTTAAAGGGAAAAGGACTGAATCCAGGCCTGTATGTTTCTTTGAGCGAGAATATACATCTCTCTCTATCTCTCTCTCTCTCTTTAGATTTAATTATTTTATGGTTCATAAATGTATATCAATTAACATCAGCAGTTATGATCATATATGATCATACTTGCAAAGTTTTATAAAAAATCATATGTTGATTCGTATTATATTATATATTTTGTATACAGTTCTTATACAATCTCTCAATGTTTATAACTTTTGTATATGGCATATGTGATTTTTATAGGATTTTTACAGGCCTTTTGTATATGGGAAACAGTAAAAAAAGAAATGATATCTCAACAAAAAAATATCTCAAGGCACAAAAATGGCAAGTTACTCATGGATACAAAGTTAGATAAAAGATACTTTTTATATTAGTAATTTAATACATTTTTTATACATTGAAAATGTTTTTTGCTGAGATTTTATTTATACCTACCATCCACAATCTGTCCGCCATTTCTCTCAATATTTGAGAAATTGACTTCTCCATTAATGTACTTGCTCACATTGAGAAACACTGTCTGTAACTCTGAATGCATGGAAGGTTTGTGGAAACTGGGCGAACTTAATGAGTGGAACAAAGCAAGTTGATTGACTAGGGAAATACCGAAATACTGAAATAAATAAATAAATGTGAAAATATATAAGACAACAAATAAAGAAATACAGTATGTATGGAAATAAATAAATTAATATATTCAAAGTATATATGAAAATAAATAGAGAAATATATATGGAAATAAATAAATAAATGTGAAAATATATTTGACAATAGAGAAATACAGTATGCATGGAAATAAATAAATTAATATATTCAAAGGATATATGAAAATAAATAGAGAAATATATATGTAAATAAATTAATGAATCTGAAAATTAATTTTTATGTATGAAATTTAATTTAAAAAATATATACAATAAATTAATTGCACATACATTTATATTTCTACATTCATTTCCAGATTTATTTACTTATATACTTTTTGATTATTTTATGCATTACTTTTTACTTTCCTTTCCGAGTTTATTTATTTTTAGATTATTTATTGATTCATTTTTGTATTTCCATGTTTATTTATTTATTATTTTATTTATTTATCTATTTATATATCATTATGGTGTTCTCAATATTCCATAGTGTAGATGCCTCTGTAAAACTATCTGGGAATTAAATACTTTTCTTACACTAGTATTTTACTTACTACAATAATAAACTTCTCTCCTAAAACACATGCAGGCTCAAACATCCTAACCTTTCGTACCGTTTTTTCATTCAATGTAATCGGCTAACCGAGTCTTAGGTGATTTAGATATGGGTTTCATTGGAATCACTGGGCCTCATATATATATGGTGCATATGTACAAAAAAGCTGTGTACACCACTTTGGGATTTATAGATTTGGGATTTCTAAAAACAAACTTGATGTCAAAACATGCACACATTTACACAAAGTATGACTCATGCACACACACATTTTTGAGACTGTGGGATGTGGCGACTCCGTTGGAGGGGAAACTGGCATTTGCATCTTTTTTGTAACGTATGCACCATTCATACATGAGGCCCACAGCGTGAAGGTAATCTGTTCTCCGGGAAAACAAAACCAGATTAATTCTACATCATAGAAAAGTCTGTTTAATCATGACGTTGCATCAACACAAGATGCAAAAAGCCAACGCTTAAGTTCCTCTTTTCTTCTACCACCCCTCATACAGGGTCTGCCCTTCTGTCCACTCAACACTTGGATGCAGAATCTTCAGATGGACGGGTGGCCTATCTGAACTCCTTTGCTCCAATAGATCTCACTGAATTTAATACTATAGTAAATTCTTCAAAATCTTCTACCTGTCTTCTAGACCCTATCCCAATGAAACTACTGAAGGAGCTACTGCCAGTGATTGGAACACCATATTGTCAATGCTTCTTTAGCCTCTGGACATATACCACTGACTCTCAAACTTGCAGTCATCAAACCCCTTCTTAAGAAGCCAAACTTGGATATGAACGACTTGTCTAATTCTAGGCCTATCTCAAACCTTCCGTTCCTCTCTAAAATATTAGAAAAGGTCATTTCAAAACAACTTTGGTCATTTTTGCACCCTAATCAAATATTAGACGTTTTTCAATCTGGTTTTCGACCCTCTCATAGCACTGAAACAGCCCTAGTCAAAGTATTCAATGACCTACTCCTTGCTTCTGACAGTGGCTACATCTTTGTACTCATGCTTCTAGATTTAAGTGCAGCATTTGACACAGTTGATCACCTCATCCTTCTGGATAGGCTTGAAAGTATTGTTGGCCTCTGTGGACTGGCTCTTTCCTGGTTTAGATCATACTTATCAGACCAATATCAATTTGTGCATCTTAACAATGACTCCTCCTATAAGTCTAAGGTTAGATATGGAGTACCACAAGGATCTGTCCTTGGGCCTTTGCTCTTCTCTCTATACATGCTTCCCCTGGGACAAATCATTTGTAAACATGGCATTAACTTCCACTGCTATGCAGATGACACCCAGCTGTATCTATCATTCAAGCCTGATGAAGTTGTCCAGCTGTCAAAGATGAAAGCTTGTCTTATAGATATAAAGGAAGGGATGACCCATAATTTTCTCTTGCTAAACTCTGATAAGACAGAGGTAATGGTAGTTGGGCCCAAGTCCCTGAGATGCAAACTATCTGGCTATATGCCTAACATTGATGGAATTTCAATTACTTCAAGTGTTGTCATTAAAGATCTTGGTGTTACGTTTGATCCAGATCTCTGAGCGGTCAGTGCTGTCACTGGATCATTATTGGTAGTGCTGTTTTAAGCTGGACTGGTCATGGTCTGGTGGTGACTGTCTCAAGCCTGCCCTCATGGCTGTATTGGCCCCTGCCTCTGTTTAGCTCTTAGCTATGCTGCCATAGCCTTATTCTGCCGGGGTTTCCTTATCGCATGCAGGCACCTCTGTCTCTCCTGCTCTGCTTGTTCTGCTACCATCTGAACCCCCTAACAATGTTTTTTTTCTTTTTTCCTCTTCCCTGCTCTGGGCACCTGCCCAAGTTTCCCGAGCCCTCCCCCCGCCCCCCTCCTGGCCCGGAGCTCCAGCCCAAGACCAGCTAGCTGCCCCCCACCAGCCACTGCCGATCTCTTCATGACGGAGTCATCAGAGTAGAATACCTCCCTATGAAATAATCAACCCATAGGCCAGTGGAGGATGGGCATCCCCCCAATAGCCGGGTTCCTCTCGAGATTTCTTCCCATCTGGGAGTTTTTTCTCACCACAGTATGAGGGTTTTCTCTCCCTACTAGAGAGTTTTTACCTCTGCTATCTGGAGGCTTAGAGCTGGCATTTGAGCACGTCAGGCCATCCCACATCACGTAGCGGGCCAAGGGAGGAGCTCGCCGCTGGAATACAGGATAAACCTTAGAGTATACAATATGTCGAGACCACGAGGCCAAGAGAAACCTAAGGGGAATACACCCGAACCAGGACATTTTACATTTTGCCCTCGTCTCACATGCGCAGTTGTGTCGTTAGAGTCACATGTACGACGAGGATGGCACAGAAAGTGACGGCTACGTCAGAGCCTTACGAGTATGTAATTGCTTGTCAGCAGGGTGTGAAATTAACACAAGCCACCAGCCAAATGCTGGAAAAATTTCAATTGTGGCTGGTAAGATTTTTACTCTAGCAGCCCCTTTAGCCAGTAACCAATCAGGTTGTGCTATATTGTAAAAGGTAATGTGGCTGGTAAAATGTTGAAAATGGCTGGTGATTTTTAGAATCCACAAGCCTCTCTGGCCAGTGGGTGAAAAAGTTAATTTCATACCCTGGTTGCCAACTAACACGCAAAAATAAGACGTAGACCAGAATAAAATTAATATCTTTGTGTGGTAAGAAAAAAATATTTGACCACGGAAAAACAATCATTTTTAAAGAGATTTTAACGCTAGTTTTTGAGTTAACATCAATATATGAGTGGGAGTTTTTTTTTTTTTGCTGTCAAAAATGAATGGAGCCCAATGGGGAAACTGGCTTTTTGAGCACAAATTATAGATATCAGCTGAGGGTGACATTATAGGCCTATCTGTTGAGAGCCGAAAGCTTGCCTCTTGGTATAAATGAGCGCCCTAATCGGCAGAGTGCATCATAAGCAAATCAAAAGATCAAAAAACCAGCATGGCTCATTTGGAACCACTCAATTCAATTCAATAGAACTTTATTTATCCCACATGGGGCAATTCAAGAGCAAAAAACATGCTGGTGCACAAGACAGCAAGACAACGTTCAGTACTGGCAGACACATCAGTACAGACAGCAGACGACAGACAACATAAGACATAAATATAAAAACACAGGTTTGAAAGTGCAAACTGCTCTTAAAAGGGGGACTGGGCGGTGTTCATTTAAGTCTGATTGCTTCTGGAACAAATATGTTTTTCCTCCTATTCGTTTTACAGTGGGGTACCAGAAAGTGTCTCCCTGATGGGAGCAGGGTGGAGGATGTGGGAATCGTCATTTAGAATTGCAGTGGCTTTCCTGAGTGTTTGTTGGGAGTGGGGCTCACTGATATATCTTTGGGAAGTGCCGATGATCTTGGAACTGATGTTCACAAAGCTTATCTGCCCATTTTTGTCCTTATGCACGAGGGACTTGAACCAGCTGGTAAAAGAGAATGTTAAAATACTTTTGATAAAAAGAGAGTAAAAAGTTCTTAAAATCTTTTTATCCACTCCAAAAGGAGTTTAGTTTCCGCAAACAGTATAGCCGTTGTTGGCCTTTCCTGATGATGATGCCTGTGTTCTCTGTAAAACTGAGTTTATCATCAAAAACAGTGCAGAGGTATTTATATGTGTGGACAATGTCAACTGTTTTCCCGTTAATGATTGACTGTGTGTGGTTGGGGGTGTGCCTTTGGAAGTTTATAATCAGGTCCTTGGTTTTGGAAATGTTCATCTCCAGGAATGAGCCGCCTGTCGCACTCGCTGGCGTTTGACGTCATTCACAAGTGCTCGGCCAACTTTCGCCTTATGTTTTAGCGGGAAAAGCGGCGACGCCCAGCTTTTGCTTTTTGTGCCAAATGAGCGCAGCACACGCCCATTCATGGTCGGGAGGCCTCCTGCTTTCAAAAACGAGTCCACCCACTGTTTTCCAATGACGTTTCATCATTGTTTGAAAGTCCAGAATTATTTGGCTTCCTGCCAGGGAAACAGAGAGACTTACACAACTTGTTTTACATATTATCCATTTTAAATAGTTGGATATATACTGAGGCGATTCAGGTTAAGTACCTTGCTTAAGGGGTACAACGGCAGTGTCCTACCAGGGAATCGAACCTGCAACCTTTCGGTTACAAGGCCAGTTCCTTAGCCATTATACCACACAGCTGCCCATATTAGTCTGTGATAATCAATAATTATATTTTTTCCTCAGCAGGGATGCTACCCACCTGGTTGAAGTGCTGGTCATCTCCCGACTGGACTACTGCAACTCCCTCCTGGCCGGGCTCCCACAGCACTATCTCCAGCCCCTTCAGCTCACAAATTAAGTTAATTTTCCCTTCAAACGACTATGCTCCAAGTGATTTTTATATATATATATATATATATATATATATATATATTTTTTAAACCTGAAGTGGGTCCAGCTTCTGAGTGTATGCCCCTGTCCACCATATAGGTCACGGGGTCAGTGTTAGTCCAATAAGAGTAATGTTCTCTCACACTAGCTGCACAATCCTTGGTCACACTTTTTTTCCACCCCTTTGCCCACTTAAGTAAACCTTTGTATTTGTACACATGCCCTTTTCCTGTATTTCACACATTGTAAAGCTTATTTGAGCTTTTTAAATTATCGTTTAAAAAATACTGAAATACTGCAATCTGCCTCTTTGTGTTTTAAAAATGTTGTACCATAATGGTTGAAGACCTAAGCTGCTGGGGGTTTTAATGTAAAAGTTCTACTGACTTCCACGTAGAGCACCACCCTTACAAAACTGCAGTTTGCTGCAAACTTGCAGTTAATATGTAGCGCATTTGCCACAAAATGTGGAGACTTTGTGAAAATCCCACTTTGTGAAATCCAAAATCCATTGAATGAGTGGATTTTCCACAATGATGTGGTTTATAGATACTTATATAGGAAACAATTCTTAAAAATACAACATGCCAAACATTGTGTGGTTCCGGCTACAAGTGTGTTTATAGTCGTATTATTCCATGTGTTCGTTTAAAGTGAACCAATCAAATATCTAAATTAAAATAGACATAAAATGAAACGAAATTCCAAATTGCTTTGATTGGTGTTCACATTATATTTGCTTTTTTGTGTTTTTCAAGGTTTGCTATTCTGCAACAATACTGACACGCAGATATGTTCTATACAATGTGGTATTATATCTTACAAACATTCATGTAGTGTTTGATTGATTGATTGATTAACTGAATGTTCGAGTTGATTGACTCATGTCATGTTATATAAGCCCTATACCTGTCCTTGTTGTTTATGCACGCTGACGAAGGCGGTAAGCCGAAATGCGTCCATGCCCAAATAAAACAATAGACTGAGTTGCTGTCCTTCTCTCTTTTGACCTGCCACAAAATGTTGCCAGAGGTTTGCCAGTAGTGGTGCAACAATGGCAGTTCCCACAAAGCTAATTTGCACATGAAAATATGAGCTTGCTGCAAACCAGCAGCAACAATGCCAAAGGTTTGACACAAATGGCATATTTTCTTGAAACTGTTTCGTTGTGCGATATTAAATGCACCACATGGTCTGTGTGTGAGCGGGTCATTTTTCTCCTCCCAAAAATGGACACAAATGTCAATGAAAACGACTGATATTTTAATCAAACCCATTTCATAACATAACCATTCCAATACAACAACGCAGTCATTACAGAAGGTAACATTGCATGCATACATTGAAAGTGAATTCAAATTCTTACGAATCTTCCGAGTCGTGCCGACATCGGTTGACTAGTTTCAAAATTTCACCAGTCACAGCAAGAGAGGAAGTGCGTGCTTCATTGGACGAGAAATGGCATCAAACTATTTTCAGTTGGTGAAAAACGCAATGTAATCTAACTTGTTGTTTGAACATTGTCAATGTGATCCGTTGTTAATAAATATGTATTCTCCATTCATTGCAACATTTTACAAAGTCTACGCAGTCTTGCTCCAAAATACACCCGTGATATACATTTTTTCAACTGACACTTAACCGCTTAAACTGGAAAAACGAGGAGCCGTCACTAGATGTACATAGCGATTAAGTGACATAAGTAGCGTACACAAGACGATCAATATTTTTCTTCCAAGTTTTCAAAAAACAAACATGCAGTAGCCTATATGCGTTTATCGTAGGAGAATGCAGCTACAACATGCAGAAAGTGTACCTCTGGATAAAGCGCACTCCTGCCCCCTCTGACATTTTGAGGTTCACCTATAGCAAGCGTTCTTTTCCGCAATGCAGGATTGGCAACACTTCTGGCATTTAAACTGCGGTGAATATCATCGTGTATTTGTCTCTGAAATGCATGAACATGCGGTACAAACCGCAACTTGTAACAAATATACTTCTCCCCTCAGCACAGTTAAGACCCGTAAACATGAATGCCTGGTTTTAGATCTGCGTTTTCACATACTCACCAAGCTGCGATTTTGCACCGCCTCTGTTAAATGCAAATTAAACTTTGAATATGGTAAATAAATATGTTTTACACAAGTTTAAATGTAATTTATTTTAAAAAGCATAATTGTTTCCATTAAGTTACAATGGCCTATACTCGCACACAATAGGCCTAATAAAGAAACAATGGCAAAACTGTTAGGAAAACCTTACAGTCCCTTTTATAACCAAATTTGCACTTTACCCACTTGAACATACACGTTCTGGGCCAAATATTCCAACAGCTTTGCTAGCTAATGTCTCCAAACAAAGTTATTAATGTGCAGTTTTCCATGTGTCTGCATCACAGCAGAACTTAAACATTGTCAGCAGCTATGAGCTATAGCCTATGTAGGCCTACTGATTATGTAGTAGGCTACAGATGATTTGAGTCACTCAGGACTACATTGACGTTGCCCTCGTCACTCGTCAGAAAACCCAAAACATTGTCAAAAGACAATGTTCCTAATTAGCTATGATGCGCTTGTGCAGTGAGCCCTTCAGTCGTTTCAACGCCGCCATAAACTAAAACGTGATCATTTCCCCCAGCAGTAGCTAAAATGCAGACCAGTGATTCAGCCCTATTATTCTCGAAAAAACGAAGTCGAATAATATTTTAAACAATACAGCTCTGATATACGTGCAGTTGGAGAGGCCGACGTTAAGATTTCGCTCTCTAAACGGAAGCGAAATTGTCGCGACATGGTATAGGCTAATGTCATACTTCCGCTTCGTAAAAAAAAATTTGGAAAGATTTGCGTTGGCTTGTGTTCGCATAGAAAAGGTGGCGTTCTGGCCCGGCAGGGGCGTCGACAGAAACTGTCATCGACTACTTAGGCGACGGGTGAGAGGTTAAGGGAAACGGGAAATTGCCCGTTATTGTTCATGATGTCGTCCAAGTCTTCATCTTCTATGACCACTGTAAAAAGAGAGAGATGAAAGGATTAGTTCACGTGGGCAATAAGGCTTTCTTCAAAATCGTTTAGCGTATAATTAGCAGACTGTTAATTTGGAGTGACTATGTGCCCTCTGCACCATTAATACACCCACTAAATTATTTATCTTTCATAAATTAATCAATAGCCTATGATGGACAGATAGCGATGTATTAAAGGGCAGGTATTACTGATTTCTTGCTTCAACCCCTAATGCTGAGACTGCATGTACAATGGGTGCACAACAAGGGCAGATCCGTTTCAGGATTTTGTTCCAACTTCTGCTCTTAATTATTAAATGAGCCAAATCCTATCTTGATCAGACATTTGTATAAGAACCGGCTACAGCCTCAGACTGCGAGTGTTTTTTACTGAGCTCAAGTACAGGAGTGAACCAGCGCAGTTTATACAGCTGCTGTCAGAAAACTAAAACTAAGGTAATTGGGTTGGAACAAAAACCAGCACGGAGCCCGGCCCTCCAGGACCAGAGTTGTGCACCCCTGGCATATACACATGCCATATGAAGGTAGTATTCCGCTGGTCCATGTGCTCCTTAGCCTAGGGCCCTGTTATTCAAATCACAGTCCTTGAGAGCTGAGAACTGCTGGTTTTCCACCCTCCCTTTACCTGGGAGTCAGGTGTGAAAACGTTGATCAATCAGTAGCACTAATTGTTAATTTAATTACCTGGGAGAAAATAAAATAAAAAACCAGGGCTGGATTTGGATTTGAGGACTATATTTGAATATGCATGGGCTAGGGTAGGGATGGGCAACTCCAGGTTACTCCATAAGCTTTATTTAATTAGCCCAATCATTTACACAATCTGATATTTTAGCTACATTCCGTGATATGAACAGCAGCTGATGAATGTTGTTGTGCCTTTATGAATGCATTGTACAGTTTTATTGTGGTCTAATTTACAAGTGAATCGGTGTTGGTGTATACCACTAATTAGCTGATTGAGCCAGGGTAACTGGTGGCAGCAAAAACCTGCATACACACCAGCCCGCAAGGCCTAGGCTGTGTCCAAATCAGAGCCTTATCTACTGCGTCCTGTTTACGGTGTACTAGCACAGTGGTTCTCAACCCTGGTCCTGGGGACCCCCTGTGTGTGCTGGTTTTCGTTCCAACCACAATTGCAATACTTGAATTTTAACAAGCTGTTAATTTTTCTTAATTAGGTGTTTTTAATGTTTAGAGGGATTATTTACATTCTTAAGCCACATTATGTTAGTAATAGCCATGCATGCCATGAAGAATAAAAGTCCAATATTCACATTGTGCTGTATTGTAAACAATTAAAAGGAGGTAAAAAATGTTTTAACATCAAATTAAAGACTGAGGTGAATCAATTGGCTCATAATTGGTGAAATTGTGGACACATGGCCACTAAAACTAACCGTTTGGTAAATAATGAAGAATTCAAAGACAAAGCAAATGATAACGAGCCAAACCTGCATTGTGTTAACAAGTTTAAGGAAAACATTATGAAGGAACTTAAACTTGTGTTCAATTACCTAATTAGGAGCCTATTCACCTGAGTTCTTACCTCTTCTTTGTAATTGTTTGCAATATAACACAATGAGCATAATGAACATAGGATTTTTTTTTTCTTCAAAGCATGCATAGCTATTGCTAACATAACGTGGCTTAAGAGAGTAAAGAGTTTAAAGTGTTCTCTCCATACAATTAAAACACCTAATTAAGAAAAAATAACAGCTTGTTAAAATTCAAGTATTGCAATTGTGGTTGGAACGAAAACCAGCACACACAGGGGGTCCCCAGGACCAGGGTTGAAGACCACTGCTCTATACAATAAAAACACCTAATTAAGAAAAAATAACAGCTTGTTAAAATTCTGGTATTGCAATTGTGGTTGGAACGAAAACCAGCATACACAGGGGGTCCCCAGGACCAGGGTTGAGAACCACTGTACTAGCATACTGTATGCTGCTTACTGCATACTGTTTAGTCACATGCTGCATGCAAAAACTGTCCGCCATACTATTACGAGTGAACACTTGGAAATAAGTACATCATCCGGGGATATTAAGAACACTAGATTTTCAGAAATGTTGCATACTTAAAATAGCTTTTTTAGAAAGTATAATCAACTGGCATACTCAATAACAGGCAAGTGCGCTGATTTGGACATGGCCCTGGAGTTGCCCATCCCTGGCCTAGGGCATGGCTATTCAAATCTGTGCCTCAAATCCAAATAGTTCCAACCACAATTGCAATCCCAGAATCTTAACAAGCTGGTAATTTTATTTAATTAAGTGCTTTTCGTGTTCATAAGGATTAAGAGGGTAAATAGTCCCTCAAAATAAAAGCGCAATTAAGAAAAATTAACAGCTTGTCCAAATTCTGGGGTTGCATTTGTGGTTGAAACGAAAACCAGCATACACAGGGAAGGTCCCCCAGGACTGAGTTTGTGAACCACTGCTCTAGTTGACCCAATGCCGCACTTGCCTCTCTTCGAACGTCCGATTTGTCCCAATTTTGGAGCCCGTTGTCCGAGTCTCCGCTGTGGAGAGTCGAAGCTTAGCTGACTGCCTAGTCCGTTTGCCATCGCCTGAGCGTGGACTGGAGCGGGCTGGAGTGAGCTGGCTGGTGGGAGAAGATCGGGAATCCCCGACATTCCGTACATCTCCGGCTCTGGTCGTGCGTTCACTGAATCTCCCTCGCTGTCTCTTCTCACCAACGCTTTTTCCCCGTTCACGCTGTCCCCGTCTGTACTTCCGCAACAGTACAGCATGCAGAAGCTTGACTTCCAGCGGCCAAACGTAGAGGAAATTCTTTTTTATCACGACCTAAGGTTTAGAAAAAAACGAACATACCTTGAAAATGGAGGACGCAATGTCTTGTTAATAATTAAACATCGTATTACAATGAGGTAGCTAAGGAAAAGACAGATCCATTACTGGGCTACTGCCGCGTTCGCCAATGCCGATTGCAGTCATTCTGGTATCAACGTAGCCTACCTACCATAGCCTACATAGGCCCATCGAACGTATATAAAAGTTCATTATAATAGCACAACACAGTTAGTCAGATATACCTAGACATCGGTTTTAATGTATCGCCAGAATCAAGTTTCGAGGGTGCCTTTGTCTAGCTATAGAATAACAGCGTTACAGATCTGGCTCAAGGTGCGTCTACCTTACGCAGACCGCCTAACTTGAGTTTTTATATTATTTTTTTGTTTTGTCTGCCATGTATTTATGTCGATAGGTATCATTTTGTTTCTGACCTGGTCGATAAATTGTCGTCTTCAGCGAAAACAGTCTGCTCTACCCTCTTCTTATCGGCGATATTGTCGTCTATTTTGATATGGCACTACACTGCAGGAAGTCCAGAAAAAAAAACGTTCCAGGAAGTCCCGACCTCTTAAAGGAGCAGGGCGCAGGCGCATGGTGGATGACTTGGGGATTTCCCCCCGCGGGGTTACCGGCTGCGTCAGAACGGTTGAGTGTACGTTGAAACATAGATATAGAACCGAATTGTGCCACAATACTATGACGGATGAATGGTTCTATATCTATGCTTTGAAACATGGTATATAAAATTCTCAACTGCAGGTGTGGAAGGTTGCAGGAGAGATCGCCCCTTGAACGCTCAGGCGTCATGCAAATAACTTGGGACAGTGGTTCCCAAACTCGCTCTTGGGGGACCCGGTGTATGCTGGTTTTCATTCAATTCATTCACCATTTTTCATTCACCACAATTGTAATCCCAGCAAGATGTTAATTTTTCTTAATTAGGTGTTTCATGATTAGTGGTATTATTTACACTCCCAAGTCACGTTGTCAGAAACAGTTATGCGTGTCATAAAGAATAATGTCCCAATGGCTTATTGTGCTAAATTGCATTTTTAAAACATTTTGTTATCTCTTCATTGAATTGTTTGCAATATAGCACAATGTGAACATAAGGTGGATTAAGAGGCTAAATAATCTCTCTAAACATAAAAAGCAATGAATTAAATTTTTTTTTACATCTTGTTAAAATGCTGGGATTGCAATTGTGTTTGGAACAAAACCAGCATTATACATTACATGGGTCCCCTCGGGACCAAGTTTGGAAATCACTTGGGTTACACTTTACCTTTCACTATGTTGAGAATAAGTGGATAAGTAAACAGATTGGTTATTTTATTTTAAACTAGACTGGGATACTCAAATCTGACCAGTGAGGTCAGCAGTTTGTTACTGCTGTCTGCTGCTTTTCATATAACTGACTGATAGTTTAGTTGTTTAGTTACTCATAGAGTAACGTTACTGACTGACTGGAGATTTCAGTATTTTAAGCATCACTGCTGTAGACTGTATTGGTGTCCTAAGTAGTATGTTTTTATATTTGATCCAGTTTTCTTTTGATGTTTCCTTAGCCATTTCACAATTATTGGATCTATTCAGAACAATTTATCACTTCAGATATTTAAGTAAGCAGATGTTTCTTAAAGAAAAGTGAATTCGATATTCATAGAGAGCATTCATAGATATGTAAAACTATCTATGTAAAAATTCAGATTAATTTATACGTTATAATTTATAATTTAAAAAAAATGTAAAAATTCAATTCAATTTCTGAGCTCAATTGGAAGCTTATTAAATATGAAGAATTACTTTGGAGTAACAAAAACAGGTTTTCCCATGGCTGTCTTAACTACTTTATGCAATCAAGTATAACATAGGCAGTTTCCTGCATCACAAATTTTACTACGATGAAAATAGTAATGGTTGTAAGATCGATTTTTGCTGAAGAAAATTCAGTACTGCATTACCTTGCACATGGTTCACTCCTATATTTGTCCAGAAGGGGGCGCAATAGAATTACTCATTGCAGGGTTGTGTATAGAGAAGTTAAATCAAGAGATTGGATGCACCAGCAGTTTTCCCCCCCCCTTCTTTACATAATTAAAATGCCAGCACCACTTCTGCTAATATATGTAACCATAATATTTATAGTGTTGATGTCTGTTTTTGCATGTACTCATTTTTAAACTTACATTTATAGTGTCAATTCCACAATGTGTAGCGATGTTTCATGTTAAAATGCAGATGAATTATCTACACAAACAATTGTGTGTTTTTTTTAATGTTGTGAATTCTAAGTATAGGTATGCTCTTATATGCACACGCACACATACATTGGGCTGAGAAAATCTGAGGAAATATAAGGCTATATAACTATATAAGAAAATAAATCCTTTATCCTTGATGTTACACAAGGGTTATTTTTTTTGGCTCCACCGGACAAAAAGAGCTCACAGTTAAAGACAAAGAACAGCATGTTCAAACACAACCAGGTAGTCACCCTTTCTGGTCTCTGGGTTTGAGTATTTCACATTTCACCCATACATTTTTCAGATTAAATACATTCCTGCTTTGTTCTCAGTGGGGTTTTATGGGCGGCTCTCATTTCCTACCTGGAATGGTTCCACTTCCTCTACAATCAGCTTTATGCACAACGATGGACTGACTTCTTGACCTGTTTGACTGGGCAAGTGAAATCGATTATTCTCCTGTGAAAGTCTTTGAGGACTAAGAAGTGCAGACATGCACGTGATTCTGTGCCGTCTAGACATTGTTAGATAGACATACACCAGGTCCACTGGGACATTTTGTAAAATAAGGATAAAACATATTTGAGTTAAAATACCACCACTGTAGCATAATCTAAAAAATATTAATCTTTTGAGCTTGGGTGGTTTCAGAACATTTGGCAGATGCATGCTTTATCTTTAAAAAACGATTACATTTCATGAGTCAGTTCATCAAATGGAAGGAAAATATATTAAAAAACAAAACAAAGGTTAACTTACTACAAGAGCTGCCTGTGTGGTATCTTTTACGCAGAGGGATATTTTCATGACTGCTTCTTCTGTGAGAGCCAATCAGCGGTCTGGCCCGAGGCAAATCACTGTTCACCATTTTACAGAATTCTTTTGTGGGTGGGTTTATCCTAGTATGTTTAATGTATTCTGCATGGCCTCTTTCCTTCCACACACACAGTAGCAGGCACACCATGCTGCTCTAGAATGGAATCAGAGTTTTCTTCTTAGTATTAAAATCTATACACTTTAAAGTCCATATTCCAGTACGCTTACCACTACCCCCAGACTAATCTACAGTCCTCCGGTCCGTGTGCGAAAACAGTCCAGCATGTTAAACACTAATGTATATTATCCCACAGTCCTCAAGTTTGTAGAAGGGACCATGGATATATTGAGTGGATGTCTGGATCCTGCAGCTGTAACTTGCATACTGAATCACAGTATTCCACTGAATCGTTCTGCATGTAATGAATAGGAGCTAATGTGTAATCACTTGGCACACATGGTTTTTATGTTTTATTTTATACAGATGCTGAGTGTGCTTCTGCTGTAAAAGATGGAAATTTTGAATGACATGTAATAGTGGATTTGTTCATATGGTGCTTTGTTTCTTTGTGGAAGATTTGTGAAGGCTTGAGGTTTCCATGGTTCAGAAATTAACTTTTCACTCCAGGTTTGAAGCTTTTTATTATGACAAAGGAGAGGTGAGCATCTGGCATTCAATTCATCCCCTTGTTTGTGTACTACGCCATTGGATAAAGGCCTGTTTGTGTTGACTTGACCTCCATTTTGAATTTAGTTAGTCTGCATTTAGAAGAATAGCTAACACTTGGAAAAATTAAAATAACCAGTATACAAAGACTGCGGTGTTATTTTAAATTATTCTATTGTTTTTCATTGCATTGGACAAATGTAGTGCATGAATAAAAACGGCAAAATGTCTAAATATAACTGTTCTTTTGTCAAAAGTTAATTTAAAAAATCAGTTAAAAGCCAAACACAGTTTAGTTACACTTACCTAACTAATAGACAACTATCAGCACTGCAGAACCTGTTTACTATGACCTGTGCTGATGACAACTGACAGAATTAACTGAGTTAATAAAACAAAATATATTATTTCAGGGTGTGGGTTTGGATATATAGTATTTGGGGGTTTTTTAACACCATGAATTATACCCAGCTCTGGCTGGGCTTCTATTGAAAATATCTGTGTAATCACGTGACTGTTTCAAGGTCCACTTGTTTGATGTTATTCTTTTATGCGTAAGAGTATCTGAATATTATGAGTTTGCCCTGGCATTGTTGTGTTTATATCCAGACCTGCTGACTCCTGTCTGCAATCTAAGGACAACAGCTTCTTCTTGGGTCAATGTGGCCCTGCCTTTGTGCAGATTAAGGTAAGAATTATGAGGTATTGGGCTGGACTGTGAGTGCCAATATCAGTCGAATAAGTATTATGGCATTTGTAATTTGAGACTATGGTTTTCATAAACCATAGTGATGTAATGTGGTGATATCTTTCATTGGGTTAATGCAAAATTGTGAATATATAAATTGTGGGACATTACACCGTAATGTAATTGATGCAATTGTAACATTGATGGGTAGTTTTTCAGTTATTTGACCATTTCCTTCTCATTTACAACTTAAACAGTTTTAATAAATTGCTTTATCGTTGAATCTGAGTCTTGTGATTTTTATTTAAGTACCAACAATGTTACATTTCTATCCCAAGAGCACAACTCATCCAGCACGGAATGTACAGTGAGGAAGACCACATAGGACAACCTTCCTTTTCTGAAAAGGACTTTTTTTTGACATGTTGACCCTTCGGATGGACTGTGATGTTGGTCAAATGTAGCTAGCCGTGTGCTACCAAAGACTAAAGAAGGGAGAGGTCAGAGACTGAAAATACATTTCAGATCTTTTACTAGACTGTATTAATTAAACACCACCAACCTTTGGATTCCTGTTACTCTTAAATATCACAATAAACATATAAGTAACCAGACCAATCCAGAGCCAAGTCCCATTATAGTCTGTTATAAAGCGAGGTCATATTATAACGGTATCTGTAACATATTATAACGGTATCTGTAACAGGATCTCCCTTCGTTATCTTGTAGAAAAATTAAAAATGCATGTTTTTTATGGTTACGATTCTCGTTCAGACTGTTTAGCATAAACAAAGGCACAGTCTCCTCACTCACAGTTCAAGGCTTAAGGAATTTGCTAGAAAAACCCTAAATAAATTTCAAACGTGTCCTGACAAATGTGTATCAAGGCAGGACAGGGGCTGGCACTCACACAGGGGTTTTGATGACCTGTTCAGGGGCGGGGTGGGGGCTAAATCCTGTTTATAAGAAGCAAAAGAAGCCAGTGCCAGTTCCACTGAGACACCTACACAAAGGAAAACACAGCATCCTATCGACGACTAGAGCCGGCATGTCCAAACTCCTCTGTCTGAGCCTTCTGTTCCTGGTCCTTATCTGGTGTGGCTGCCCAGGTAAATCCCTCACCTGTGTGACATAAGTAACAGGATTTTCTGAGATGTTCACCGAGCATCCATAAAGGAGAATTAAGCCAATCCAACTCTGTGGTAAAGTGCTTTTTTTCTGAGTGCAACCCATGACGTACGTAGGCTTCCATACACTGCAAAAAATGTCTGTCTTAACAAGTGTTTTAGTCTAATGAGACTTAAAAATCATTTTTTCCCTTCAAAAGTGGAAAATAGCTTGTTTTAAGTTACTTTTTACTTGACAAGTGAAATTGTCTTACCCCACATGGGCAAATCTTGAAATGAGTAAAAATATCTCACACCACTGGCAGATCATTTGTTTTATTTAGCAAAAAAGTAACATAAATAAGATTCCAAAGTCTAAATATGAGATTAAAATGCTTGTTAAGATTTGTCATTTTGCAGTGTAGCAGTGCGGTATTTGGATGTCACTGTTTTATTAACGTTTAATTAATGTTTTTCCATTTCGTTTTGAGTCATTTGCGAAACAACTGCGAGACATCTCTCTACCTTTTCTCTCGCCCAGTCGAGTCCCGTCGACGGAAGGGGATGCCTCAACCGCTAAAGAATGACTGCAAGTGTAAAGGTGAGCTCACCAGTCTGCGTTTGATTGTGAGTTGCACAAATTCGTTTTTTTTTATGAGTTTTGGTGAATAAAACGTGTTTCTAACCAAAGCATAAAATCATGCTAAAGTAGAATAGAGTATTGGTGAAGACTTGTTTGAAGTTTGTTTTTAAGTGGTCAGTAATTAGTAATTATTTTGAATATTTTAAGTCTTTCAAAAAAAAAGTATTGGACCCAGGTCTGGTCTGTGTTTATATTTTTGAGGAGAGGCATTGCTCAGAGGATAACAGGTGCATTTTTGCATTTAAGCCTTGCTGTTTCATCATAAGTCATTAAAAATAAGTAAACTAAGGAAGCAGGGGCTTGTGCCGGCTCACAGGAAAGCAAGCAACCAAAACAAGATGGAGTTTTCACTCCGATGTTCATAAAGCCAAAAAATGTGCAGAGAAATATTTTAGCCAGGTCAGCTTTTATGATGCAGTTAAAGTCTTTCTCTATCCCTTCCTCTATCTCTATAAGGTTTTATTCAAAAGTGATGTTCTATTGAGATTATTTGCTCCATCAGAGATGATAATTTAATCTTTGCCAATGTTTTTCAGATTCATTTTCCTTTTTAACTATTCTATAATGTTTTTATTGTGTACATTGTGTAGCATGTTTTTTTAACACTTTAAAAAAAGCTTTACTGAGATGACATTTATCATCATGTAAACCATTAAAGTATTTTTAAAAATCAAAAGAAATCTCTCCCCCCCCCCTCTCTCCCCACCCCCCTCTCTCTCTCCCCACTCCCCCCACTCTCTCCCGTCTGTCTCTCTCTCTCTCTCTCTCTCTGTCTTTCCCCCCTCTCTCTGTGCATGCAGTTACGCCCAACATGAAAGTGAGCTGTCCTAAGGAAGCCATGCCACGATCCTCTCAGCAGAAGCTGGATATTTTGAAATGCCTGTGCAAAAAACATCGCTATGGTAAGTTGAAGCAGTGTGGGGGGAGCGGGTGCCCTGGAGAGACTTATCTCACCTAAAACCGCCACTGATGTGTCCTGCCCACCTTGACTTGAAGCCTGTCTGTCTGCCTGTCTGTCTGTGCACAGAGCAACGGATGGATGTGAATTTTCGAAGGATCTGCAAGAAGATATATGGAGATTTTTCCATCCCCCTGCCGCTGACTTGAAGAGCTCCACTAGGCCATGGCTGGGGTGTGTTTTGTGTGCTTGGAGGGGTGTGGATCATACCAGCGGTTTGTCTCATTCTTTATCACCCCGCTGTCTTCCTTTATTTTCTCTTCATCTCTAAATTAATCTCTGCGACCGCTGTTGTGACATAACACACTTTTCTCCCATGGTATGGGGCAGCATTGTGAGAACCCAATGCCCTTTGGTTGGAGAACACCCTAAACGGGACTCACGACTGTGCAGAAAGTCCCAGAATGCACCAGCGCCTGATGCCTGCACACAGGGAAAGGACGTGGATGAATATGCAATTGATGTTTCACCTACACTGAAAAATCATTGGTTTGTGATTAAACAGCTCGTGCAGCAGTGTGCAGCGATTGGCTAGTTATTAAACGGCTTGTGCAGCAGCATTGAATGATTGGCTGGTGAATATATAAAAGCTTGAAGAGGCAGCAAGGGGGGTGATGGGCCTGAGATTAATTGTGTAAATGCTACAGTGCTGTTTATACTTACTATATCAACTCTCCCCAGGGTTATGCCAGGTCTAGTGCGAAATGAGAGTATCATGTAACAAAATATTGCATACTTGTATAATCCAAATATGTTTCCAATAAAAACATAATTTCTAATGATTAAAGATTTAGATTCGTAGTGTGCTTTATTATTTATTCATATCCTGTTTTGAATTAATTCGGACGATGTCAGATGCTTACATACGGCTTTAATATTAATGATATTAATATTATCAGATCAATTGTCTGACCTATCTTGATCACCCCCTATACCCTAATCTGCCCCCATCCTCCACCAAAAGGCATTAATTTCATCAGTGATTACTGTCAACATGGGGGGAGGGTGGGGTGGGAGAGGGTGATCTTTCCTCTTCATCTGATCAGGAGCATTTACACTCCCGCTGTGCTATTGGTCTGATGCTCATCTTTTACACCGTTTTCCTAGGAAAATATCACCAGTTTCTCCGGCAGTGGTCTAATCTTCACACTTAAAGTCAGGAAGGGTTGGAGTGGAGGTTACCCTGGGGAATGCTGATCATTGTCCCAGTGGTTTGTGTATTTCTGCGTGTCCTGGGGGGGGGGGGGTAAAGGAAATTACACCCAGAGCTAATTAGAAACCAACCACTGCATGGTGAGGCGTCATAAAATAATCTGGATCTTTTCATATTACTACCAAGTCAGCAGCTTGCCCCCAACGCCCTTCATGGGAACTGAGGCTAGCTGTGTTTACCTGTGGGGAAAAACTGCTGTTTATGCTAAACACGACATAAAGAGCGAACTGAGAAACACGACTGGCCAGTTATTGGACAGGACAGATGGAGTGACAACCCCCCTGCTGGACTCATTCGATTCGGAGCCCTCAGGCATCAGCACTGCCTCGCCCTCAGTCCGGTCCATCTCCTGACGGGATAGCAGGACGGCTAGGCCCCTCGTCCGGTTACACGGGACACTCTTCCACAGGTAAGAGTCTCCTTGCAGGTGAGCTACAATAACAGGGGTGTTTCCGTGGTTGTGATAAATAAAAAAAAACAGGTGGATGGCTTTTATTGGTTTTATCTGACTGCTTTACTTACCTGTTGTGTATTAATACTTGGGGCTATATCGTTAAAAACAATAAAAACAATACATTATGCTATTATATATCACTGTTCATGCAAGAATCCAATTAACCAAACACGGCAGCTGGTGAATGTTGTGACTAGAAATGTAAGGTTCAATAAAACCTGGCACATACAATGGCCAAAGCCACGCGGTGCTTTACAGGTTGTGAGCAAGACCTTAAATTCAATCCTGAATTTAACAGACCTGTGAAATATAATCCAATGGTATAGTAATGCACTGGTATTTCAGTTTAAATTTATTTTAGCCACACAAGACAAAACAAGATGTCTCAAGCTGTTAACTGAGTTAATGTTTGCATCCTTGCACAGATCAAGATCCATTATTGTTATCAGATTTATTTTATTGACATTTACAACTGAAAGGGAAACCTATGCACAGCCACTTAATTCAGTCTGTACTTTGAGATAACCAACAGTTTCGTTGCCTCTTGAGGACTAAGCACCAGACAGTACGTTGCCATCTAGGCCTGGATCTCACGGAGACAATTACCAATATATTTTGAGTTAAAGTTGGAGCATGTACCAACAAAATGCAATGTCCAAACACAGAACCTTGTGGAACACCAGTTTTCACATCACCAAATCAGAACTGAATAATAATAATACGAATGCTAATACTATAATAATAATAATAATAATAATAATAATAATAATAACAATAACAATAACAATAACAATAATAATAATAATAATAATAATAATAATGCATTTTATTTATATAGCACCTTTCTGGAGCCCAAGGTTGCTTCACAAAGTTTAAACACAAGGGACAGTATGTGCAGAAAGCAAAACAGATACATAGGACAGTAATGTTGTAGAAAGTGCAGAGTAAAATGTAAAGACAAAACATACAAACATACTAATCTAAGCAGTAATGGAAGCTAAGGGTAAGCTATTCTGAAGATCTGGGTCTTAAGTAGGGAACTTAGCTCACACTGCAGATTACACACTTGGGGCCTGATTTACTAAGACCTTTAGCACATGCAAAACCAGTAACATTACCAATGATTGGGCATGGTATTTGCTATGCACCAATCATTGGTTTTGTTATAGGTTTAGCATGTGCTAACCTTTACATGCTCTAAAAATATCGACTGCAGGTTTGCGGCAAGCTCATATTTTCACATGCACATTATTTTTGTGGCAACTGCCATTGTTGCCAGAAATTCACCATAAGTTCACCACTACTGGCAAAGTCTGGCAAACTTCAGGCAACATTTTGTGGCAATTTAGTTGGCGGCAACATATTGGCTGCACGTTTGCTGCAAACTATCCAGTTTTGTAAGAGAAAAGGTTTTGCACACGCTAAAGGTCTTGGTGAATCAAGCCCTTAGTGGTCTCGAACCCTCTGGTCTCAGGTCAGAATGGACACAGGCCTGGATTTGCTGCAGCCTCTTGTGGTCCAGTCCCAGCCGGGGAGGGGGGTGGAGCCGGGTCAGTGGAGCACCGGACTGTGTGACTGCTGCAGCGATATGAACGACTGTGAGTCTCTGCCTCTGAATTCAGTCTGTGCCTCTGAATCCAGTCTGTGCCTCTGGATCTAGTCAGTGCCTCTGAATCGAGTCAGTGCCTCTGAATTCAGTCTGTGCCTCTGAATCCAGTCTGTGCCTCTGGATCGAGTCTGTGCCTCTGAATCAAGTCTGTGTGTTTCGAGTCTGTAATTCTACCTACCTGCGGCTGCCTATATCTGTTTGTGTCTAACTGCATGTTTCTATCGACAGCTCAGATCTATGTCAGCATATTTTCAGTTTTTCTTGTCTGTTCTAGTCCATCTGTGCCTTTCTGTCTCCGTCTGTCTGCCTTTGCCAACTGTTTTTGCCTAACTGTATGTGCCTTTGTGTTTATTTGCCTTTGCGTTTATGTGTCTGAATGTGTAGGTTTGTGTGTGTGTGTGTGTGTTCCTGGCTGTTTATCTGTAGTTAATTTCCTCTGTCTCTCTCTTACTCTCCCTCTCCAGGTTGTTTTGCTCTCTGGTGCCTCCCGGTGTTCGTTTGTAAGACCACAGGTGCAGTGGGGGCGTGTCCCTGCCTGCCACTGCTGGACTGCGTGGGGTGTGTCCCGTCCGCCTCCCTCGCCATGCGGGCCACCGTGCGGGAGCGATACGGCATTAAGGTATGCTCCGGGAACGCTGCTGTGCTTCACGGCCAGTTAAAGCGGGAGCGATACGGCATTAAGGTATGCTCCGGGAACGCTGCTGTGCTTCACGGCCAGTTAAAGCTTTGGGAATGCATAGGGCGTAGAGTCCTAGCAGGAAAAATACAACACCATGCAGGAACACCCATCTAAACACTGTGGCGAGTGTAAGAGGATGCGATTGACTCCGTTCGATAGCCTCACTGATTCAGAGAGGAAATCTGAGCTTGCAGGCGACGTCTTAAAGTTATTTTGTCCTTTCATTGCCAAAATAACTTCATTGCCAAAATAACTCCCAGGATATAAAAAACAGGACATAAAGACTTGAAACACAAATAAGGAAACAAATAAAGGACTGTTTGTACAGTAGTTCTAGGCGCTGCCTGGTCATGCCCCACAGAATCAGAATGACATCCTGTGACCATGCAAGTGCCACCTATGTCCGGGACAGGGATGTGGATCTTATTTCAACTTTGGGGGGGATATAGTATAATAAAATATTAAGGAATTCATTAATTTGTTAATGAATTCATCGATTTCATTTCTTAATTCAAGGGCTGTCAGTCCCTTCCCCAGATGTCTGCACGTTCCATACCCAGATGCGCTTTATACCTTGTAATGCAGCTCTTAATTCCAATAAATACCATTAATAATAGGTCAACTATTTCAAAATATTTAAGTCCTGGATGTATAATGTAGAAATGTATTGAAATCAGGGGACGATTTTTCTTGAGCACGTACACACATTTTAGCCTCCTGTCGCATTGAGCTCTGTGTGCACGTGTGTGTGTGTGTGCATAGCAGACAGTCACCTCCATTGCCTCCTTGTTATGCAGGGGGGTGTACTACAAAGCAGGGATTACTGAGTTTAGTTGGATAACTGCACTGAGTAAAGCCCGGAACAGCTATTTTTATTTCAGTCCATGTTCCACATTTGGGAGGGTTTCGGGTTTACTCAGTGCAGTTATCCAGCTAACCAAGTAATCTTGCTTCATAGTATACTCCCCCACATCAGGCCCATTTATCTGCAGTTTTTCAGCTGTGCAGGATAATCGTCGCGCATGAGTTGCACCGTGCAGCAAAAGTAAACACAGCGCCACTTAACACCGTGCCGCAACAGTGCCTCACACACAATGGTGCCTCACGCACAACAGGGGGATATTTCACAAAGCAGAATTACTGAGTTAGCTGGATAGCTGCACTGAGTAAAACCCGGAACGGCTCTTTCTACTTTGGTCCATGATCCAGATTTGGGTGGGTTACTCAATGCAGTTATCCAGTTAAATCAGTAATCGTGCTTTGTGGAAAAAACCCCCCTGGTACCTCACGCAACGGTGCCTTACACACAACGGTGCCCTCACACACAACGGTGCCTTACACACAACGGTGCCTCACACACAACGGTGCCTTACACACAACGGTGCCTCACACACAACGATGCCTTACACACAACGGTTGCCTCACACACAACAGTGACTCACACACAACGTATGACCTTACACACAACGGTGCCTCACACACACGGTGCCTCACACACAACGGTTGCCTCACACACAACGGTGCCTTACACACAACAGTGCTTCACACACAACGATGCCTTACACACAACGGTGCCTCACACACAACGGTGCCTTACACACAACAGTGCTTCACACACAACGATGCCTTACACACAACGGTGCCTCACACACAACGGTGCCTTACACACAACAGTGCTTCACACACACAACGATGCCTTACACACAACAGTGCTTCACACACAACGATGCCTTACACACAACGGTGCCTCACACACAACGGGTGCCTCACACACAACAGTGCTTCACACACAACGATGCCTTACACACAACAGTGCTTACACACACAACGATGCCCTTACACACAACGGTGCCTCACACACAACGGTGCCTCACACACAACAGTGCTTCACACACAACGATGCCTTACACACATCGGTACCTCACACACAACGGTGCCTCACACACAACGGTGCCTTACACACAACAGTGCTTCACACACAACGATGCCTCACACACAACGATGCCTTACACACAACAGTGCTTCACACACAACGATGCGGGCACAAAGGAGAAAAGAGATATCAGACGGGTGGGCGCTGGAGCGAGAACTGGGGCTTGTTGACATGTGAGTCGGTAATTTTCCAACATGCATCTCAAAAGAACCCAGTGACATCTGCCAAGAATTGCATGTACTTGCCTATCTGGGGCGGAGGCGATGAAAGGATAAAATGGGGCGATTAAGGTCTCTGGTGAAATTAAAGTCATGGCACATAAACAATGATGTAGGGTCAACATCGGTTGTAACAAATACTGCTGGTTGAATATTTGCATACAACTTTCAATTAAACACCGTCAACCTGAATCAACCCTAATTAAACCTCCAGTTACCGGGATCACTTGAATTTTAATTAAGCTATAATGACCTGCTTCACAATTCCAAGTAAACTCTAATGACCTGAGTCACAGCTGTAATTAAACTGTATCCATCTTGATCACATCTCCAATTAAACTCCAACAACCTTGATCACCATTCTAATTAGGCTACAGTGACCTGGATTGTAGCGCCAATTGAACCATAAGCTGTAACAAACCTGGATCACTGTTCCGATTAAGCTCTAACAACCTTGGTTCACAGCTCTAAATTAAACTCTAACGACCTTGATCACTGCAGTAATTACGCTCTAACGACCTGGTCCACACCTCCAGGTAAACTCCAGCAGCCGCTGATTTTACTCCCTCAAAATATGTAGCAAAGGTGCTCAACTCAACACCGTGATACGCTACTCCCAGCAGCAAACATGAAACCACTTGCACTTGAAAGTTACCTGCATGGTGCCCTAGTTAATCAGATTTAACAAAGGAAGCAATCATCAACAACAGGTTACCATCGCAGGCTACAATGAAGTAAGAGATTTGACAGTCCATAGCCATGTACCCCTCTTACATCTGAAGCCAGGCACTGAATTTCCCTTTAAAGAAATGCACCTGAACCACTCTGTGTTGTGTCAAATTAATTAAGTGAAATGAACGCAATTTACAAGCGATTGTAAATAATTTTGGGTCATTATTAGCTTTTGCTGTATTAATATTAATCAGATTTTTGTTACTTTCCCTCAATATATTTTTTTGAGGGAGGAAATTGATCCTGAAAATCCTCTATGTAAATCAGTGTCATTTATTCCAGTGTTATAGTCAAAGAAATGTGTTTGTTTTAGTACCATTAAATTTAGGAAGGGAAATCTGCATGGGAATAATAGGATTCGGCTACTCGACCAATGGGACTGCTCTTTACAAGCAACAACTTGAGTGGACAATTCCTGAGATGTCACCTATACACAGCCATTGCTCCAGAAGACTCGACTTCTTTGCTCCAGAGGACTGGGCTGCATTCAGATCAATTTAACACGTTCCCTTCCCTTGCTCTCTTCCCTCGAGTGAGCTATTTTGTGACGAAATTTGTGATGTGCAGCAAGCAAGGGTAAAGGGAGGATAGACGAGGAAAACAAACCAAAACGGAACTGAACGACCCTCGCAACCGATATAGGAAGTGCTACCCCATAGAGTTGAAACGGTCCACTTATTCCGTGTGGAACATTGCATTGTGAGATTCCCCTTCTTGCTAGAAGCTTGCATTATATACCCTTGGAGGAAGGGCGGATAAACGAGGGGAGTGAGGGAATATAATTACTCCCTCCCCTTTGTTAAATTGGAACCGAATCCCACTTGCTGTGACTGCCATATTTCATCCTGCATTTCGGGGGATTCCCCCCTGGAAGCAAGGGAAGGGAACGACAGGAAGAAAGCATAAATCTCAGATCCGTATGCAGCGCCGGTCTTCTTGCACAGCTGGCACCCGAAAAGCGCCCGGACCAATCAGGGGAGTCGCTGTTGCAAGATGAGCTGGGGAACCCTGTGAGGCCTGAAACGTTCCCTCACGGAGGTCAATGGACACTGCACGGCCAGGGTTGGATTTAGGACTGGAATGGACCAATGCACCAGTGGACTGAAGGCCAAAGGACAGCTTATTTTCAACAGAGTATCTCAGATATAACAATGAGAAGAATGTCCCTGGCATGGCTTTGAGTTGATACACACCTTCTCCTTTGTAGCGAAACAAGACTCCTTGCTTTTGCATAGTTCTGAGAACTGGCATTCAGCTCAATAGTAGGGGGGGGCGGGGGCACACCAATCATGTTTAAACTTGAATTCTTATATGCAATATAGTGTTTCCTGCTTGTTTAATCAATATTGGCATGTGCTTTTTGTATTTCACTTATACAAAAGCACATGCTAAGAGGATAGCAGGATAGCAGGATCATCTCTGTCTCCAGGGGGGAGCATTTGTAATTGCTGCTGCTTCCCTGTAATAATTCATTGTAAAATAGATGCTCTTCAACAAACACTGCCTCAAGACATAGAAATTAAAATAATATGAAAATCCATTTTTAATATAAAGTTTTTTAAAAGTTTTTACCACTGTTTATAGTTATAGAGCAGAGGTGGGCAACCGTATCCGAGGGCCGTATCCGTTTCTGGCCTTAATTACCTATATGAAACATTTTAATGTGATCTACTCTACCAGTGTTGGTGTAAACAGCCAATTAGCTCATTTAGCAGGAGTAATTGGTGGGAACAAAAAACCTGCATACACCCCGGCCCTCCAGGACTGGAATTGCCCACCCCTGTTATAGAGATACATAAACTGAGTTCCCACAATAACACATGAAACAGTTAACTGTATGAGGTGGTGCTACTTTTAAATGGACTAACATGACAGTACCAGCACTACTGGTTTTTCAGCATTCATATACAGTCAAGCCGGAAAGTCTGCACACCCCCTTTCACCTTCTGCCACATTTTATTACGTTACAGACTTATACTACAATAGATTGAGTTCATTTTTTTGCCTCAAACATCTACACACAATAGCCAATAATGACAAAGTGAAAAACAGGTTTATAGAAAATATGCAATTTTATTTTTACTGACGAAAATAGGTTATTTAGGGGTTACATATCTGTACACACCCTTAGCCTAATACTTGGTTGCTGCACCTTTGGCAGCGATTACAGCTTCAAGGCGTCTTGGGGAAAGAAGCTACGAGCTTGGCACACTTGTTTCTGGACATTTTTGCCAATTCCTCTTGGCATATCCTTGCAAGCTCCGTCAGGTTGGATGGGGAGCGTTGGTACACAGCCATTTCAGCTCTTTCCACAGATGTTCAATTGGATTCAGGGTCTGGGCTCTGGCTGGGCCACTCAAGGACATGCACAGACTTTCTCCGAAGCCACTCCTTTGTTCTCTTGGCTGTGTCCCGCTGCTGAAAAACATCCCCACATCATGATGCTGCCCACCGCCATGCTTCACTGTAGGGATGGTATTAGCCATGTGATGAGCGGTGCCTGGTTTCCTCCAGACGTGACGCTTGGTATTCAGGCCAAAAATTTCAATTTTGGTTTCATCAGACCAGAGCTCTCAGGTTCCTGTTCACCTCCCTGGCCAAGGCCCGTCTTCCCCGATTTGCTCAGTTTGGCCGGGCGGCCAGGTCTAGGAAGATTCTTGGTGGTTCCAAACTTCTTCCATTTACGAATGATGGTGGCCACTGTGCTCTTTGGGACCTGTAAAGCTGCAGAGATTTTTCCGTACCCTTCTCCAGATCTATGCCTTGACACAATCCTGTTTCTGAGGTCTGCAGATAATTCCTTTGACCCCATGGCTTGGAGTTTGCTCTGACATGCACTGTCAACTGTGGGACCTTATATAGGCAGGTGTTGGCAATCCCCAATCATGTCCAATCAATTGAATTTATCACAGGTGGACTCCAATTAAGTTGTAGAAACATCTCAAGCAGTATCAGTGGAAACAAAATGCACCTCAGCTCACTTTTGGGTGTCATATCAAAGGGGTGTGCACACTTGTGTACATATGATATTTTACATTTTGATGTACAAATGTCTAAAAACCTGTTTTCAATTTGTCATTATGGGCTATTTTGTGTAGAATTTTATTTTGAGACAAAAAATGAACTCAATCTATTGTAGAATATGTCTGTAACGTAATAAAACGTGGAGAAGGTGAAAGGGGGTGTGCAGACTTTCCGGCTTGACTGTAGGTTCATTTAATCAGTTCTGGAGAATAATATTCATACCATGTGACTTCCATTCCAGCTTTTGGAATGAGGATACATTGTGTCTGTATTCTCTCTCCTTCTCTCCTTCGGCTTCTGTTTCGACACTCACATCTATTTATAACCCCAACCAGGTCATAGTCTAACCTTTCTAACTTATATTGCATTGCCCTATGCGTTGGTGTGTAGATGTGTGTTGCCTTATGCTGTTCCACCATATATTTTATAGATCTGTGTTGTATCATATGTTATAAACGTTTTATATAGAGCTGACTGTGCAATTCCCTTGCTTTTTCTGCACCAGGGTAATGTCTGGAGTGACTGTTTCTATGGCTGCTGTTGCTATGCTCTGTCCTGGTGTCAGATCTCTCGCGAGATGAAGCGCCGCAAGCTCCTCCCCTAAACTTCAGGAAATGGGTTCTCCTCCTCCTTGGACTCCTCCCCTAAACCCCCAAACTTCAGGAGAAGGGTTCACCTTCTCCTTGGGACCACCCCCCCCCCCCCCCCCCCCCACCCCCCCCCACCCCCAAACTCTCACCCCAAATCTGCCCAAGGCTTCACACTTTCCTCCCCACCCCCCACCCTATGTGTGTTTTCTGAGGTGTCTCCTTCAGGTACATTTTACCTTGAAGCTGATATCTGCTGCGAATCATTGCGTGAATATTTTTTTAAAATGTACTAATAATAATAATAAAAAAACATAATCAGTCCTACTGGCTCATCTTCTTTTTGCCCTTTGCAGTTCCACACGTCTTTAAGGACCGAAAGCTGAAAAGGGCCATCGAAATTAGGGGACAGCCCACACACCTGGATATGTAGATAGTGTAGGTCGATGCAGAGGGACGAGAAGAGCTGAGGAGAGATAAAAGTAAAGGAGGAATGCAGAGGGAGGAGTAGAAAGGTGTGGGGAAGAGGCATGAATTTTTCAGTTCTGACGGGAACCAGAGAGAGACAGGTTTAGCAAGTTTTGGGAGCTGACTGCTTTGCATTTCTTGTTTCAGTCATCAACAATTTCCGTTGGATGCAAATATATATTTTTTGTATTAATTTACTTCTTCCTTTATGTTTGTGTTGAGGTAATGCATCCAAGGGTCTCAAATTGCAGAGTGTGTCTGAAGATGCTGATGTTGCCATTGTATCCAGGGCTTTTAAAATTTTACATTCTTGTCCATTTACTGCATAGTGCTGCTATTTACTGGAGTACAGAGGTGGAAGAAGTACACAAATCCCTTACTTAAGTAAAAGTGCAAATACCCACATAAAAAGATACTCAGGTAAAAGTTAAAGTACCACTTGGAAATGTATACTTAAGTCAAAGTATATAAGTACATGCTCTTAAATGTACTTAAGTATCAAAAGTAAAAGTAGTCATCCGAGGTGAGGTATTTGGGGATATAGGTAGTATAGGTAATACGTTATGATGTCATGAACAACATTTGAAAATAGAATGTTATAGTTATCTACGTCAGTTGGTGCTCAAACTCGGTCCTGGGGGAACACTGTATGCTGGTTTTCGTTCCAACCACAATTGCAATCCCGGAATTTTAACAAGCTGTCAATTGTTCTTAATTAGGTGTTTGTCATATTTAGAGGGATTATTTACCCTCTTAAACCACATTATGCTAGCAATAGCTATGCATGTCATCAGTGGCAGATTAAGGGGGGGGGGGGGGGGCTGACTGGGCTGAAGGCCAGCGCAAAATTAGTTAACAAAAAAAAACAATTGTTTGTGTGTAAAATAAATTTCATACCTAGATAGACCAGATGAGGAGGGAGGGATGCCGACTGTCAGCAATGCGGTGTGTGTGGGATAACTAGACATTGTACTGAGATCTTATTTGATGCTACAGTGTGCAAAAGTTTGCCTGAATGCCTGACATGTAGGGAGAACTGGGACAAAAGAAACACTTTTTACATCCATCCGGTTTATTCGAAAGTCAAGTAGAGATAGAGAGGCCATATTTTCTGACAAACATGTGTCTGTGTCCCTCACTAATATGAACTGGAATTTTGTTACCAGCATAAACGAGTCGGATATAAATTGGCCGCAAACCGGATGAGTGCAATGTATCAGTGCATCTTTTGCCGTGCGGGACAAAAGATGCACTGAATCGGGACGAAAGAAGCACCTGACGAAAAAGGTGTTGCTTTAGCGGTCTTATCTATGTCTTGTTGTTTTTTATGCTCATTCCCTTTCAACAAATGTACTATCAGCCAAAATGCCATGTTAGTGACGAGTCAATGAATAATGCTATAAGTTTAAAATCCATGAAAATCAACCATGCGTCAAGAGCATAATGTTGCATAATTAATAGAATTTTGCCTCACAACGTTTAAACGGTCTATATATCTGTAGACAACGAGTATTGTAATGTATATGTCATATCTATTGTGTCTGTGTATTCTTTATTTTAATGAATTGTTAAACACTGCCATTAATTACTTTTTAATTGTGGGTTCAAATCAATAACTGGTTGAAATAGGCTTATAATGGGACATTATTTAGGCTAAATCACTTAAAATAAGAACTATGTTCCAAATACAAAAAACTAACCCTGGTATTTTGTTAGGGAGGCGTCTCTCTACCATTTATGATACTTGTTGCTATCTATTTATGATAAGCCTATGGCAAAAAATTAATGGAGAAAATATTTAGAACCATTGGGTGTGCTTTTTGACATCAGGATACTTTAGGACCTAGTCCAAAAAATGTCAGCTACTTTCAGCATGCTACTGAGGGAGGACTGCTCTACAAATTACACCAAAACAGTACATTGTAAGCTGCTGTGGGGAAAAATAAATACTGAGCGGGGTGAAAGAAACAAATTGTTTTTTTCGTCCCGCTCGTGTCTTGGTTGCATTCAACTTGGCTAGCAGCTAAGCCTCGCAAGCATGACACTCGAACCCTATGCTGTCCTTTAGTCAACAGTTGTGTTCAGAAAATTATGCATGTTTGGAAAATTCAAAACATAAACACACTTATACAACCGAAAAACACTCCCCCAAAAAAAGAAGTATTCCCACCTGAAACAGTGTGGTTTGCAGGTTTGGCTTTGGGTGGAGGCGAGTTTGGGGGCATTGGATGGTATTAGATATGCTGTCGCTCCTGCCTCTGCTGTCGCTGCTGCCGCCCTGCTGCTGCTGTGCCGCTACTGCCGCTGCCCTGCTGCAACGCCTGCGTCCTGCCCGGACTCTGCTCCACTGTCCTGCACTACCGCTCCCGCCTCCCGCTCATCCCCTGCTCCAACTAACTGGTTGTCCGTCTCCATCTCCTTCCCTGGCCTCTCCTGCTCCCACTGCTCCCCCGCAGCCTCATACCTGGGACTGTCTGTTATCTATGTTCTCCCTATGCTTCAGGAGTTTTGGTCGAAGCATAATTTATTAGAGCTACGCGCTATGTTGTCTGTCTTGCTCATCCAGTTCCGGCTTGGAACATTAACCATCTTTTGCCTTTCTCCCCAGGCTCAGGACTACCCTGATCATACAATAAAATATTGAGTTTTGGCATTCCTGTGTCGTGCATTTGGGTCCAGTCCAATTCCAGGGTCGTAACATAACCAAGAGTGTGCAACCCCTCCTAATTCCATATCTTTGCAATTTCTCCAATAACAAGTCATGGTCAACAGTATCAAATGCTTTTTTGAGATCCAGGAATACCCCCACTGTAGAATAATGTACAATGTGTTAGAATTTAGATTTGCAGCCAGAGTTTTTTTTTCTGATGATATTAGAAGTTTCATTCATTTGCTCATGGTATAGCAATACAATGTTCTGTTTGAGGTCATAACCCAAAACCATGGATGGATCCAGCTCTCTACAACAGTGCCTTGTCTTTCCGCCCTGGACACCTGAGTACATTTTTTTGCACTGAAGAAAGGGTCTTTCCAAAGTGCTTTGGAAACGATTTTCAAAAAGGTATTCAGGTCTGACTGGCTGGACCAGATGGTTTGGTGCCCCTATATAAGAAGTCCTACTGTCTAATAACCTACGATCTTCCCCCTCGCTCCTGATAAAGAAACGCACTTCCTGGCCAGGCTGCAGTTCAGACATAGGTGTGTTCACACAACGCCACACAGGTAAGACAGCACCTGCACACTCTCAGGATACAGGGGGTCTGCAGAACATATTTGGCAGACATCCCATCACTCAGTAGCTATACTGACATCATTCTGTATATAAGTAGGCTACATTTTCTTTAATTCTATAGATTTAGCTTTTTTAGGAGTTTCTACCATGATTTTTCTGCATGAGAACAGAACAATAACAAATCCTGATACAATTCTTTGTTCTTTCTAACAATACTCAAACGCTGTGTCCAAAACTTCACTTGATAGTACAATTAAGAGGGTACAAAGACAAAATCTGACAGTTGACTTTGTTTGTATTTGTACCATTGTAATTGTCGTACCTTAATAGCTGGAAGTTCTCCAATAGCTCTTTGTCACATGCTTGAAGATAGGAAAGTGACAGCGTGGTGAGGTTGTATGTTTCATAAATGTACGTTTACATTGGTTACATCTTTGTGTTTTGTAAGAAAATATAATTATCTTTTATTCAACATGTCATAATCAAAGCATCTTTTATAGACACTGTGTAAATATTGTCCCAGTGGTATTTTGTCACCCACAAAAAGGTGGGTGGTCTTTACTGTTAACGGAGAGAAAACTCCACACAAGATTTTCCGGCAAACAGCTTCACAATGATTCACAACAAGAATGTGGTTGATTTAGCATTCAGACCATAGACATACAGGTAGGTTTAATTTCAACTTTGGGGGGAGACACATTGCTGGACCACCTAGTCTCGCCACTTTTCACAGGCATACTAGCTAGTCCAGGGACCAAATAACATGACATTATTGGGAGTGAAATGTCTCCCTGTCTCCCCCCAAACCTATGTGTATGTTTCAGACTTTTCTTGTGGTCAACTGCCCACCATCTTGCTAAGAAATTTCATGCTTCTTGGTTCAGCAATGATTGGTTGGTTGTGTCCACATGCTGACATACAATGACAAAAATTCTGATATTTTTTAAAATAAAAAAAAATAAAAATTCACTCACCATACAGCTATACCAACACTTTTTACTGCATTATCTCCAGTTGAAAACAATTCAGAGCATTTACGTTTTAGGCATTTAGCATAAAATCTCTTCCAGATCTTATAGGAATAGTTCGGAATTTTGGACATAATGTCTCAATTACGACTTACCCATGATGTAGTTGATGGAAACCATTTTCAGCTAATTCCATGCTGTCCCTTCTTTTGGACATACACACGTTGCTAATGCTAGCGCAACTCTAAGGTAACTGGTAGCATCCACTACCAAACGCACTTAAACACTGCACAGTGCACCCAAAGCTATATTCTCTGTGGAAGTATGGCGGCAGAGCGATACTTTACGTTACCTACGGAATGTAGTGCCGGCACTGGTCGACTACAACAACAAAAGAAGAGCAACAAGTTGCAATGGCCACGTTCGCTCCGCCGCCGTACTTCCACACAGAATATAGGTCAGCACAAAGTAAAGGATTCAACGATAGTTTGACTTCAAAAATGATGGTATAAACACTCAAAATAACCCCGATAGACTGTCATTGAATTTTATTTGCTTTGGGTGCACTGTGGAGTGTTTAAGTGCATTAGGTAGTGGATGCTACCGATTACCTTAGAGTTGCGCTAGCATTAGCAACGTGTGTATGTCCAAAAGAAGGGACAGCATGGAATTAGCTGAAAATGGTTTTCCATCAATCAACTACATCATGGGTAAGTCGTAATTGAGACATTATGTCCAAAATTCCGAACTATCCCTTTAACTTATCCAGAGTGGCTCACACAGCATGTATAAGCATTGTGAATGAAGTGCGCAAAGCAGGTTCTGTCAGAAACTCTTGCTGGCGTCCGGCCAATGGTCGGCCTCTGCGAACACATGGCACACATCACTAATGGAGTGACCCTTTAATTCTCATACTCAACCCAATCGCATGCACAGATCACTAATGGAGCGCCCCTTTTAAAACCAAGAGTCAGATCTCTTCCATATTGCTTTTGGCTGCGCTGCTCTTGTTTGTTTTGTTGTTTCTTGTTCTAAAAGATTTGCTGCTCACCCCTCCACCACCCCCAGCCTCCACCTGTTGTTTGGATCTGATTCTATGCACTGGGGGTTTTGGTATATCTCCTGTTTAGTAGGGGAGATGTGTAAGGATCCTGTAATCTGTCTGTTTATTCTTTATTATTTTTCCTGTTTTCTTTCCCTCGTGATTGTCAGTCGCGTTCCATGTTTTCTGAGATTCCACCCCCTGTCTTTGTCATTGCACTATTCGTGTCACGATCCTGGGGGAGGTAGGACCTAAGTGCACGACAAAGGAGGCAGAGGAACAATAAAGGGAGTTTATTTAAGGGGCTTGGGGGTAGTCCCAAGCCGAACACAGAATTAACACAACAGAATAACAGGGTGGTTAGGGAGTTCTCCGGCACTTGGAACTGCTCCAAGCCGGAGCTGGACTTGGATCTGGACCGGACGGTCCAACAGGAACTGGATCACGGGGAACGTGGCGTTTGTTCCAAACCGGGAACTGGGCTTGATTCGGGAGACTGGAGTTCCGGACCGGAACTGGACTGGTTCTAGACCGGATGGTCCTACAGGGACTGGATCACGGGAACCTGGAGGTGTTCCAAACCGGAACTGGACTTGGTACAGGAACTTGGACAGGAAACAGGAACGGGATCACAGGAACTGGATCACCGGAACATGGAGTTGTTCCAAACTGGAACTGGACTGGTTCTGGACCGGAAGGTCCAACAGGAACTGGAACACGGGAACGTGGTGTTGTGCCAAACCGGAACTGGGCTTGGTACTGGAAACTGGACGGAGGGTACCGCAACACAAACAGGGAGGGAAACAGCTACAGACTGGCCAGGAACAATGGAGGTGGTTAACGAGACAGGAAGAGTACAAACAGGAGAACCGCAAACAAGCAGGATTGGGTAGTAACAACAGCAGGGCAATGAGCATTTAAGCCCCTGGACAGAACCACACTGAAGTTAGCAGCAAGGACAGGGATACGAGGATCAAGAAACAAGCACACGTAATAGCGAAGCAACAAGGTTCAGGAAAGCAACTAAGGTAAGGGAAGGCAACACAAGTAATGAACCAAAACTGGAGGGGAGGACAGCAGGTGGGTTAAGTAGGGGAGTGTAATTGGAAACAATCAGGAAAAGCATGAGAATGAACACATGGGTGATTGAACAAATGAAGGGTGCAGAATGCATGCAACCACGGGGAAAGGAGATTGGTAGAAACCGGCGTGGGTAAAAGGAGTGAAACAAAACAGAGGGAACACGCCCAGTCTGCAGCAACAGGGAAAACATGGACAAGGGAATCAAACATGACACGGAGGGAGAAGGTAAAACATGGAAAACAGACTAGATGGGAACGGGGACGTTACAATTCGGGTGATTTTGGGAACATTCGGGTTTCCTCTGTATTTCGTATATCTCGTTTTCTTCCTTCTGGCTTTATTTATATTTGTATATAATACTAATGTACTAATCAACTGTTAGATTAAATTTAATACTAACCTGCTAACAAACTAACATGTATATAATACTAACCAGCTAACCTACTAACATTAGGGTTTTAGAGTTCACTACTAACATTACTAATTACTAATTCATCTTGAGTTTCTACCTGCAGCTGTCATTTCCCCTCCTCGTTATCATATCCCTGTATTTCTGTGATTTCGCATTCTCTGCACGTGTCCACTTTCGTGTTCCTCTCCTCTGAGCTGTGCACTTGTTTACCTGCTAAACCCCAGGCCGTTTGTTATCATGGTGTCTATGTGCATTCCAGTCCGTGTCTTACGTTTCTCCTGTTATTGTATTATTGGTCCTTGTTCTCACCTGTGAGCAATCTCCCCTCCTGCTTCTACACACCTGATTCCCATTATGTCTGTCTCCCTCTGTGTGTATATATACCTTGTAATTTCAGTGTTTCTTCGCAAGTTCCTCATTATTGATTTTCTACTGTGTTTTTGCGAGTGACCCGAGTTCCTGCCCTGTTATCTGTTTCCGAGTTTTTGTTTCCCTAGTTTTTGCCTGTTGTTGTTTTGTTTTGTTTTCAGTCCTTGTTTTGTTCCTCTTATGCCTCCCCGGTTTTGACCCCTGCCTGTGTTCTCGTGACCCTGTTTTGGATTCTGTTTTTGTACCTTTGCTGTGCATTCTCAGTTTTGACCCCTGCCTGTTCCTTGACCACTCTTTGGACTGTGTTTTGTTTGGTTGCCTGTCTACCCGGTTTTTCGACCCCTGCCTGTTGTACCTCAGATTGCTGCCTTGCCCTTTTATTAAACTTCGGTTTTTCATACTCCTGCCTGCATTTGGGTCTTCTCCCCCACTGACACCTAACAAGATGTGTCGTGCTCCCTGTTTGATAGCTAGTAGAAGTACATAGAGCAGATCCATTCAGCCCCAAACCAAAATAATGATATATTCATTCATATATGAATATATCTTGACAGAATTTCTTTTAATATACAATAAATTTATGTACCTAGCTCAAGAATGAAAAGGCAGCACCTTGAGAACCTTTGACCTGCAAGGGCAAGCTGCCATTATGAATCGGCACTTTCTGTGTGATACACCCATTGGCAAGAAATAACGCACTGTGATTTTACCACTGTTTTTTTTTTTTTC